>JAOWLH010000011.1:8507500-9107500 GCA_027405865.1 Salix purpurea
CTGTACAAATAGGATTGTAATTAAAAGAATAATATATAAGCATAAAACAAATTTAGAAAGGAGCTTAAAAGATGTATCTTTTGTGAGAATACTTAATAAAAAACATTATTCCTCTCATTCTTTTTTTTTTTTTTAAACTTTGTTCTTGTGTCTGTGTTTATAAATTAGCTGCCACACCTATCCTTCTCTTCCGACACATACCCGTTCAAGTAAATCCTTCAGTAAAAACAGAGTCCAATATGCACCTAATTTCAAGCTCTGTATCCCTCCATGACCTCTCTTCTTGTCTTCCTCTCTCAAATTTTGATATCACAGGTATAAGGCTTTGCATCCTCCCACAAAGAATCATTTACTTTTTTCAGGTTAACCAGTGTTAGAGAATAATATAATAAATAAGACTTCATAATATAATTTATATTATTCTCTAGCAGCTAGAAATTAATCAAAAAACAAAAGACATCATAGCCAAAGAGATACAAATTTAACTACATTTGATTTCTTCTTCGGTTTCTTACATGACTTTTATTTCTCTTCATATGAATGGAAGATAGGGCAAAGAAAGAGAAATAAAATATTTAATTTTAAATAAAAAATAAAAAAATAATTTTTTTTTTTTTAAAAAAAAGTGGGCATCAACGGGGGCTCAAAGTGTAAATAAAGACAAAGCATGCCCAACGGGATAACGCATGCTAGACAAACCATGGACCCACCTTGGATGTTCCCATGCTGAACATGATCAGTTTTATTCAAGTCAAGCTGTACGTGGCTCTCTCTGCTATGCTCCTACCTATTCCTAATTTCTCACCCAGATTTCTTCAACTGAGAAAGATAAAAATACCCTGATTTTTTCTCTTACAGTCTGTTTGGTTAGCAAGAAAATAGAACGTGGGCATTTTACTATTTCGAGGAGAAGCTTTCCTGAATCGATCGCTTGCATGAACTTGTCGAGTGCATGACCTCTTCTATCCATGTCTTGAAAGTTGAAAATCAGCCCTAATTTTCCTTTCATGAAATCCTACAGCAAGGTTATGTCTTCATTAATTTTCTAGATGTTATTTGAGGTAACCTGATAATTTTCTTTCAAAGATAAACGTGTTTAATCAAACCAAATCGTGTCACATCCTCTATACGGATCAAGGAGTGTGTGTGTGTGTGTGTGTAGCAATTTAAATATGGCATTCCCTAGCAAAGATATTTTAACTAGCTAGGTCATTTATATCCACATATATGTTACATAGAGATTATATTGGAAAAGGTGGTTGATAAAGACCTAAGATAGGGATCAAGTCGTGCTTGCCTAGCTAGATGATAAAATAAAATAAATAAAATCAAACCATAGTAAATAAAAACACATAACAATGATCTAAATATTTGTTTAGTACATCAAAATATTCCACGACAGTTTTTCTTGGAAACCAATAATTATATAAATTTAGATTACATCTCAATGATGTATTAGAGTGGTGTCATCATGTAAAATATCGTATTAATACAATAAATTGTCAGCCTTTAGTGAAAGCTAAGCCACTTATTTTTTAAAAATAAATATAATTTTAGATCATTTTTCACGGTTCAAAATTAGTTTTTCTACGAGTTTTAAATTAAATAGACCATTTATTTAAAACTCAAATCTTAGAACGGGATATAAGAACTTCATTTTCTTATATATATATATATATATATATATTAGAAAACGAGAATCTTAAAGATCACTCGAAAAAACTATAACTGATGGCTAAGTATCTCGTGAATGACGTTCATTTTCATCTCTCTGCTTTTATCTCCATTCTAAAATCGATCGATATTTCTCCCTTAAGAAAACTAAAAAAAGAAAGCACAACCTTTCAGTAGTTTCCATACATTTTCCATGAAATTTCTGTAGCTACTTTCTCTTAGATTATCGACAAATATAGATGATTGAGAATAGGTTCAGATTAATGAATCAAAGATCATAACCATGAGGAAACGACTGTAGTAAATACTGAATCAAGGCAAACATGCTAGAAAATAATATAAATTATAAGCGAAGATTTCACCTGACAGTTTAATTTTCTAGATGGGATAATTTTTTAATGTGGTATCAGAACTTTGTTAACCCAACGGTCACAAATTCAAATATCAATATCCTCATTTTATTTGATAAAAATCAAATATAAGGTAGAGTTGGTATGCGTATAAGCTTTAAGCTCAAAGAGTTTTCACTTGAGAGAATATATTAGAGAATAATATAAATTATATTTTATAATCTCACCTAATAAATTAAGCTTTTAGATGAGATGGTTACTTCACAGACATGCTTTACAAAGTGCACCTAGAAGCTCTTCTTCACCTTTTTCATACTGCTTACTTTGTGTCTGATCATTAAACAATTAAAATATATAAGTGCCAATGTTGATATGTAGTCACATTTAGAGAGAAAAAGAGAGAGTTAATTTAATTTTCAATCATGAAAACCACATAATTTTACAAATATATAGCATGAGGGTTCATCAAACATTTATAATACGCACTACCATTGAGAGAAAAAACCCTCTTCAAACCCCTCTCTTCATTTTTCAAATATGCATATTCCAATATCACAGTCAGAACTTGAACTTAAGAATCCATTAAACGTGCCCCCATCATCTCTACCACTTTGCACCAGCAGCAATGGAAAATCTGAGTTATTTTCTGCACCAACCAAGCTTGAAGCACCATCACCATCATACCTTTCTTCCTGACTCAACTGGGAAGCAACAAACTTGTCAAGGGCTCTCCAGTCAGTTACTTTCTGGGTGTTGTTGTTGGACAATCTATTTTGCTCTCCCTCTTCATTGGTACTGTTATTATTCTCTGGTATCAAAAACATTGACGAGGTTGGCCTCTTTATTAATGGCTCAGATGGGCTCTCTAACTGAGGAAGCTGTACAAAATCTTCTGAGTGCATAAAACTTAAGTTATCTCCTTCTATCTCCTGCTTACACAGGAAATTATGAGCCAAAAAGCTGTGATCAGGTTGCCTTGCCATATAATCTATCGGATCCACCACTGAGCTAACCCCACTTGATTCCTCGTAGAAGTAGCTTGATTCCCACCCTTCAATGCTCTTGGTTTGGCCAGTAGTTCGCTTCTTAAATGCACGACAAACTACCCATCCTTCTTCCTGCAATAACTTAACCTCAGTATTAAGAGATTATGAGGTTCTTTTCAGTTTAGGTTTTCCGAACTTTTTTTATTTGCATAAAAGAAGGCTCAAAGCAAAAGTTGATTTATTTTTTGTTATATTTGACTAACTTTGAGTTATATTTTTGTTTGAAAAAGAGAGGTACGTAGTAGTCAAAGATGAAGAGCAAGGATGAGAATTGGAGTTTTTCTTTTGAAAAAAATGAACATATAAAAGCATCCCATACCGGAAAAGGAATCGGAAGAAAGCTATTTCACTTGCTTTAGAATTACTAATGACCTTTTTGACAATGGGATGGTGGAAGTCTTCTGTCTTTAGAACATAAACAGGGAAACAACAGTTAGTGGTCTATGCTTGCAAAAGTAAGGAGTGATACTTTTTCTCAAAAGTTGAAAATCTGGATTGAAGAAAATGATTTAATGTAAAGGCCATCTATTTCCACACACACACACACACACACACACATATATATATGTAGAGCCTGTTCAAAGCTAGCTGATGATCATGAGTATGTTGGAAGACCATGAATCTGCTTTAATTTCACCTTTAGTATGACATCCATTGGAGTTGGGGGGTGGGGGGATAGAGTGACATAAGTAAGTTGATATGCTTGCCTGTGGAGGACCATTCTCATCTGACTCGAGCCGGTATTCATGCATGATCCAGTCAGTTTTCTGCCCATTTGGGGCTCTTCCTTTGTAGAAGACAAGGGTTTTCCTCATGCCAATGAGTTTTATTTTGTCATACACTGCCTTGTCTCTCCCGGTAGCCTTCCAAAAGCCAGCCATGGTTGCTCTATTAGTCCTTGTCCCTGTCGGATACTTCTTATCCTTGTGGCTAAAGAAGTACCACTCATTCTGCTCTTCATATCCGATCCAGCATCTCTCTGTACATCACAAACAATTAATATTGCACATGAACAGGTTTTATCTACCTAGCTAGCTAGCCAGGTTGACTCAAGTCTCTTCTATGGAGCATTGACCACCTATTTATGGGCATGACCTTAGGAAATCATTGGATGTAATAGTGCAAACCACAAACCTATATGATCCACTAATTTCAGTAGACGTGCACGGAGTAGTAATTAAAGTGTGTTGAGTACAGGAAGTTGTTTATGCACAGAAACAAAAGATCGTCAAAACTAATCCTAACCAGGACCAAACCCTAATTAACATGCATGATCTGTATAAGGTTTCAATTATCGATGTTTCATAGGATCTATATATTAAACCCTAAAAAGAGAAAGAAAAAAAAGAGCAAGGGATATTATACAACTTTGATATACCTAGTAGATCCCATGGCTCAATTCTGTAAAGATCAATATCTCTAATAACGTCAAGATCAATCTTTTGTGATGCAACTTTCTTCCTTAGATAATAGCCAACAAGCTCCTCATCGGTTGGATGAAACCTGAATCCAGGTGGGACACCAGACTGATCCATTGACTCCTTCATAACAACTGTTGATGCTGCTGCATAAAATTCACCACCACCAACACCATTACCATCAATAATAATGATCTCTAATTCATCATCTTTTAATCATTAACAAAATGTGAGTGAATGAATGAACGAACTCATATAAAGCCACTAGAGAGATCACAGAAAACCAGAGAATAAAAAGCTAAAAAGAGAAAGCTAGCTAGAATTTTAGTGATAAAAAGAAAAGAAACTCAAAAAGAAATAGTGGACAGTCCAAATTAAAAGGTGACAAGTGTTATCAGGTATAATCATCAACTCATTTGGTGGTGAGCAACACTCACCATATATTATCTATGACAGGAAAATGAGCGCGTGTTTATAAAACAAAACGCCCCATAATTAACTGTTTCACATATATTGTTTCATGAAGGTTAATTAGAACAGGAAAGAGGGTGAGAATGGAAAAAAGTCAAAATCATGATAAGAAAGTTCGTATTAATTTCTCGATAAGAAAAAAAAAAAAAAAAAAACAAGAGGCAGTAGGAGCTTAGCTCGGGAGCCCTCTATTTGTACAGGGTCCATCAAGCAACGGACAGCTAAGGGCTTGTACCAATGATGTTGTCTTGTGTTCGTGAATGGTAGAAATGATGCATCAAGAACGGGGTTTCAATGACAACACTATAAACAAACATGATTAAAAAAAAAAGATTAAATATTAATTAGTGTGTTCTGTGTTTTGTTTAGAAAGAAGAAAACTGCCAAATTGACAGAGGATGACGCTATCACAAGTTTAAAAGCACGCGTTTCTCGAAAGAGAAAAAGGTTAAGACAAAGCAAAAAGAGAAACACAGTTTCTTATTGGATCAAGCCTGCAAGGAGAGAGAACAGAAAAGCACTTTTATTAAGGCGCTCTTGCTGCTGCAGAGTCTGTGTCTCACTGAAGCAGAAACTGTCTCTGACAATTTTGTCTGTTTGTCGGAATTTTTCATGGCAGAAACTGAACCCTCTTACTTTCGGTAGAACTCCAAGAAAAAAATGGAGAGCTCCACGAGAGAAAATAAAATGATTATGCCTCTTTATCCTAGCATTTAAAAAAATCAAGAAAGGAGTGAATGATCTATGAGATTGGTGAGGTTATTTTGTCAGGGAGTGTTGTTAGTGCTTAGTCAAGAATAATTGGGTGAGCTTATTCTGTCAAGGTGTTACTGACTTGATATTTTTCAGCGACAGAGAGGGAGAGATCAACTGATTCCTTTGAACGTGTAGTCTGTCCAAGGATGAGGATAAGAGCCCCATATATAATGAAAATCGGGTGAGATTGGTGGGCTTGAAGGTTTACCTATATTAGCAGCAAGGAAATCAACTTTCTAACAATCTTTTACCAAAATCCTGTTCTTCAGGTGTGTGATATTTGACTCTTTTCATCTTCTAATTAATGCCAAAGTTAATTCGGACGAAATATATATATATATATATATATATAGGCAATTAGAGATGTGCTGCCTCTGTCTAATGTGTGATAGAGAAAAGGATAGATAGGGAGAAGTTATCTGAAGAGTTTTAAATTACAAAAGAAACCCTTTCATAATATACAAGAATCTCATGAAACCGTTTCAGTATTTATAGGAGATGCAAGAGAATGCACCTTCCCTTCCATAAGAAAGCTTAAGCTGTTGAGAAAGAATGGCAGAAACTATATATATATATATATATATATATATATATATATATATGTTTGTAACATTGGAGGATAGATAGATTTCCATGCAAGTATGAAAATAAAACAAAAGAAAGCTTACCTCAAGAGTATGGATGAACTGGCTAGCTTGTGGTATTAAAACTATTGATTTACTTAAAGACAGAAGAAGAAGAAGAAGAAGAAGAAGACAAAAGGAAGTAGTAGCAGAAGGAGAAGTGGAAGATGAGATAAATCGATCCCGTTAGGAGTGAAGGGGAAGATGGGAGAGAATATAAAAAGGGTTGAAAGAGGAGAGGACCGCTTAATTGCGCATGGTTGATTGTTGTCCCCAGTCCCATACGTCACGCCCTAGCTTCCTACACAAATCCCTTTAATCTATTTCTCGTTTTCTATCTCCTGAGATATTATTTCAAATGTTACCCTCCCACCATTCGAAATAATAATAATAATAATAAGAGAAAACGAAAGCTAGTCCTCCCAAACATTGTTTGTACTTGATTGAATTCTTCTCATTTTACTAAGTCTCATGCTCAAGTTGGTTGGGTTTGGTGCATGATTATTAAAAAAATAAAAAAGGTGCGGGTTGGTAGATAAGGTTAAAATAGAAAGCTAATGAAAGTTTTTAGTTTTATTTTGAGAATGATGGATGTTATTTGTGGTATGGGATATCAAGGTGAATTATTTATAAAAATTAAATAAATAGTAACTATTTAGAATGTGTTTGGTATTGTGCTTGTAATTTGAAAAAAAAAATAAGTTTAGAAAAATCAATTTTAGTTGTGATTAGTTTGATTAAAAAATATGTTTGATTCAAAATATAGTTGAAGTTGTTGTTTAGCAAAAAGTATGTCTAGCGTGTTTGATCAAAATTATGGTTAAAATTAATATTAATAATAAAATAACAAAAACATGCATTGATTTTTTATTTTGCAATTATATTCATGTGCATTTGATTATTAATGTATTGTGATATCATCCATGTGATTTACAATACTAACTCGCCAAAAAAATTGGTCTTACCTCGGTTAAAATTTTGGCTGAAATGTTTTGTACCAGTTAAAAAAATCAAGATAAAATAACGTCGTTTTTATCTTGATTAAAGTTTCGGTCCATTCCAGATTTTTCGGCCAAATAGTGTTTTTTAAATAATAAATAATTTTACAATATCAATCATATCTCTTAATCTAACTGTTAGATTGATATAAAAATTTACGAGGAGTCTCTTGACATATTATATATATAATGTTAAAATTTCAGAGCAATAAGAGAATATAATGATTTTGTGAGATTGATGATGATATTCTGGTAATATTATACATGTTCATAAATTTGTTAAGAAAATTCATTTTATTGTGTCTTTTTTTAGATTAAATTACACAATTCTAAATAATTTTATTTTTGGATTTGAACTAATTTTTTTATGAATTAATATATTTAATTATATATATAAACACATAAACAATACAACCTCGAAACGGCGCACCAAAACACTCCAAAACCAAACACATTCAGTTCCAATTGAAAAAACAAAGCATCAACTGAAACGGAATTGATAACCTTGGTCTATATTGCTTCAATTTGATTTGTAAGAATTCTTACACAATTAAAACATTTGACATGCATACTAAATTCCCTAATTGTTGTTATCGGCAAAATAATTAATTCATAGGTGCTAGTAATATTTGGGCTGACAAACATAACATATAGAAGCATCAACACACAACAAAAACATCATCCACACATAGCATACCATTCAAAAATAAATCAACACATCAAATTTCACACCAAAATCAAACCATTATATCTCAAATAAACTTGTTGTAACCCTATTCTGAAAACCTCATTACAAGGTATTGATTCCAACGTTATTCCACTTTAAAAACAAACTTCCATCGACATAATACTTGTTAGAGAATAATATAAATCATATTATGGGCCCTCACCTACAAGCTTAAGTTTTTAGGTGAGATGGTTCCTTAACATGGTATCAGAGCCTTGTTGACCCAGCGGTCACGAGTTCGAATCTCACCACCCCTATTCTATTTGATAAAAAAACCAAGCACAAGCTGATGTGGGTCTGTGCAAGTTTCAACCCAAAAGGCTTTCACTTGAGGGGGTGTGTTAGAGAATAATATAAATCATATTATGGGGCCTCACCTACAAGCTTAAGCTTTTAGGTGAGATGGTTCCTTAACAATACTTTTGGGGTTGCCACACAATAATTAATCTCTGTTTTTTTATTTATTTTTTGGATTATACTCAATATTTATCTTATTCTCGTTTTTATAAATTTTATTTAATTTCAATTTTTAACTTTCTTATAATTTTATTCTCTTTTCAGTTGACGATAGATCTAGGGCAGGGATTAACATAATAACTTTTATAAAAAAAAATTCAACTTGACTAAAAGTTTTGTATTCGTGAATTCCATCTTTCTATCTTTTTTAATTTCTAGTTTAGTAAGTTTACGGTTCATCAAAATTAGTTTTGATAGCATAAAAAAATGTTGTGATTTCTTAAAAATTTATTAATTGATAGTTTCTTAAATTGTTTTGAGAGCATAATCGATAAAAATAATTAATTATATATTCATAAATCAATTGAAAATTATTATTTATTTTACTTGTGACTTATGCCGAGCAAGGAAGACAAAGGTGATTCCTTCAATTTTGAAGATGGTAAGTTGACGTTATTTTATCCTGTTCTGTCTTGACAGCTACCATTAATGTTCCCCTTCCAAACAGAGAGAGTCTTCAATTTATCATTACCATCTTCGCACGATAAGTTACTTTATCTTTCACGTTTCGTTTCAAACTTTCTGACACTCATGCCACGCTGGCAAAACTCGACAGCCTGCCGCCAAAATGACCTCCCGTCCAAGCCGAGCTATTGGTTCACCCCCGATATTGCCGGCTCACATGGCTTTGTCTTTAACTAAATTACCAGAAACACCCCGTACCAAGCCAGTGAATGGGTCAGATGGAAGACGGCCCCGACCTGAATCCCTGTAAAAGTTCTGATTTTCACCCCAGTGAACGGAGGGCTCCATCGGGTTTTTATGCACCCAAACTGTCTATTACCCACGTTCGAAAAACCCATTCCGCCCCTTCTTTTACTGTGCTCTCAACTAATATTTGTCAGCATATGTATTAGTTTGTTATTGTTTTTTAAATTGATTTTTTATTTAGAGATATATTAAAATAATATTTTTTATTTATGTTTTAGCATTTATTTTTTATATTAACACAGTTTAAAAACATCATTTTTTTAATTTAAAATAAAAATATTTTTTTTAATTTTTTTTAAAACACCTTTAAAAAATACAGTGTAAAACATGTCCTAGTTTAAAGTCCGATCAAGGGATCCATTCCATTTAAATAATATAATTAAGGAGTTAAAAAAAATCCTTCGGACCCACCAATTATTATTAAAAACAACTCCATAGCTGCACTCACTTTTATTCAATTATTCAATGATTATTGTGAAAATTATATTTATGTAAATTACAATCAATAAAATTGTTTTGAATTATTATATTAATATTACTATAAATAGCAAACAACAAGCTAGTGAAATGGGGCGATTTATTCTAGCACTCCGGGTCGGCTCATGATATAAAAAACAAAGGCCGACACAAACTCCATTTCGACCCAAACATGGTTTACTCTTGTTATTATTGTAGAAGTATTTTTTAAAAAAAATTAAATAAAAAATAAAAAAGATATTTTAATATATTATCAAATAAAATTTAACAATCTCCATCGCAATAATACAGCTGCTATACTTCACGGTAATATCATGAATTTATCTCGTATCGCTTTGAAGGGCACTTGAAATTAAAACTAAGCTGCAAATGATTTCTCGACTGGTATTTTGTAGACGACAGGAGTGGAAGGGAAACGTACGTTTAGGAGAACAGTCGGAGATACGTGTCAGCCAGTGGTTAGTGGATGGCCTTGTACTTTACTTAGAAGATAAACAAAGCAAAAGACAAAATTTTATGTCATCCCGCTTCCTCCTCCTCTTCCATAGAGAATGACACCGTTCAAAAGATCTTCTCTCTGGTTAGCACCAGACTTGCTATCAGATCGTGTTACCTTCCCGGTATTTTACATTATGTTTCAGAAATACATTTAAAAATAAATAAATTTAAATGATATTTTTTTATAAATCAACCTCTTATTGCAAATCCATCCATCTCAACACTTAGTTTGTCGGTATTCCTATTCTAATTTAAATTTTATTTAAGATTTTTCACTTCAAGTAAACAAAACTATCTCTTTTTTATTCGAGCTCAATTTTTTAAATGTTATTTTTTCTTGTATTTTTTTCTAGTATTTGCATTTTATTATGTGTTTACCTGTTTTATAACTTTTTTCCGTGAAAATTATTGTATAAAGGCAAGATTGTAAATGTTAGGATTTGTTTGAGATTTTGTAAGTTAAATTGTAACTTGTTTGTAAATTGATGGCATTTATTTTGAATTTGTGACTCGGGTGTTTTGTTATGAAATAAATAATGATTTATTTAACTATAGATAATTGATAATAAATTAAGAGTAATATTATAATATATTGAATAAGTTTTAAACCAATGCTTGCAGATATATTTAGTTGATTAATAACTGCTATCATCAACATTCTATTAGAAAATTGGAAAAGTGAAAATCGAAGGATCATAAAGATTGAAGGGGCGTAAAACAAATGTAAAGTTGGATGATTTTGTTTGAAATGGGCTGATGATTGAAAGAAAACCTGAAATTTGTTTTTTCCATTTTCTAGTAAAAAGTAGAAAAGAAAATGATTGATTTTCTAAAAAAATAATAATAATCATCTTCTGAATCACTCAGTCGCTCTTAACTTCTCCAATAACTTCACGCCACATTCATGATAATATTTTTGAAAAAAAGTATTTTTTTTTATTTTAAATAAAAAAAATGATATTTTTAAATTATTTTCATATGCGGATATCAAAAATGATTTTAAAAAATAAAAAATATCATCTTGATGCATTTCTGAACGAAAAACACTTAAAAAAAACCCTCAATTACACTCCTAAACAGATAATAAATATGTATTGCAGTCGCTATAATAAATAAAAAAATGGAGAATCGACCGACTAATAAGGTTTCATGAAATTGTTATTTAATGTCTATCATAGTATATAGAACAAAAAGCTATGGTCGGCCTTAGATATATAAGACAGTGGCTGTGGAATCCCACTTAATTTAATAGATAGCCATGATTCCTCATGATCATGCTATAAGATAAAAATTGAAAGAGTAATCAGCTCGACTCCAAAAATGATCACATATCCAACTGTAATCCTCGCCATCGCTAGCTTTACTGAAATCAAGAACATTGATTTTGTCTAGGTGGCCGGATTGTATTTTCCTGGTGATTTTAGCTAAATGATAATTCATTTAAATATTTAGTTTTTAGCTACAAGTTTTTTTTTATATATATCGAGTTTGTACTTTCTTCTTTCTTATTGATTAAGAAGTTTTTACTTATTTTAAATAATAGTGCTGAAGGTATTTCCTATTTAAGGACCAGAAGTGAAAAATGAAAGTTTTTAGGTCATTTTTCTTACCATTTACAGTTTGATAAATAATTTAGAAAAATAATACAGGTTATAAAAAAAAACAAAGTTTGAATTAACCGGTGTTAAAAATAATGCGGTTTCAAAATTCATCTCTTATTCAAATTAATTAACATGTTAATAGATCAACTTAAATATATATGAAGATTCAATAACAAAAAAATTAAATTCAAGATTCAATGTCAAGAAAAAAAACTGTTTTTGTGTTCTTTCAAGGTATGATTAAAATTATATTGTCGAGATTTTTCTAATAATATCAATCATGTATATGATATATGAAGCCCAAATGTATTATTGTGACCCACCTTTTCTTTTTCTTTTTCTTTCTTTCTTTTCTTCCTCGTTTTTTCTCTCTTACCACATCATCTTATCTCCTCTCTCTTTCTTTGCTATTAGATTTTAAATTGTATCTTTTATCGGATTTTTATAAAATATCGGGTTAACTCTTGTCTAATTTAATTAATATGCATAAAAACATGCATTTTGAAAGAAGAACAAGAATAACCATTTAGTGTGTAAAAATAAAATGCAATATTTTCTAAATACTTTTTTTATTTTTATTTTTATCTTATATCATTTTTATAAAACAATTTACCACATACACCATGATATTTTCTAAAAAAAGTTCCTAGTTTTGGACAGCACCATGCAAGCATGGCCACCCACTTTCATTATCTGCTTAAAAAATAATCATTGGATGTATTTGTTGGGTAATCCGTCACATCCTCTTAGAGAACATGAAGGTTCAGGATTCGTATTCATCGTGCTAAATCTTGTCTGTTTTTAAATTTAGATGTTGTGCTGATGGTTAAATTAAAAAAAGAAAGTAGCTTAGCGTCGATCAAATTGGAATTCCTGCAAACTCCAAGTCTCGGCATGGTTTGCTCTCTATCAGACTAATTAAGGAGATGGATATAAAAGACTAATCCAACACTAATATTCGACTAAACCCTAATAAATAAATAAAAATAAAATAAAAGACATGAGAAGAAACAAAAGTTAATGAGCCATTATGAAATGCCAAATTACTATGGGCAGACCTCTAAACAAGGGAACAGGTTCATATAAGCATCCACCAAGAAACGAAAGCGATGCTGCTGCTCTACATTTGGGACCTGGGCGATAAGGGTTACTGCTAGAAATGGCAATGGCAGCTTGACAGGTTGAAAAATAGAGAAAGAAGAAGAAAATGGCTGTTCAAATCCTAGCTCAATGGACTGGCTTGAGATTGTGTGGCCAAAAAGAAGGCTTAATTGATGATCATGACTCAAGGGAGCACTGCATGCTATGCTGGTGTAGGAAAAAATCTGTTGACTTTACGCAAATCACAAGTAATTTTTTTGATTAAGCATGGTGCCCATGTCGTTTCTAAGAGGCGTGATATGATGATAGAAAACTTATGATCTACACAACAGGTCGAACTAACATGCATTACTTGTAAGAATATGGAACAACTAGGGTTTTATTCAATCACCTAACCTAGAAAGTGAGCTTTCCCTCTTGTATCGTGTCGTGTAAATGTCAAATTTGGCTAAAATTACTTGTATCTATTTCCCCTCTTGTATCGATTAGTTGTAAGGTTTTTGCCGTCCGAAAACTAGTCCAACATTGACGTCGTGTAAATTGTCTCCACAATTTACATCCAGCAGCCAGAAAAATGGGCTTAAATCTGCTGCCACTTTTTGCAAATGAATTCAAATAATTATTTGGCATTTTCTTTTTCCTTTGAGAGGGAAAGATTGGCATTCACGTTTCTAAGGCTAATACCCAGCATCATTTTTCCATGCTCTAGCTGCACTCATGGCATTGTACTGTATTTTTTTTCTGCAATTGCACTCCTTTGTGTAGATAGAACATGGGCAATGTATACATTACATGGTGGGTAATTGTGGAAAAGGCTTTCAAGAGAGAAAAGGAGCTGAAAGAAGCTGGGGACTTTAGAGAGACGGGTAGCTAGCTAGACGCCTAGAGATGGGAGCTCTTAGTACACGTAGGACGGTGGTGGTCGGCCTTAGCCTCCTAATCATGCGGCGGACCGCATCATTAGCACCCCCGACCAATGTGATCCCCACCACCACTCCTCTCAAAGCTGGGGCGTTGAGAACTATACATCAAGCCCCTCTCCGAAATGTTAAAAAATACGTAAATTCTCCTCCCTGAGAAACAATTCAACAAGCAAATGGAGGTTTGTATCAGGATCCTAACCCTTTTTGATAATATCTTCTTAACCTTAATTTCGGAATTTATGCTGGTTAAATGAGTCTTAATTTTATTGTTGATTAATGGCAGGTGAATAGAAAAACACCTATAGAAAATTGGAAAAAAACAATGAAGGCGAGGTTTTTTTAGTGGATATTCAGCTTCAGTTCTTCCCGTCAGGTAAGATGCTTTCATCTGGTTGTCAAGTCTATGGTTCTTTATCCTCTGTTTTTGAGTTGACAAGAGTCTCGTGGTTTTTGTTTTAATTTATATATATATAGAAGCCATTTGTAGTATGATAGTGCATTATGAGTTGTCTATATTTGGAATGAATTGCTTGAAGAAAAACACACTAATGATGACTGACAGTATGTTAATAATGATGGACACAATTGAGATATTTTCCATAACCAAGCTCTTTTATATGTGGTTTTGCATTATAAACTTTTTAAGTAACTTTATAAATGGAGCTTGAATGATTTGTAATTCATATTGTTCACTTGGAGATCATTACAAAAAAAAATGCCAATAAAAATACTGATGGGATAAAAAATCTTAACGATGAAGTATTTTGTGTTAGTACTACACAAACACAAGTGTTCCACGTTGAGGACTTTGCATTTGGTGAGTAAATGCATTCGATGGATTTTTGGGAGTTATATTTTGAAGGCTAGTTTCTATATTAGAGGGGGACTAGTGTAATTTTGATATAAAGTCAGAATTGATGATTTTTTTTTAATTATGCTTGTTAAATTTTGATTTTAGGTGTTTTGTGAGAAATAAGATTTCATGATTTCATTGTTTAATTGATGTGTTATGGGCTCTAAAATTGTATAAGCTTTTCTTAAAATTTCAACAATAAAATTTCTTTTTGGTCCTTGATTTGGAAGATTACGGTTTAGTCCTTAAATTATAGAATATCATAATTTGATCCCTAAAATGTATTTTAGAATTATGAACAGTATTATTACGAGGTTAGGGATGATGGATCTCAGTAGTATCATTGATGTGTGAAATTCTTAGTTTGGTCCCTTGATTTTATAAAGTTATGTCTTTGTCCCTCGACTTCAGAAAAAATACAGCTTGGTCCCTGTACCTTAAATTTCAATTATGGACAAAATTGAAAATGGATTATGGGCGAAGATCCAATATTATTGTGTATATATTTTTTGCTCCTCCATTTCTAGTAAAATTATGTCTTGGTCCCTATTTGTTTTTTAAATTATCATTTTAGTCCTTAGAAGCTGGAGACTAAACCTACTCTTATTTGTGTAGTCTTTTATTATCTTTTTAGTTTTTTTTTAATATATTTTTGTTATTCATTGGTGGTACTCCGCGTGATCTATAATAAAGAATAGAAACAGCATAGGTTAACATCGGTTAACCTACAAAAAACATGATTAAGGTCAATGATTTTATTGGGTTTAATTATTACTTTTTTTATTTCATGGTTTGTACAAAAATAATAACCAAATATTTAAGGATAAAATTAAGCATAAATTTTAATATTAAATAATGAAATTAGAAAAAAAAAAAAAAAACATAGGAAAAAAAGAACTCATGGTGCGGATTTGAGTGGACCTTAGGAGCAAGATGGGTGGCCTAGGTGTGTTGTCCTGAGCTAGGCCCATATGAATGGGCATAATAATTTGGACTACAATCTATATTCCAAACGAAACCTTTTAAATCACTCTAGAAACCTTTAAATCAGTTAATAACCTCTAACACCTTAAAAACAAACTAAAAATCAAACGAAAAAATAATGAAAATTATTGTGGTGGTGGTGGTGGTGGTGGTGGTGGTGGTGGTGGTGGTGTAGGAGGAGAGATAATAAATACTAGTAATAGTATAGTAATAAAAATAATATATTCTTAAAAATCAATACCTCTGTAAGTGTGATAGAAATGGATTCAATAATAATAATAATAATAATAATAATAATAATAATAATAATAATAATAATAATAATAATAATAATAAAATTGAATGGGAAAATTAAATAAAATTGTTGGCTTTGCTAAAGTATCAAATTGCCGATGAATATTGCATCGATGATTTTGAGTGAAATTAAAACCTAACAATGGGTCTCTATAATAAATTTTCCTTTTCTTCTTTCAAAACAAATAGCCGAACCCTTCTCTCTCTGAAACCCTACCACCAACCAACATACTTCAACCCATATCCTTGATGCCAGTGGAAGCTAATTGAATATCAATAACACAAATCATAAGAATTTTAATGAGCGAAGAATATTGCAGCTATAAACCCTAAATTTATAGTTTAATTCTCTAGACCATCCTCGTACGTAGTCTAACCAGGTTAGATCTTGTTAGATTCTCACACAAGAGGTCCAGTTTATACCATGGTCTGTTGGTGCTTTGTTTTTTCAATTGCAATTTGGTTTCGAAGTATTTCAGCGTGCCGTTTCGAGGTTTTATTATATATATATATAATTAAAAAAAATTATTTCAAATTCAAAAATAAAATTGTTTAAAATTGTGCAATTTAATATAAAAAAGACAATAAAATGATTTTTCTGAATAAAATTATGAACATGTATAATATTAAGAGAATGTTATTATTAATCTGACAAGGTCATTACACTCTCATATTGCTTTGAAATTTTAACATAATATATATAAATATGCCAAGAAACTCCTCATAAAATTTCATCTTAATGTAACAGTCGAATTAAGAGATATAATTGATATTGTAAAATTATTCATATTTAAAAAAAACACTATTTGGCTGAAACGGAACAGGCGGAACGAAACTGGAACGTTTCAGCCAGTATTTGACCGAAAAATCCAGAATAGACCGGAATTTAAACTGAAATAAAAACGACGTCGTTTTATCTTGTTTTTCTAACTGGTACAAACTAAACTGACAAGCCTGGTTTATACCCGAAAATATGACAAGAACAGATAAAAGGGAAGCATCGTCATTACAATTTTACATCAGATTTACAAGCTTTCTCACAACTCACAACCAGATTTCAAGAATACAAAGGAGAGAAACTTACACTCAGAAGGCTATCTATGTGTAACAGAACTGTGGAAATCGTCTGTTAGCCACAAACCTTCACTATAATTAACATGCTTACAAGAAGGATAGTAAGCTGCGCTTCCAAACAGAAGAATATTTCCTCCTGCCAGGATGTGTTGGTGTGAAATTGAGCAGCCCAAACATCTCCTTCAAAGCCTGCTCTAGCTCTGTAAAACCAACTAGCTTTGCTACCAGAGCGGCACTTTCTGTGACGTGGTTCATATCTGCTGTCTTGGTCCACAAGCTATGAACCAGCTGCAACCTTCGATTGTTTCCCCTCAATGGAATGCCCCATTTTAGGAAAAGATTCTCTCTTTCTTCTCTGGTGAGCCTTTTCTGCATTTCCCTGGCCAGCATCTGCCTCTCATGGCTCAAAGCCTTCTCGCTGTTCACAGGAAATATTTTATCTTAGAATGCTTGCAGAGAATGTATATATAAATATGAGTTAATGCAGAAATGAAGGTAATAAACCTCGAGGTAGATGTTAGAACTTGTCTGTGAACAATAGTTCTGTTGCCCCTTGACAATGTTTCCTTTATAAGGGACATTCGCCTGATCTCTACCTCCAGGTAAAAAGAGTCAGCAGGATCACCTTTAAATAGGAGGAAGAAGTGGGTCCTGTGGACCAGAGAGACATTGCATGCATGCCAAAGTTCGATGATCTTGCTTTGCATATTCTTAAATTCTAATGGCCATTTTGAAGCACTTTCTGCGTCATCTTGAATAGGATCCAAGCCAACATCTTTCACATTCTTTGCTGAGACACCATCCTGAATTGGATCCAAGCCAACATCTTTCACATTCTTTGCTGAGACACCATCTTGAATTGGATCCAAGCCAACATTTTTCACATTGTTTGCTGAAACACCATCTTGAATTGGATCCAGGCCAACATCTTTCACATTCTTTGCTGAAACACCATCCTGAATTGGATCCAAGCCAACATCTTTCACATTCTTTTCTGAAACACCATCCTGAAATGGATCCAAGCCAAAATCTTTCACATTCTTTGCTGAAACACCATCTTGAATTGGATCCAAGCCAAAATCTTTTACATTCTTTGCTGAAACACCATCCTGAATTGGATCCAAGCCAACATCCTTCACATTGTTTGCTGAAACACCATCTTGAATTGGATCCAAGCCAACATCTTTCACATTCTTTTCTGAAACACCATCTTGAAATGGATCCAAGCCAACATCTTTCACATTCTTTTCTGAAACACCATCTTGAAATGGATCCAAGCCAACATCTTTCACATTCTTTGCTGACACATTATAGCACATTGAATCCAAGCTAACATCTTTTACATTCTTTTCATACATATTATGTTGTGTTGCATCCAAGCCATCATCTTCTATATTCTCTGCATCCTCTGTGGTTGTTTCTTGTTCCTATCATCCATTGCAACCAATACAAAAATGAATGAAGAAAATGACAGGTCTAGCTTTCTGCAGCTTCTTAGAAATGAAAAAAAAAAGACAACGAGAGTGAGAAGAAGCTGGTCTACTACATTCTAAAGACATTGCAGAACCTTTTCTATTTCTGCTAGATTCGGCAAGGACATTTAGATATTGATGCATCAACAACACATCCAATTATTCCCACCATTATCTTGCGATATGATTCATCCTTGACTGATAAATAAGATGGTAAGAAGCTCATTCATTTAATATTTAATCTAGCGTGCCATAGCATGAGTCTTGTATATTATAACAAATGACGATGAAAAAAAAACTCACCAAATAATCAGCCACGTAAATCAGACCCATATCTGAGTTGCCAACACTGGCAATCCTCCAATCAGTTGAAGTTCCAACACTTTCCTCTTTGAGCTCATTAACAGCAGAGCTACAAATAGAATTCCGAGAGACATTCCCTGACAACCTTTCAATGTTAGGATCATGCTTCAATGCAGGACGTTTCCTTTGAAAACCCTCAGGTCTCCCGGGAAAGTCTTTCTCAAACCCAAACAGTGGTGTGCTCTCATACGCTTCTACCTTCTTGAAACAGAAACCTGGTGAATTATTCATAAACGTTGCTCTACAACTTCTACTCCTCATCAAAAAGCTTCTTGATTCAGACAGGCCTGCTTCCAGCAGCCATGGAGAGAACTTCTCAGGAGATGGTATAATAAAAGCAGATTGCAAACCATTCAACCCTTTCTGTTCTTTCAATGGGGGTGACTTTACTTCTTGATTTGCTCTTTCTTCATTCCCAACCTTTGTTAAACCCAAGGTATCTGTTTTTATATCCGGAGAAGGCATATTAGACTCCTCAAATCCGTATGGCCTAGACTCTGATGTATTTGAATTTGAATATTGGCTTACGCTCGACTCCTCCACTTCAATGCATTGGACTTCCTTCCAATTATCATCAAAATTTTGATTAGTTTGTCCGTCAGCATCCTTTTTCTCATGCAGATCATTTCCTACAGAATTAGTGGTGCTAATTGAGTGGAGTGTAGAGAAACTTTCAGGAAGGAAATTCTCTTCAAAAACTGGTAAATGGATGAAGCTTGCTTCAGAGCTTCGGCTACTTTGCTCATCTGAACATTGAGATGCATCAAAAGATCTGGCACCGAGATCTAGGGAGGGAGGATCTTCCGAAATAAGTGAATATGATACTGAATTGTCAGATCTGAATGAGTTTCTCACTCGCAATTTAGGGTAGTGATGATCTGGATCTGCCTGGATGAGGACATAGGGAAATCAGATTTGGATAGAGAAGGCATATTGAGATTGAGATGGATGCTTGAACTAGAATTCTTTTTTTTTTAGGGTACTTAAAATGACAAGAGTAAAGAAAATGCATACCCATACTGTTGAAGATCCGCTGCCTTCAGATGCTTTTAGTAGATTCTCAATCTGCGACTGAGCAAGTTCAAGTCGCTGAGTCAGCTCTGCAACCTCATTCATTAGCTACAGGAAAATGCATGTGGTGTTAAAACTCAAAATTCAACAATTAAATAAGCACATCAACAGATTTCCTCATGCATATACATGTAATTATGCCTGTATATGAACTGATACTCGAATTTCAAGAAGCCAAAAAAATGTAACCTGAGAAAATTTGAGGAAAACAAGAGAGACTAATTCAGATAGGAGGGTTATTCCAGGTCTAATTCCATGTAAAGTTCAATCGAGTAGCTAGCCAGTTTCTGTTCTAGTAAAATTCCTACACAAATGATCACAACAATAAAGAGTTGAACATGTCAAAGTCATGCAGCAGATATCATATGAAGGAACCTGAATTCCTGGCTCAACAAGGCACGTGCACTTATCTTTACTACGATCATGACAAGTACTTTCATTTCTTATGATAGCTGGAGTACTGCCTTGGTATTAAGATGGAGGATCAGGGATCTAGTTGTGATATTAAAAGTTTTCTAATGGCATACAAAGAAATGTGGCATACAAAGAAATGTGCCCACCTTTTCAATCTGAAGGTCCTTTTCTCTCAGTACTGCAGTGGAATCTGATGTAACAGCATCTGGTCGTGTATTTTTCAACTCATTCTCCAATCTAGCCAATTCTCTTTGCAGTTGCTTCACCAGTGTTTTATCAGAGACAACTACGTTGACCTGCGCATTGGTTGTGACTTCCTTAGCGCAACTTGCAAACAGCAGTGTGTTTCTAGATTGTTCTACATGGCTTCGTGCAGGGCTCATGGTACATATGATGGCAGTCCTAGCATTGCCTCCTAAAGAGGACTGCAAAATTCGAGTCAGCTTTGAATCTCTGAAAGGAATATGTCCATTTTTTTCTTTGCTGCATCCAATCATAAAGTTATATAAATTAGAGAGAGCGTTGGTGGTTCTGTTAATTCTAGGTCTTGACTCATGCACACTCTAAGGAATTAAAAGAAGAGGGGAAAAGGGAGTTGTAAAAAGAATAGAAGATTGCATTCATTGATTCTATGAAGAAATTAAAGGAGGGCTTGTGGAAAGACCATGACAACTGCTATGATTTGTCTATAATATTCCAAAACAGCAATTTATTTACAGCAAAATACACATATCGACTGTCATATGGAATGCCAAGTTACAATAGCACACAATTTGCAACTTCATTTACTGACAAGGAAATGCTATGGTTGCAATTTATTTTGTAAACTTATATTATGCAACTTTCTGAAGAGCAGAAAGAGTGACTAAAGGCAGAACAAAAGTGCTATTTTGAAGATATGATGTCATAAATTTAGCCTCAAGATCTGACAGCTAGAAAAATGATATAGACCAAATCAGCTTACCTCAGATACTTGCGGTACTATTCCCATCAAAATAGTAACAAAATGAAGATGCTAACAATATCTCTGAGTACTACTGAAGTTTAAAATTAAAACAAGCTACACATCCTCACCTTAGCTTACGGATAACAGTTCCCAACGTCAGTAGACTACGATTTATGTGGCACCCTTCTTTCAACCTCATTCCGGCTGATAATGATTGAGAAGCACGCTCACTTCCTGCTAGATCAACAAAATTCTGGGAGAAAAGAATGATGGTTACAAATTGTTCAGTCAGTATTACCAGCTAAAACAGAGATCCAAAAACTTTAGACAACGCATACCACAGTGGCAGCAAGAGTGCTGGACTTGCAATGGCCTAAGAACTCCTGTGTGGAACTTTCAACTGTCTGGCTATGCAAATAATCAGTAAACCATACAATAAATGATTATCAAGCTTTGATAATTTGAAGATTTACATTGAAATGATCATCCAGTCATACCACTCTCAGAATCTGGTGAGATCTAGAGCTTGCTTCATTAAGGGAGGTCTCCCCTATTTGTCTCTGAGCTGCAAAATCACCAGTATGCTTGAGTATGCAGTGACAGGTTTTGAAGTGCAAGTAACGTTAAACTCAGGAGCATGGCTGCCAATGAGCCTGTATAGCTCAATAGGCCTCCATGTACCCCCTCCCTCCATGAGGTCTCTCAGATTCAAGCCTCTCCCTTGAACAACAAGGGGGGGGGGGGATACAATAGCTTGACTGACCTTCACACACAGATAGAAGTTCTTTAAAATGATTCCAGTCCCTTATAGATTCCTCTGTGAGCCTCTCCACGACAGTGCCTCTCTGTCAATACAGTCAGATGTTACTGGTATGAAGAGGACAAAAAAGCATACAGCAGTTGTTCACACCTAAAATGAATATCACCTCTGGGTCATCTAGAAGTCGGAGAGGAGTTGTATCTGTACTAAGGAGGTCTCTGACGGATTCGTTGTAAATCTCCATGGCAGAGAATTTCAAAGTAAACTCTCTTTCCTTATGCTACAAAAGGGGGGGAACACAATAAATTTTCATTGAGTAGGGGAACATATAAGGAATAAAATAAAATGGAGGATTTAGAGTGATGATGGAAAATTGTATCAAGTATTTTCATTACCTTCTCCACATAGTCATATATGTCTGCTATACTGTACTCAGTAATTCCACCCATGGTGTATGTTTTTCCACTACTCGTTTGTCCATATGCAAATACACTTGCTGAAGAAATTCATCATTGTGAGGAAAAAGAAAGAAAAAGAAGAGATTAATAAACACAAATAGAAAGTTCAACAATGAACAAGTTATTCAAGGAGGTTGTACTCACAGTTTATACCGCTGACGACTGAAAGAGCAACTTCCTTGGCTGCTTCTCCATATACTTGCTTTGTGGAGCAATCAGGCCCAAATACTCTATCTATAATTAACAAATTAATAGGAAGAAACAAGACGGATGGGATGAGTATTTGCAAATATTCTGTGATGTAAGAGTATACGTCCATAAATATGCTCCTAAGGGCAACGGTAGTGAACGTGCAAAAGAAATGCATGAATACAAATCCAGCAACTTCACAACGTTGTTGTTGGAAAAGCAAAAGAGAAGAAGTCGAGGCCGAAACTCTGGAAAGAGTCAGAATAGAAGATTCGTAGACAGGAACAAAGGAACATAATAAAAGAAAATGTCATATAGAAAAGTCCAAAATTATAACAAGGTTCAAGCAAAACGTTTGCGATCTTACTGCTGAATAGAGTAATGTGCACATCGATAGATGACAGCAGATGTGATGAAGTTATATCCGACCATGACAGCCTTATTAATCATTTGTGATGTCAACGAAAGAGCAGAAGTGCAGAGGCAATTGACGAAGAAATTCAAAAAAAAAAGTAGAAATGTGGTAAGTAATTTCTTACCAAATGTATAAGCTGTCGGGTACATGGACCGCTCAGACACTGAAAGGTTATTCCTGTATATAACAGTGTCGCCATTGATGGATTCCCAATCTGATACATCATTCCTTGCGATTTCCTTCTCATTCAAAGGCCGCAGCCGAACTGAAACCAAAATTTTCTCCTCACCGTCACCACTCAGCGCCTGCATTGGTCCATACACATCAGCTGCCCCCATCTCTCCCATTCTCCAAACAAAACTGAAAATCGTATCATATATAAAGAAGTCAGTCTATCACCAATTGTCATTTCCTTGTTCAGTAAATAACATGTGCTCTGAATTTGCTTGATAAACCAATTTTGTTTGGCTACAGATAACGTAAGGGCCACCACCGAAAATTGACAGACACGATCATCTTAAATCTGACAATGTAATCATGGGTCATCGCTAAATTCACCGACACCTTGACTCAAGCAAAGAAAACCCATTTCTCTAATGAATATCCTGTATTTCTCATTTAATAAAACAAGGCACGAACAAATACATAAGCCAATTCATCAGCTATTACATTATTCATTTCGAGTCAAACATACATTTGCTTGTCTAATTAAAAGACAAACAAAGATGGAGTTTTCTTCCCTGGTCCCCTGTTACAGTCTGTCTCATGCTCTGTTACAGGCCATTCTTGATATAAAAACAAAACAGACAAAAAAACAAAAATGCAGTGGAGCAGAACTTATAATTTAACACTGGAAATTGAGAAAGAATTGACTTACAGGTCTCTTTCAAGGAATGTTTTTGAGCTTTCTAAGAATAATCACCGCCTCCATATATTGTCAGTGAGTTTTCAAATCGATCCCTGCAGCATCACACTCTCCAATCTTGTTAACCAAAACCCAACAAAGATTGAATTTTGGAACAGAATTCAAGAATTTAACTCCAAGAGAAACTAACTTTTAGCATCAAACAGTGTTTTTCTTGGCTGCATTGGCATGCAACAACTCAAAACATAACAGAAAAAAATCTAGAAACGTCAAACATCCTCCCACCTAGTGAATTTTGAAGGAAATGTGAGGGGGGAGGTAGATGAAGAGAAGCAAAGATTGTTTGTGCCTTCACTTTATTTTCTCTTAATGGGCTATTTTTGGGGTCTTAAATGCTAGATCTTTGAAGGCAAATGATTGTTTCTCCGAGTGGTTGTTATGGAGTCGTAACTGTGGTGGTTAGTTGCTTTCTTAGCTGCTCCGTCGGACGTTATTATTAGTCTTTCATTTAAAACCACCGCGCTAAACACATAGCCCACCCGCAAGAGAAGACAAGAAAAGAAAAGAAAACATCCTGTGAACTTGACTAATCCAGCCATTTTAGGATGTTTTGCCTAATTTCTATGTTATTAAAAGCCTTAATTAGGTTATTAGTCACCGCTTATCATCACATCTGACACCTCTTACTCTCTTTCCAGTTACTACCATTTATCCTGACCTTCAAATCTCTCTGCCAGCTCTAAAACGAGGCCCGATTTGCCTCCAACCAGAAATTTCTCGTTTGCTGAATCTTAGCCAGCAGTTCACATTCAAGCTGTAGGATCAACTAAATAAATAAAAAAATCCACCTTATCTATTTGAATTATCCATTTTATTTGTTTTCCAAATTTTAGATTATCTGCCAAGGATATGCATTTAAAACTTAATTCCACCGTCATTTGGGAAAAAATAGGATGTTAAATGACGTAGCACTGCTTTTGCAAAATAGTTAGCTAAATGGATACTTTTCAGTTTCTTTAGTTGCGTTGACTTGGGGCTGGCAATTATTATTATTTTATTTTATTTTTTTGTCGGTAATAAAAAAACATTTCAGCAATTATAGATAATGATTTACTGGCAACAAACTTGGCTCGAAGAGAAGGGGAGGGACCGTTCCATAAGGTGAGGTCCATGGACGACCTCTTCGATTATGTGAGAAAATGTTACCAGGCTAAGGTTATAATACTAAGGAATGCCGTCGACTGACTTGTCGTCTGTGCGTGTGTACCAGTCTCTGAGACAAAGAAAAAGCTGCTAAGAGGAGAAAGTAGGGGATGTTAATGCAACGCCCCATGTGGTGGAGGGAAAGAAAATTGGTTCCTATTCGTCCCCTGCTTGTTTGGAGGACCCTTGCATGCACGTGTATAGAACAACTTTTAATAAAGAGAAAAACAAAATTATTGTAGAAAACACTTTTTTTCTTTTATCAACTTCACCTAACTATAGACACACTCCATTACTAGAATTTGTGACGATCGAGCTAATCGTCATCATGAAAATCCATTATCAACTGAGTTTCCAGTGATTTTGTTGTATTTAATGTAGAGAAAGATGCCTCATCTCTAGAAAATCATGTGAAAAGGAGTTTTTATACGATATGCAAAGCGAATTGAAGATATAAACCCAATCATTTTTTTTATTCATGTAGTATTTAAGTCAATTTACAACTATCTCAATTAATCTCAAAAAAAATTAAATAAAATGCATACATATTTGAGAGGGAAAAAAGGAAGTAGCACATGAGAGATACCAACGGGTAGCAACTAGCAACCAAACAATCCATCTCATCATAAATCCCCCTTTTCTTTAAAAATATTTGTCAAAATGATGATTGATTGATGGTCATGTGCTGGGCATGTGTTGCCTCATAATTGAAAATCCACCAAAATTGAAGATATGCATCTAATTTATAATGGTCATTTAAATCTCAATCATTAAATTAATTGAGGTCCACTACTAATAAGAGAAAAAGATTAAAATTATTGAAAATCCAACAAACTTGAAGATATATATTTTTATATGGTGTAGTTATCAAATAACTCTTGGGGTCAACTTTTTTTTGCCTAAGGTAAAGGGGTATTTTTTTTTTTGTTTTTTTACCATGGTTTTTTCACAACTATCATGTGGGGGCAAGGGTGTTTTGATATTTTTAAAAATTAGAAGGAAAAAAACAATATTTGACTTGCGCAAAACACATTCAAGCAAAGTGGGAGGCACTCGTGCTCTTTGAGTGGTGCATATGATACTTTCTAGTGGTTGATTTCAAGGATGATGTCTTAGGCATTACATGGTCATAATGGAGTTCCGATGATAATTTTTCTCCTCCCTCCTCTTTTCTCTCTCCTCAACCTTAAAAGTGTTAGGATTGAGAAAGTTTGCAGATAATTGAAAGGAAAAAAAATGAGTTTAGAGACGGGAAGAGGGAGAAGAGAGAAATAAGAGGGAGACTGAAATTTGAAGATTTGTTGTCTTGATATTCTATTTTGCATATATTTGTTGTGTGTGCACCTTTCTATTTATACACATATCACATACCATCTTTCATACTCTAGACTACAAATATAATATTCTAGAATACATCTTCTATACTCTAACAAAAAGGTGTGATGCACTTGCAAAATTGGAGTGTAGTCCTTAATCTTTTAATTGTATCAAATTTGATTTGTTTGCTTGTAAAATTCATACCTTGGGAATTGATTTTTTTATGTTTTTTATATCGAATAAGATTTATTTGTTTTTCAATTTCATCCTTTGACATTTGATATTTTATTTTTCAAATATGATCATTATTCTTTTTATTCCTATTTAATCTGTTTTTAATATTTTTTTTGTTATTAGATTTTAATTTTCAATTTCATACAAAATAATTTTATTTTAGTTTCTTTAATGAATTTTATCCTCATTTTCATGATTGCAATTCCTTTTATTTTGATTTATCTTCTTCATTGACTCCTTTTTAGGAATTTCATTCCTGATTGTTTAGAGTTTTTATATCATATTTAGTGCTTGTTTTATTTTATCATGGTTTTAAAACTTGACCTAGAATTCAATCCTCGTCATGTCCTAGGTTGTTTTTTTAGTAATAATCAATTATTTAGAGCCTATTTAGTATTGTAGTAACAATTATTTTTCACTTGGAAATGTTTTGATTTTTTGTAAAAAACTAATTATTTCTAATATCAGCACATCAAAATAATCTGAAAATATCAAAACAAATTAAATGCACTTTTAAAATGCAAAAACAAACCAGTGATTAATAAGTTGGGAGGGATGGGATAATAGTAGCATAATTAATTGCCAAAGTTAGATGAATATTTACTGTGTTAGGTATTAGGTTTTATGTTGCTTATAATCTTTGCTGGCAACTGACTGGAGCAGGTACGTAGCCATAGAACTGCCCATGCAAACAACAGTGGCAAAGTAAAAGCCAAACAATTATTGTTCTTCTTGAAGGTTAAGTGACAGAGATTAGAACGAGTTGTCCTTTCTGAAAAATCTTATATGTTAAACGAGTGGATCCCATAAATAAATATTAGGTGGAAGACAGAAAATATGAATTCAATTTTAAAGGAAGGCCCAGGTAGGTTGATGCAAATCAGGAGGAGAAGACGTTACAAATCAGGAGGGAGACGTTGCAAATCAGGAGGAAATCAACATAGATATTGTGGATAATGAAGAGAGCCGTAATCAACACAACTACTGAAATCTGGGAATTCATTGATTGCTGAGACCCGTTACTTCCATCATTTATTTTCATAATTTCCTTTTTTTATTTCTTTCCTAGTTTAGATTGGAAAAAATGTAAGAGCTGAGGCTATTTAAGAAGAATACTGTAAGGGGACATGGCAGTTGGTTTTTTTTATTTGAATAAATTTAGTGTGTTTTGGAGAGATTCCAATAAATTGCAGAGTGATTCTGCACAAGCCTAATTACATTTTCAATGAGATTTTGAATCTGTAATTCATGGCACCATAGGTTCCACTTCCATTGGATTAGTCGGAAGATCTGGGGAAAGTTAAGTTTCCTTTCACTGCCTCGAAGGACCAAATCAACACCCAACCAATGAACCAAGAACACTTACTATGAGATTACAGAATTATTCACTCATCTAAGATCCCAAATTCGTCTGAAACTCAATTTTTCTCTTCTCCCTTTAGCGTACAGTGTCCATAAAGTGTGCTTTCCAGGTAATGTGATTCCCATGTTATTCAAAAAAAAAAAGAGTACAGTGTCCACTGTGTCAGTAAACTCATACTCCGCTCATTGGCTGGCAATGATGGAGAGCTTGAGCATGGATATGATGAACATTTCATTTTGAGTCGCAAAAATAGTGATCACTGATCAGCAAGTTCAACTTGTTTTTGTCTGTCAAAAAAAAAATATCACTGTCCTGTTGAAAATGTACTATAGGTCATGTTCGTTGCAGGTTTTAGTGTTTTCTTATTAAATATGAGTTTGTGCTTATATGTATCTCGACTAATTCTACAAATTTTAAAGTTAATGAACATATAAACTTCCAATACTTATCATATTAATAACCAAAAGTTTCGAACTTGAGGCATTCCCGTTAAGAAACAACTTAGTTCCAAAACCCTCAGTTTCAGAGTCTTGTCTTGGGTGACGAAGAGTGAATATTCTGGTTATGTCTGTAATTACCACACAACTTCACTGGGAGATTGAACAAGATGTATTCTGTCTGTGTAAGAAACCTGTGAGCCAAGATGTGGCTTTCGCATCTGAAAGTGCAAATAAATGCTGTCATCAAAAGGATTTGAATGAATTCCAGTAATCTGTTCATCATTAAATTTTCCAATCGTGTTTTCTTTTTAAAAACCACACGAAGAAATGATGAATTTAAAGTCTAACACTTCTCATCCCGAAGAAAATAAAGGGCCCAAACATGCAGGCCTACTCTTGCATATATATTTTGTTTTTTTATATAATAAAATATATTGAAAAAGCTTGTGCATTTATAAAAAATAATCTGACTCACATCTATTTATTTGATAGGAGATGCCTTCGTCTCATGAACGGCTAGGCTTCAAAGAAAAGCAAAAACTATATAAAGAATGGACCCCTTTTCAGAAATCAAATTGGTGAGCAAGAATAAACTCAAAGGCACTATCATCCTCGAAAACAAACCCCACTGCCTTCGAAGTTTGTGGCCACAGAGACTGAAAATATAAACTAAGAAAAAACAAAACCTCCATTTCTATATATGTGCACTTACTCAAACCACACGTATCATCTCTTGTTAATTAGAGCATCTCCAGGCCCCTCTTTACCCTTTTTGTCCTTCTCGTTCTATCACCACCAGCAACAAAAACATTAACATTTGATAGACAACATAAAAATCAAACATCCAATCATTTTATAGTCGAAGCTGTGTCTTGTTGTGGTGTTTGTTATCTTTGTCAAAAGAAACTGTACGTAAATCCCTTTTTCGTTTCTTGATTTTGGAGAAATGAGTGAGAGAGAATCATGCGTGCCCTTTGTGACGCTTGTGAAAGTGCTTTGGCTATTGTTTTCTGTGCTGCTAATGAGGCCGCACTTTTCCTTTCCTGCGATGAGAAGGTATGCTTTGCTTCCTTTCTTAACTGTTCTTTATTGTGATTACAATGGTTTGTGATCCTGATATTGAAACGTGAAAATCATTTATTACTTAGATTTGTTGCAGGTTTGAGGGTGGTTCAATTTATTGGGCCAATTGTTTATTTTTCTCATGCTAATTATCGGTGTCACTTTGACATGGAGAAGTTTTGACTCTGCTGCGACTAATTAAGCTATCAATCTGTATAAAGTCTTACCAGAGACATTCAAGTGGAAACATCTCACAGTTGTTTAATCTTCGATGGGAATTGATGGATGTTGGACACTATTTCTTGTAGAAGCTCCTTTGGTATTCTTTCTTAGTTTTCTTCTCTTATATAAATAACCACACAACTTCCCCTGAGTCTAGATTTGAACTTGAGATTGCTACTTCTCCAACTCGTATAAAGGCTTTAAGAATTTGAAATTGGTCAATATTGTTGGTGAACAACTGATATTAAAGTTTTAATCTGTAAATTGGATTGGTAGGTTCATATGTGTAACAAGCTTGCTAGCAGGCATGTTCGAGTGGGTCTGGCGACTCCCAGTGACGTTCCTCGCTGTGATATATGTGAAAATGCACCTGGTATGCAGGCTCTTTCTCGTATATTCTCTTCTTTAAGGCTGAAGCATTCATTAATTTGGTATTTCGGAGAAGGGTTTGAACTTTGAACATGTATTTTCTGCTTCAAAACATGCATCCGTGCAGCTTTCTTTTACTGTGAGACAGATGGAATTTCCCTTTGCTTGCAATGTGATATGACTGTTCATGATGGGGGTAAGAGAACACACGGGAGATATCTTCTATTGAGACAAAAAATTGAGGTTTATCATTGTTTCTTGTAGAGAACTCCAACAATTTTCTTCCTTTTATGTCTAATTCCCTTAAAATCTGATTTCCCGGGTTGTTCATAGTTTCCAGGGGATCAACCTCAGCCTGAGGACCCAGCACCGCAACCCACGTATCCAGGGGAGACAGGAAGAGGACAGAATCGACCACAAAAGGCACCAGCAGGAGAGAACAGACAGAATCGCCAAGTTTCTCCAGTTTTGAAGTCGATCACTAATTCTGATGGGCACGACAGGGTGGATAAGAAAATGATTGATTTGAATATGAAGCCTCGTAGAATTCATGAACATGCTTCAAATAATCAGGTTATTGTATTTTCATCGTCTCTTTGCCTGGATTGCATCTGAAGGTACTTTGTTATGTTGTTATGTTCTATATTATATTAATATAATGATAGATTTCTTTAAAATATAAAATTATCTTCCTATGCTAGCCACATATAATTCATGTTAGCTAGGCTTAAAATCACAAGATGTCTCTATTGTTTGAATTTGATTCAATTGAAATCTTTACTAATAATTTAGTCAAATTTAACCCTTTAGCACTATACATTTTTATTACTTTAAACCTTTCATCCATGTTTTCTATTTGATCATGATTTGTTAGTCAATGTCATTATAAAATGTATCCACTTGATTTCAGATTCAACATCAAAATTGAAATTAAAAACTTTAAAAGCTACAACAAAGAAAATAAAAAAATACATTTAAAATTTATCAAGGGAATAATATTAAGAAAATCAATGATTTTTTTTATAATAAGTAATAAATATATAAAAGTAAAAGAAAGTAAATCTTAGTAGTTACAAAATTAACTTTTTTATATAATAATGCAATCAATAATAGAAAATGAAGAAAAGAGAAATGTTTTCAGCTATGGAAAGATTTGAATGTGACTTTGTTTTCTCTTTTCTAATTTTAATTTCAATCAATTATTTATTCTTCATTATTCTCTTCATAAGCTTTATTTCTTCTTCTTTTTTTTCAATATTTTCTTCTTTTTTATTATTCATTCTTAACTTCAACATTGATGTTGGTTGTAGCGATGGAATCAAGTGGAGACAGATCACAATTCCATTGTTCACTTTTGATCAATTAAAGATCATGGTCAATTTAGCAGGAAATATGGTGCAGAGTTTAAAATAACTAAAACATGAAACAAAGGGGTCAAATTACAACTAGCTAAACTCATTAATAAATAATAAAAAACAGAAAAATGAATGCATAATATATATATATATAGATGTCTCAGAACTCAAGCTAAAATTTGGACCGAGGAGTTCATCATACCTCTGAGCTTTGTCAAGACTCAATTCAAGATGCCCAGATCTTGCTGAAATAACAGCACACTCTTGTCATCTAGACCCACCCAGGCCTCAATTCCTTCTCCATCTTTAGTGTCCATAAAGAAAACAAAGCATTCCATTTCATTATCCAGATTACTCACCCAATCAGGCTTTCCAAAACCAAAATCTGCTTCATATACTGCAAAACGACACCAGCTTGAGAACAGGTAGCCGTCCACCCCATCTTTTCCGAGTGTTTCAGCCAGCTCCTTCGCGTCATTGATTGCCATCAGAGATATCTCATCACCATTACAAGCTTTTCCACAATCCTTGATTGCGCTCCTTATTGCATTATGGACCTCACCAACCAGTTCATGAAACTGCAGATTGGTCTCATCATCTGGCTTAAATCTCGCAAAAGCGTAGTGTACGAAATTTCCACAGCAATGCTGTGGTATACTGGGACCTGCCCTCCCTCGCATGTTCACTGGAATTGCTAGGACGGAAGGCCTCGAGTAGCCACGTCTAGCTCGAGCCACCCTGATAAGACTCCTCCATATCACTGCTGTCACGATCTCCACTCGTGTGGGTTCTTCTTTCAGCAACTTCGAGCCATCAGCACTGCCATTCGCATCCTCCAGCTTCAGCTTTGATAAATCTGACCCGTTAAACACATACTTGATTGTAACAATCTTGTTTTCTTCAGCTTCCCCTTGATTTAGGACGCCACGAGGATGCATTTCTCTTGGTGGGCACAAAGAAGATAATTCGAAACTCGGGCGATGGAGTTTCTCAATTCCTACTCGACTTGCCGTAGCCCAGGCATTAACGAATGTAAATAATGTGAATGCATCAGCTACCACATGTGATATACTAACACTAATGGCTAGTCCACCACATTCAAACATGTTGAAATGAACTTTTACCAGAGGGCTGTCGTCGGGTACAAAGAGACTTGGAGCCAATTGATTCCGCAACTTGGTCTCAAGTTCTCCTCCTTTGAGAAGCTGTGAGAGGCAGCAGCCTTTGACCTGTGCTTCCACAAACTCTACTCCCTGGTCACTGCAGTGGATTGAGAAGTTGGATCTGCTGTATCTTCCTGATAAGGGATAGAAGATGGTTAGGGTTTCTGATAATGACTTTTGCAACTGCTCGCTTCTCTGAAAATTGTTGACACCAAGCTCATCATGAGCGGAGGATTGGTAGTAGAAAATGCAGGATACATGTAATGGAGGAAGCAGCTGGTCTAAACATGATATTTTCAACTTCTCAAGATGGGGTGGGGTTGGATTTGATGGGGTGATTAACTTTCTAGATAGGTTTTCAACCCTCATATTGAAAATGCGTCGGCGCAATGAGGGAGACATTAAAGAGATTGAGGCTTTATATAATATTTAGACGGAATCACTTGCAATAGATTAGCAATGAACTATTTTGGGAAAATAAATAAATTTCCTTATTTTTCCATTTTTTAGCAATGCACAAGATTAGAAAAGAGTTATTTGTTTTTTTAATTTTAGTAAAAAGCAAATCTTATTTTGTATTGTTACCTTTTTGAGGTTTTTCTTCCTAATTCAAAGAAATAATAGTTTTTCTATTTTATTTTTTCATATTCAATATTATTAAGATTTTGCACGCACACACTTTTGGTAAGTGTGAGACTATGATGAATGAAGATTTAGCATTTTGGGTGTCTTTTCATGATCATTGTATTTTTAATCTTTAAAGGTTTTGACTTCTAACAAACTTTGTTATCCTTCACTTTCATCTATGTTAATTGATATCAAAATTTAATGATTTCTCGTAGTTATTGTTTGTGTGTTATTGAATAATTATGACTGAAAGAAACATAACGTGCTTGTACGGGAAGGGATCGATCATGAGGTTCTCCATTGGAAAAGAGACATCTAGGAACTAATGTGTAGTAGTTTTTGTCTACATCAATTGTTGTTGTTGAAAATATTAATGTTGGAATCTATGATGGGTTGGTTTGTGCAAAGGTGTTGTGTTAAAAATTTATGATGGGATAACCTGCAAAAAAATAATGTTCATGATTCATGATGGTATAGCCCACACACAAGAAAGTTCATGATGAATGACGGTTTCTGACTTCATTTTAGCAATTTTTATATTTTTCAATTTTTATTATGTTTTTCTATTTAAAGAATAGTTTTATATTTTTTGCTTTTTATTTTTTATTTTTTATTTTTTATTCAATAATAATATGATTTTCTAGTTTTTATATATAAAAGGTTGTGATATCCTTTTGTTAAGTTAAACTCATATAAATGAAAATTGAGTACTTTGAATGTGTTTCCATAATTAGCAATGTTCTTGGTTTTCAAAGGTTTTAACTTATAACAAACCTAGTTATCTTTCATTTATATCTACATCACAATCAAATAAGACCTACCCAACATGTTTGAACAATAATTTTATAAGTTTGAAACTCTAATTTTGGTTAAATTTATTTTGATAGTTTGTGTGCTCGATTAGTAATGGTATTAAATAATTGTCAGTGCTGCGCTGCAAATCGGATAAAAGAATTGAAAGTAAGAAAATATATTCAAGTGTTGATAATATGATTTTTATGTACAAAATAAAAATATATAGGGATTGACCTAATGGACTTGGCAGGTCCAAAGACAAACCGAACAAGTGCTAAAATATATAATTAAACTAAATAAATAAAGACAATGTCTTTTTTAAGTATTGAAACTAAATATATTAGATGAACTTGGATCACTCGGGTTAACTTGTTAGATTCTTTATCCAAGTTATAAGAACTTAATAAATATAAAGAAGTCAAATTAAAAAAAAAAAACTCAATTCTCAATCAAATCAATATTAAAGGATAAAATTAAATTCAGCTAAAATAAATAAATTGGGTTAGTTAACCTACTAAACTTAGGTCATGATTAGAACAAAAATTAAGAGTGCAAAAATAATTCGGATTATAGAATGGCTAGGTTTAACCTTCAACCCAACTGAGAGTAATAGACTCATTATCACCTTGTAAATTAGGCATAACAAAATATTAGGAATAAACCAAAATAGCAATGCAACTTATCTAGTAGAATACTTCAAGGTGATATAGTATTTCTTATGTAGTATAATTGGTTTCTTATCTCAAATATATGAAATTAATTAGGGTTCTTAATATAATAATAATTAGAGTAGCTTTCGTTACCTTATTTTCCAAACAAACATAGTAAGCTTTTTTATTTTATGGGCTAACCTGTAATGTCAGGTATGACACGTAGAATGAAACAAATTACTTATAAAGGGAGAACATAAAGAGAATTTGAAGAAGGAGATTCGGTGCATCTTAACCTTAAACCTTACAAGCAGTCACTAAGAAAGAACATCAAATTGAATCTCAAGTTTTATGGTCCTAGGAAAACCATACAAAGAATTGGGTTAGTAGTGTATAAATTGCAGCCGGGAAGAGCTGCTATTCATCCAATGTCACATTGGATGAGTTTGTCTTCACTACCAAGAGTGGATGAGTTTGGGAGAATTAAGGTTAGTGGCGGCGGCGGCGGCGGCAACCAAAGAAATAGCAACTGTCATTGATACATAGTTAGATAGTTTGTTAAAATCAGTTGGTAGTTAGTTGCAAACAAGTACCAGATCGGGTGTTCTAGCAATTTTTAGAGCTCATTGCAAACTGATTGAAAAGACGAAATTATGGCTGTTTGTCAATTTCTTTCGTCATCTTAGGACTGAATTTGATGATCCAACTCATAGCGTTCTAGGTGTGTGAATTGATGAAAACCTAACCAGATCTCGGCACGTCATATGGGTTTTGGCGAAGAAGTTTGGAGCAGCTGTAGTTTCACTTGACCATCATTACTTGAAAGAAACTCACCTGTTAATTCAACAACAACAGAGAATTTAAGATATCTTTCATCTTTACGTGGCTGTTTTCCGTCTGAAAGTTGTCTTGCAATTTCCCGAAAAAAATCTCTCTCATCAATATTAGTTGGGTGTAAAGATAATCTGTATTGAACCCGACCATGTGAGTTACATCAGTTTCCTTCAATCCCAGCCAATCCAACTCGATGTAAGAAAGTAACAGGGCTACGACTGTGGAATTTGTTAATCCATCTGCTTTTGATGTGGCCAAAATGTGAGTTTCAATGCAGCATTTTGCTATGTATATAATAGCATCGAGGGATCTGTCTAATTCATTTTCAAACAATATACAGTAGCTTATAAGAACTACCAGAGTTATGTTCAAAATCTATGATTATTGGAAAATTTGAAAGAGTGATGCTTTAGATAATATTGAGAAAGTTACCTGGGTTTGGGATTAGAGAGAAGTGAAAGACCTTGTAGGGGTGTGTGTTGTGCTGCGACTGCTGCTGCAACGAGGAGGAGGTGGGGTGCGAGAACCCCGTTTAACTGAAGTTAAAAACGACAGTTGGAGATTGTTTGATTAGCTTCTTTTTTTGGTGTCGTTTGTGGAAAAATGGTAATTATTCCGTTGCCGGGACTTGAACCCGGGTCTCTCGGGTGAGAGCCGAGTATCCTGACCAACTAGACTACAACGGATTTGTTGAATTATGCGTTTGCTATAATTATTGTTTACTTAACTCCCTTGTTTTTTGTTTCCACTGTATCTGGGGGTATTTTCAGGCGAGCTGTCCGACATGAAAAATACTGTAGCCATGTCGGTCTTCTATTCATCGCTGACGGGGTTTTAGCAGACCGAGAATCGCTATGCTAAAATGTTTTATCTCTTTATGTCACATCTAGTTATGTTTAATTATAATGCAGGGAAAAGGTTGAGATCCGTACTCCCATGGCTTACTTTACCTTGCAAGGTGCTGTTGCAGACAAGACCATCATTGAGTGGGTTGAACGGACGGCCATTGGCTACCTATGGCTCGGCCATTGTTACAGCTTAGAGTTATCTTCTGTTTCACATGTGATTCTTTTGTTATCTTCTTTTATTAACAGTGTTTTTTTATGGGAGGAAATCTTATTTCCTGAAAAGTATATTTAGAGATATATGCCTTGATTTGAACTCGAGATCTGCTATATAGATAGTAAATTTTTTATCGTCACGACACGCTCCTTGTATACTCTGTTAACAATGTCTGTCTTCACATTTATCAAATTTCTTATAAGAGCTACCATAGCTAATCTCATATATTTATCATTAACAAGTCTGCTAAATTTACCAGTCACTAGATCATTGATGCCAAAAATCTTTTATAACAAATTATTTTAACCTGGTTCGTATATCAGGAGCTCTTGGAAAGCAAGCAGTGGTGCTGCGAATATCAGCAGACACAGCAGCCTTTATAAGTTGCAAGTTCGATGCAGCACAAAACACCCTGTATGATCACATTTGCAGGCATTATTTCAAGAAATACTACTTCGAAGGTTCGGTAGATTTCATAGTCGGAAATGGCCTCTGTGAGGATTGCCATTTGCTGGTTGTAATATCTAGCTGAACTCTGCATGAGTATTTCTATAATATTGACAACATATGTGACACGCTTGGATAACTAGATGTTACCATTCACTTCAATTGGCTTCATTGACGGCATGAATTGCTTCTCAATTCATAAGTTATCTTTCAGTGTACTGATCAGAATTTAACCATAGCAAATTTCATGGCTTTCTTAAGCTACCGATGATACGATTCATCTGGTTATTGATACTGGAAATCTGAGAAGACTTTCTGTTGTTGCTCCTAAAGGGTGAAAACTTTATGCTTTCAATTCTTCGCAAGCTCATGTGAAGAACAAATTACTGAGAAAGACGAGGAAACGAAGTGATCCAACTTGAATACACATGCAACCTGAATTATTGAATGCAGAGCATTGGAATTCTTTTTATGAAATACAGTAAGGTACACCCTAAATAATAATAATAATAAACTACAAATGAACTGTACAAATCATATGTACACTTTAACATTAACATAGCTTCCCCCGTGATGAAGCTTACACTTGCACTAAACACGCCACATGCAGCTTTCTGTACAATATCCAGTTGCACCAGGCAAAGCGACAGCATCCAGCCTAGGTCAACCGAAAAAGGAACAAAAAAAAAAAGAAAACAAAGGAAAATGTTACCAATAGCAATAATCAGCCTTGGCACAAGAGATTGAAGTCAAGTGATTACAAAAATTCCAGTGACCAAGACAATGATTGAAAATGGCAACAGGGTATTTAAGACAATAATTCAAGATAAAAGACTTGCAAAAAACAACATTCTAATAAGGATTGAGTGAGACAACCCAGTTGGCTCCCCAAAGACTAATGTTAAACAAAACAATAACAGACAAAATTTCAACATAAAAATACACATTATATCTCTAAGGAAAAGGATTCATTGGCATTGCGTACCAGAAAAGACAAACATCATGACTGGAAGAGAGTTACAGTTGCAATATAACCATTCTTCATCACCTGTTGACACCAGAATAGTAAGAATGGCACCAAAAACCAGAAGCAGATTTCAAAAAAAAAAAAAGAAAATTGGCAAGTGAATTTATCCAAAAGCTCACCTCAAAGGCAATGTTCTGATAACCATATACAAAAGTGGAACCAAAAGGATTGCTTGTAGATCCCTGTGTTTGAATAGCTGCTCGACCACAATCCCCAAGGATCTCCTAATTTAGATGCAACCATAATTAACTCATGAAGGTCAAATAAAAACTAATCATGTTTGATGCTAAGACTGAAACTTACGTTGAGGGCATGAGCAAGTAATGAATCTAATTACATGAAAACACTGCTATAAGTGTGCATTACATGTGAATCAGAACGGTTTAGAAGAGAGGTTAAACTGCAGAAGAAAGAGAGTAAGATCCTTGATTTCATTAAATTTTGATTGTAAACACACAAAAAAAACCAGAGTTTCTTCAGAATGAATTAATAGGTGCAAGATACTCAATGCAATCAGTAGGTTGCAGTTTCCAACAAAAACAGATACAGCTATGTCTGTATGAAACTTTTTTTCATTTATGAGCATAATTACTGTGCCATTAGAATGGGGGGGGGACACTATAGCGGCTATAAAATTTTACCTTCACCTGGTCCCATTTTGTGCTTGGTGTAATACTCTGTTTGGAGTTGTCAACTTCATCAAAGGCCCACATGCGAGCAAGAATGAGAAAGAGTTTATTATTTTCTGCATTAACAACATCAACTAAAACCTTCAAAATCAGAAAACAAACTTACAGTCAGAACCTTCGATGACAAAATTGCACTTGATGTATGAATTAAAATCAGCATGACCAGGATAGTTTGTGTGCAAAACAAACTTTTTGATTCTATGAGTCTGCAAAAATAAAATAAGGTTATCTGCATACTTCCAGGCAGAAAGATAGTTGAACAGAGTAATGGCTAAAAGTCCTTCTGAACAGAGAACGATATAAGTACCAGTCCATCAAACAAGATATCCAGACCACGAGTGAAGTAATTGTAAAAGTAGTCTCCACAAAGGGTTGTCCTCGGGTGAGGGTCAGAAGCAGAGTGAATGACCATTTGGTCAACCTGTACAGCTACCAAAATTAGTATGCATGCCAGCAGTAGCGTAGTTAAGTGAATGGCACTGCTAAATAATAATGAAAAAAAAAAAAAAAAAAAGATGATAAAGGTCCATCATTTAGTGTCCTTTCAAATCATGCATGTACCCTGCCATGATTCAGCCTTATGTGTGCAGAAATTTTCCTATCTCCAACCCATGTAGTTGTAATCACGAAGTCTAGTTGAGAAGTTGGTCACTCGATCAAAGTCCTATTTTGTCTATTAAGCCACAAGGGTCCTATTTTGTCTATTAAGCCACAAGGGTCCTATTTCTCTCCATTAAACTAACATTACCAATAAAAGCTTTAATATTGCATTTCCAGGATAGTAACACTACCTGCTTTTGATGAATTCCACATGGACGACCTAATTCTGTCCAAACATCCTGCATAGAAAAGGAAACCGTGAGAAACACACAGGATAAGTGATTTTAAGCACTTATAATCCCACAAAAGAGGGCACACCCTGATGAAAATCTCAATTATTGTTCTACCCTACTATCTTGTGTAAGCCATGTATGGTATCATTGTCTTGATCATATCTCCTGGGCATTTACCAACATGAGGCAGCAAAACAAATGATCTTTTGCAGAGTATAATACTAGAGTACAGCAGCATCATACATCAAAATTTACCTGTGGTGATGCACCAAAAGGAATATGCTGCCCTCCAACAGAGAAATATAATTCTTCCCCAAGCTGCAGAGATAAACATTGCATAAGAAAAAATACGACACAAACATCAAGAAAAATTGTTAACCTCTTAAAAGATAAGAAACCATGATGCTAATTCTCAAATCTACAAAGCATAGTCCTTCCTCTAGGGTTGATCGTTGTATGGTTGAGCACATGTGATTCACACAAGTCAATAATTGAACAGCTCAATAAAAGAAATGGAGGGGTCAAAGAAAGAAATCAAACCTTAACTAGCACCTCTTCCATATACGGGTTACCAGGAAGCAATGGAGGAGCAGAAGCCTTATGCATTAAAGACCCAACACCTACTTTTTTATCTGCAGAACCATCATATATAGAGACTCGACATGTAACTGGTGTAGTGCCGTCTGGAAACTCTAGTGGCAGTTCCGCTGTCAAAAAATGAAAACAAATCAAACTAATTAGAATATTGAAAAGCAGGATGAAACAACTATATATTACCTTGTCTAAATTGCAAACACTACCTTCTCTACCATGACAACAATCTGTATACTGGCTGGGAATAGGGAAAGCAAATGACAAACCCTGAGAAACCAACATAAAACAACCTGATCATCAAAGCCAAGCAAGTTGCAGAGGAAGAAATATCACCATAATTGCATTTTTCATGCACATACAGGGTAAAACAAAGTGTACACGCCTCTATCTTTGTCGTAAATCCCAGGAAATGTAGGTCCAAAAAGCGCATATACAGCAACAAAAGTAGCTAGATTTGATGGTCCCCTAAATATGAAAGTAATAATCAAAACACAATCTAAGAAAACATAAACAAAATCATCAACAATTCATGTGAAAAAGGGCGTAGCTTACCCAATAAGAGATGTAGCGTAGCGCATTTGAAGACGTTTCACATCAAAAACCTCAATCAATCGTAACCTCTAACATAGTCAAAATTAAAAAAAAAAAAATGCATCAAAACAACTCAATTAACGGGAGAGAAAAAAATCAGAATTGAGGGAGAGAAAAGAAATGCATTACTTGTGACCACGGATCGAATCGAAGATGAAACCCATGATCAGGAAAGCTAATAACAATATCAAGTTTTAATGGCTCCTGCACATAACCTCAAAAAATAATAAAAACCATAAATAACAAAACAATCGAAAAAACGTAAACTAAAATAAAACAACAAAATTCTCAAAACCGAGACCTCATCGAAGTACTTCACATGAACGACGTCGTATATGCTAGGTTGTTGTTCAATATGTGCAAATGCTTCACATATTGGCATCCCTAACAAAAAAAAAAGATAAAAAAAAATCAATTCATAATCTCTCAATAACGGTGTCGTTTAACGGGGATTGATTACTTACCCAGAGAGAAAGGACCGATGCCGTTACCAGGGCGGAGATCGAGAATGATAACGCCCATAGCAGTGCCTTCACAGCGGCGCCGAGTTCGCTGTAGCTGGTGGTGATTGTGATGGTGGTGTAGCATGTTATTTGCTGGGGTGGGTGTTTTTGATTGGTCTGGTTTTATTTTTTTGCTTTGGATTGGAATTACAGAAGTCCGTTACTTTCGCTAGATAGTTTGAATGCTTTTATACCTAATTTTTGTCTGCACGATTCGTTTTGTTTTTTCTATTATTTTCAGGTTGTTGTCGTTCAGTGTACGAAATGACAACAACAATGTTATTGTTTTGGTTTCTAACTTCAATCTTAACTGAACTGTGAAACTGAAAGGCGGGTCAGAGTCAATTTGTTTGGGAGTCATTCTCTTCTTTATGCTTTTTAAAATTCTTTTTGTTTTGAAGATACATAATTATGTTTTTTAATATTTTTTATTTACCGATTTAAAAAATCTAAAATAATATTTTAACATACTTTTAGAAATATTATTTAAAAAATATTATGCCACACAATCTCAAACACATGCACCTATATACTTTTTAGTGCCTCTCAATGATATGCTATTATTAAATTCAACCTTGTCTAATAGTTCAATTTAATTATAAGCTAATTTGAAATTGGATTTCGAATTAAAGTGGATGGAAATTGATTTAATTAAATTTAATTGACTCAACAGATTAATTTATAACTTGATCGACTAGTCAAATCCTAATTTAATAAAAAAAATTAAATAACATTTAAAAAATCAAAACAACAATATTTTATATTAATTTAAGTCAACACGTGTTAATCCATCAAACATGACTCAACTCTTTAAACTAAGTGGTTGTTTGGTATTGAGATTGCACATGAGGTTTGAGTGAAATCAATGTTAGGTCTGTTTGGTTATACATGAACCACGTGCTTTTGTATTGGGACTCACATAAAAATGAGTTTCAACCATATCTTGTAAAAAAAACTACAGGGTTGTTTTTCCTGCTTCTCGTCACTTCTCCATCGACAAAAAAAAAATGAATTGCATATGAATTTCTTTTCAAAAAACCCTAAAATATGCGCCCTCGTCATTGTTAACAATTGTTTTTACAAACAGTGAATTTTAATTTGTTGCTCTGATAGCACAATTTGTACTTGTTATCTTCATTGCTCCTATTTTATTTTCTTTAATGCTTATTGTTTCTTCACATACAAAGAGTCGATTTGTGACCAAGGAGAGAACACGAATCAAGATGTTGTAAGATTTCGACCTCAATTTCATCTTTATCTCTTTTTGAAAGCTGATTCATGTTGTGATTCTTGCTTTTGTTATTTCAATTTTCTGACAATTATAGCTTTGTGTTTTGTTTCTAAGAATGAATAAACACCAAATTTGTGTTAGGAAAAATCAAGGAATGAAGATCTTGTAACAACTTTTTAACCGTGAGTTTCATCTGCATCTCCTTTTAAATTGATCTTATTGATGCAACGATATTTCCTCTTCTTATTTCAATCCTTTGACAGTTGTGCATTGTGTGTTGTTTCTTCATTTGAATAAATTGGATATTTATATTGGGGAGAGTTTAGGAATTGAGATCTTTAACAATATTTTCACATGTTTTTATCCTTATTTCAATTCTAGAAATTATATGTATTAACTTTAAATCTAACTTTTTTACGTGTTGCGTCATTAATTTAGTGTGCTTGTGATTAATTTTCATTGTTGGTAATTAACTTTAAGTTATTTGCTAGCATAGACCTTTTTTATTCAAGTTATCATCCATTGGATTATTAAAGATGATGTTGTTCAACGAAGACTAACATCTTTTCTCATTATATTGTCTCCTTGAGAATCTTTCATTTACAAATTTTTGCTTCACTCTCAATGTCCATTGCATTGAAAATAATGTTCAAAATATTATTGGATTTCAACTGATTGGATTTATATGAGGCAGGAATATATGGTGTAAAGTCATTTGTTATCGAACTTAATCAATAAGTAGAAATACAAGTTAGACATTACGGGTAAACTTTGTGTAGGCAGAAATGACTGTGCAAAATTGCATTAATAAGTAAATAGGACTGAAACATGGAATAGTTTTTTAAAAAACTCAACGTGAACTATTGTACTTGTATACAACTTAAATATTTTATTAACTACTACACTTGCCTCAAATTTTGTATTGTCTTAATTGTTTGCTTGGTTGCTTTATTAATTACTTGTTTTTTTTTTGCATATTCATGTGTGATAGGCAACTATACAAGTTTTATTAGTTTATTTACATCAATTTTGTATTCTTAAAAATATTGTGTTTAGTTGATTGCTTGGATTAATTAGTGAACTTTTGATTGGATAAATTAGTATTTTGTAGCAAACTAAAAATTAAGTGTTGCTTTCTAATTTTGTTTTTTGAGGTTTATGGAATTTAGTGTAATATGTTGTTCTAGAATTATTTAATTAGGTTGTTGTATACTTGATGAACTTTTGATTGTTTTTAAATATAAAGTAGCCATTAATCATATGACTTGTGAAAATTTTTTTGTCGTTGACTACAAAAGTTTTGTATGAGTTGTTGCGATGTTGTTATATATGGTGTCAATTTTTTGATTTGCAAAACTTACACTTAATAATAATCATGAAATTGATTTGTATGAATGTCATTAAAATTAAAGTTGTTTTCAATTTGCTACATACTAAAATATTTGTCAAAATTTAAGTGGAGAATTTTACAAAACATGTTAGTTTATCCATACAAAACGCAAGTTGAGATTGTAGTTGCATTTATGACACTACATAACTATATTAAAAAAAAGATTGCAAGATGATATTGTTTTTGTTGATATGATTTTAATCTCAATTTTATCCCGGATGAGTTTTTACTGGATATTGTAGCTCGCACTGATAATCAAGGATTACGGAGGCCTTCTCGTATGGATTTTATACATGATGCGATTGCAAATAGTTTGATGGAACAATAGCAAACAAATCTTGTAAGGATTATTAATGTTCGTATGTAATAATAATAATTATAAATTTACAGTATTTTGAAAGTGATTTGTAACACACACACATGTATATGTATTTTGTATTTGTGTCCTTCTAGGTCATTTTACAACCAAACCTTACTGTCAAAAGCAGATTAACCAAACACATGATATTTGTTTTTATTCAACCTCAATTTCAATCACAGTTTTAACCAAACACTTAACTTTATTAAACAAAAATCAATAAAAGTAATTTTTTTGATTTTTTTTCAAAACATAACCATACAAGTAACCACAATACCAAACACACCTGAAGTCATATGTCATGCCAAGTTTAATAACTTTGCATATAAAATGTTAGTCAAGGTTCAATATATTTCTCGACAAAAAAAATTACTTTTCCGCAATCTATTATCTTGAATTTAAATTTAAGAGGAATCTACAAGAAAATATAAAAATTCATTATGAATAAAAACAATAGTGTAGCATAAAAAATATTGATTTGTATATCTCATTCTAATTTAAGAAATAAAACAAACTAGAATAGATTTCATCTCACTTAAATCTAGGTTCATTTGTAAATTTAGTTCAAATTCCACCTAGAATATTCAGTGTCCATTTTGGTCTTTCTAATCCAATCAAATTGTTTTTTTAATATATATAGTTTCACGATATCAACGATATCAATTATATCTCTCAATCCGATCATTTAGTCAAATTAAAATTCTATGAGGAGACTCCTAAGATATTTTTTATATCTCATGTTAGAAAATTAGAGCAATCAAAGTTTAGAAAGACTTGTGAGACTATCAATGGTATTTTTCATGTTTTGTTCAAACTCATAATTTGATTTCAAAGTATTATTTTTTTCTCTCTTTTTAAAATTAAAATTTTCTCAATTATATCATTTGACAATAAGTTTATTGAGAATTAAGCTTCATAATTTATTTTAATTTATTTTATTTGAGATTATTATAATCTCATGACCCTAGATGTAAATTTGAAAGGCTAACTCGTATTGACTTGGATCGATTCAATATATTATCGTTTCAATATTTTTAGAAAAATATGTCATCTTGATTTTTTTTCAAGTCAATCTTTTTCTTTTACTAGTTGTCTAAATTATATTTATATTAATTGAGTTAATCATATTATACCAGTTCAACTTTTACTTTTTGACTTGTGTTTTTTAAGTTAATTTATTTTTAAATTTTAGTTAAAATTATGATTGTTGAATTAATATTTTGAAATGTGTCGTTTTTGGTTTATATACACACATAATACAATTTCAAAATAGTACACATGAACACTTCAAAACAAAAACATTGTATATTAATTTAAAATAAATTTAACAACCTTATTATTTATGAACATTAAAAGTTTTTGAGTTTTTTTCTTCTTAATCGTGGTTACCGCGGAACATTTTTATATTGTCTTGTTTTGTGTTCAATAATTTCAGATCTAGTATGCTTACCACTACTACAGTACTACTAGATATGATGTCTTGTCGTATTTTAGTCCAGTTTATTTTGAATTCTTTTTAAGGTTCTTGTCTTTGTCTTTCCTCTCGGGTCTTTAATCTTTATACTGCAATGAAAATCTTACGCAAATTATCAATTAATCAGTCTTCAGATCCCTTATCTAAAAATAAAGTATAAAATAGTATGTTTCTTAGGCTACTTAATGTAATATATAAGCTTGTTTCATTCTCTACATTTAGATAATCCTCCTGATTGGCTTCGGATACTTAGATATAGAAATCTTACTCTTTTTTAGCTAAATGATTTTTTTATCGAGAAAATTATTATTGACAAATTTAAATATAATTAGTTCAAATTTAACGTAGGCTACAAACAATCATAGCATCTTAATTAAAAATAAACAATTACTATTTTAATTTCATGGTGTTTAAGCTCGAGTCATCAATTTCTCGACGTAGATAGAGAATAATCAGATACTTAAATTAATAAAAGGAGAATAATAATGAAAAATGCATGGGAGTTTTTAGTTTTTACAGAGAAAGTTTCACGCATTACATGATGACTGGCGGTCCTTAAATGTTTATAGACTCAGGAAGGAGGAGTATGGTTGTCTGTCACCTAATAATATGGTAAGAGAAATCATGGCAACCCATGACTTTACGGTTGATGCTGCCTGCCTCACCAATAAAGTTAATGGAATATTGCACGACTCTTTTTGTTTGGATGCCGGTAAACCTTATTTTTTGATAAGTGTATATACCAATAATTGTATTTTTTGAGTTTAAATGACTATGTAAAATTCTGGTTAAAATTTATTTTTTAATAAATATATTTTATGAGCTCAAATGAGTAAGTAAAATCTTAATTGTTTTATAAATATAATACATCCTAACTCAAATTTGAGATTTTTAAATCATAAAATCTCTTATATAAATAAAATTAAAATGCCCTGGTAGCGTAAAATATTTGTAGACTCACAATTAACTAATAATATAACTTGTAAAGCGATAGCATTTTAAAAACTATTTACCATATTGATAACTTGAATGGGAGTTACGACGACGTCCACGACGCTGTACTAGTATCTTAAGGAGCGTGTCATAAACATTAGTGGTAACAATATAATTTGAAATCTAATAATTACTCACACAATCCAAATTAAATGCTGATTAATTTTTACATATGATAAATAATAAATAGAGTATGAATATTGTCATATCCTATATAAAATCAATCTAAACCTAATCTAAGAAAATATTTATATTATATTACATAAATATATTTGTCAAATATTTAGATTTTTAAATACAATATATTATATACATACCTTAATACTAACGTAAAACACACATGTGTATCTATCTATCTATATTGATTGTTTTCTTTTTTTATAAATTAATAAATAATAATGGATATTCATCGAATAGCCAAAAATAAATAAAATAAAAAGTTTATAAATACATAAAAAAATTATCCAATAAATATAATATAAATATCAAGAAATATAATATATACTATTCATTATCATCCCAGTTGACATATTAATTTATGAATTTTATAAATTGCAACAGTCACTTATCAGCAGCTTTAATTGGGTAGGGTCTCAATAAGTCATTAAAGAAGATTTGTTTGGTAATATGGTTGGAAATGTTTTTTTTTTTAAAATATTTTTTTATGTTTTTTATTTAAAATTATTTTTTTATGTTTTTATATAATTTTCTTCCCTTCTTTATCATGTATTGATTTTCTTTCTTAAGAACCAAAAACCGAGAGTTTTTATTTTATTTTATTTCACTTTACTATCCATATGCACTATCTTCGCAACAATCAATGGCATCACCAAACTGTTTTTTTTTTTTTTTTACATGGCATGGAAATTACAATGTAAAATAAAATAGTAAAAATAGATAGTAAAATCACAATAAATTTTAAATTAATTGTAAGAACTCAACAATTAGTGAATAATATCAAACTTATCAACTCATTTTTTTTTTTTAAAAAAGAGAAGAAATTGTCAATTATATTTTCAAACATAAAAATATGCTTAATTGTTTGGTTTTCAGTAGCCTAACTCTTAAGCAATGATGAGATGCTCTTATATGAACCAAGAAAGATTAGAAATAAAGATTTTATAAAAAAACAATATATAATAAAAACAATATATAATAAAAACAATGACCCCTTATTAACACTCTTTATCTCTCTTCCTTCATATGCCATATGGGTTTTAATATTTCTCTTGTCTTTCAAGGAATCCTAATTTAATGTACATTTCATATACTTGACTCGCACTTCATTGCAGATTATATATACTTTTGTCCAGTACATTTATCACGATTTTTTGACAAAAAACTGAGTTCATAGAGAGAGAATTGCAGACTATATACATTTCATCGTATTTCAATATTTCACTCAAAATGTTGTCCGCATTTTTGTAATAAAAAAGTTTATATGAATTAAAGGTAAAAAAGATGTCTCCGTCCAGACAAACAATAATAAAAAAACATAACGTCTCCGCGATTAATAAAAAGGGAAGAAAAAGTTTGGGTCAGATTTGCCAACCCATCTTCAACCCCTTTTCTCGGTACTTACCACTGCCGCCTCTTCCCACGTGGTGCTCGCTCACGAGTCACAACCCCCCCCCCCCCCCCCCCGTCCCGCGTTTGACGCCTCTTTCAATGGTCATATCCCCTTCCTCTCTCTCTCTCTCTCTCTCTCCCAGCTGGTTTTTTTGCCGGAGCTGTACTCGTGGATACAGACAGACACCTACGATAACCTCAGCATGTTTTTCTAGTCTCATTAAGAACATATACTGTTTTTGTCAACGTTATTTATTTTCATGGATCAGATAGAATAGAGCATTTAAAAATTAGACTGTAATTTATAGAATGCATAATCTGTGTTCATATTATTGACTTTAAAAATGTGATGACTTGTGGTGTCCTTTGTTACACCAATCCCATCCCGGTGCTTCATATAATAATAAGTTTTGAGCTATCACGTAAGTGAGTAGATCAGAGAAAATAAAATAATAATTGTCTTTGAATTATAGCAGGTTTTTTTATTTTTAAATCATATTTTAAGATGATTTTAACATATTAATATAGAATAAAAATATTTTAATATTCTTTTTAGCTCAAAACACTTTAAAAAAGCCGCTTTGGAACATCATAGTAATTACGAACTTACTGCCTCTCTCTCTCCCCTCATGTCGACTCTCTTACTAGTATGCATAAAAAAAAGAAACAAAAAAAAAAAAATAGAGGAAAGGAAATGCCTTGTCACATCTCCACCAAAGTCTATTCTCATGTGCTCCCACTAGTTTTAGAGACCACCCTCTCTTCTCCTCCCCCAACCCCTCCAAAAATCCCAAGAACAAAACCTAGGGTTTTCATCTTTCTGCTGCTGACCAACACAATAACTAATTTCTCGCAATTCAATTAATTCAGCACATGCAACAACAGCAAGAAGACTACAGACCTGAGGGGACCGGAGAAGATGCGCCTAAACTTTTTGACAATTCTTTGCCAATTTGTGATCCTATGAGCATCGATCAATGCGAAACCATTCCACAAATGGATAATTCACAGCTCCTTGGAGCTCCAGTCACCGCTGTTACTTCCGACGTGGACTTGTCTAAGAGAGAATCAGTACAAACTGTGCCCGTCGTAGAGGTTACAAATGACTCGAAAATGGCGGAAACCATTACGGGCAAGCGAAAGCGAGGCCGCCCGCCTAAAATCCAAGGGAAATTAGGCCCGCCTGCTTTCTCTGCCCAGAGGAAGATGAAAGATGAAGAGGATGTTTGTTTTATTTGTTTTGATGGTGGCAGTCTTGTTCTTTGTGATCGCCGGTGAGCTTGCTGATTTTGAATTTCTCTTTTATGTTGTTACCATACAAAATTTTAACTTGAAGTTTTGGTTGAGAAAGGAGGACAGCGTTTGGTTTCGATTAAATGTTTTCTATTTTGTTTTAAATGAGGGGATAAAAATTGAAAGTTAATGAGGTTTGGGACTAAATGTTGGTTTATGTTTTTTTTTATCTTGTGGGTTTGGTGTAGCGATTGACTTGGTTTAACTGTTTCCCGTTGATATGTAGGGGTTGTCCGAAGGCATACCATCCGGCGTGTATCAAAAGGGACGAGGCATTTTTTCGATCGAAGGCTAAATGGAACTGTGGTATGTCTTAGTAAATGTAGCAAGTCTCTTGGAATATACGTCGCTTGTTTCTGAAAGTTTGTTCCTGTGTTGGCATTAATTTATGAATTTCAATAATATCGAAGTGAAACGTACGAGGCAATGTGTTTGGGCGTTTTAATTGGACGGGATGAGGTTTTAGTACAAAATGTATGGAATGTTGCATGTGCATGCATTGGGCGGGGGACTTTATTGGCAGGAATGGTGTTTTAGTTCCAAAGTAAGAATTTCGGTTTGCCTGCACGGGAAACATATCATTGTAGTACGTCACAGCTCAGCCTCAACAATCACTAAAATTGTTTGTTAATGAATGGGAATGCTGATTTTCTATTGCAGTTGTATAGTAATAAACGGGTTGATAGTTTTTATATGCATTCACATTCCATATTTGATCAGATTCTTGTTTTTTTTCTAAAGTGGCCACGGTTCATTAAACATGTTGATTGATGCCTGATGCATGCAATGTTTATCTGCATGCATGTATTTTCTATAGTACAAATGGTTAATAAACATGTCAATCCATGTCATCGCAATTCCATATGTGCTTGGATTCTGTTTCTGTAGAGCAGTCATGGTTAGTGAACGTGTCAGTCGATGTCATATGAATAATGATATCACTTATCTTCTTATAGTAGTCATGATCGAAATCCATCTTGTACAAAGTTACCATCTCTGATTTCCACTGTTAACTTAGTTCCACCAATCTCAGCGCCTTATCATTTATCTCATGCTTTTATTATGGCATATTTCAGGGTGGCATATTTGCAGCAGTTGTCAGAAGGCTTCACATTATATGTGCTACACATGTACATACTCTTTGTGCAAAGGATGTACTAAAGATGCTGATTATTTATGTGTCAGAGGGAATAAGGGATTGTGTGGTACATGCATGAGAACTATAATGCTGATTGAAAATATTGCGACAGGAAATCAGGAGATGGTATGCTAGTTGCTAAATTCTGTATCTTATTCTAGTTTAGCTAGCTTTCTTGTCTTAATTGCATTGTGAAAGAGCAATAATGATAAGATTATATGAATTCCAGTGTCTTTTGGCACCTCACTATGCTTTGTTTTTGGTTTATACTGTTTCTTTGTCTAGCATGCATGTTGTTTATGTCATTAGTTCATGTTTACATTCTGCTGCAAAACTGTAAATGAAATTTCTCTTACTCACTTAAAATGAGCAATGGATCTTGGAAGAATTCAGCTTTGAACAGCACAACTCCTATTTTTCTCATGTGTTGTCACAGTTTGGCTGTTCAAGTCCTTTGGGCAGCGAGAGACGTGGTCTGTAGTTAATATTTTTTTTTTTCTTTTTGCCATCTGATTCTGTCAATTTCTCATATTTTCTCGTGTAATACCTATGCAGGTTCAAGTGGATTTTGATGACACAACTAGCTGGGAGTATCTCTTCAAGGTCTACTGGATTTACTTAAAAGCAAAGCTATCTTTAACAGTTGATGAGCTAACAAAAGCTAAAAACCCTTGGAAAGGAGATGAGCTACCTAAAACTAAAAACTCCTGGATTGGAGCTCGTGCGATGGCTCATATGCAGGAGCCATCAGGTGAATTTTGGTACAGTAATAATAATAAAGGCTCCTTTTCAGGCAGCTACTGCGGAAATGTTGAAGCAATTCATGCTAAGAGAAGAACAATGGACCAAACAAAGTTGCACCCCGAGAACTCTCTGTTTATGGAAAAATCACGCGTTGATCAAGTCACGCATCTGCCTGAAGGCACTTTGTGGGCAACAAAGGGGCTCTTGGAGTTTGTTTCACACATGAAAAATGGGGATATGTCTGCGCTTTCTCAGTTTGATGTACAGAGTCTTCTGCTAGAATATGTAAAACGAAACAATCTTTGTGATCCTCACCAGAAAAGTCAGATTGTTTGTGATTCAAGGCTTATAAAACTCTTTGGAAAAGAACGTCTAGGTCATTTTGAAATGCTGAAGCTTCTTGAATACCACTTTCTTGTACCAGCAAATGATGGAACTGCTGCAATGAGAATTTCTGATGCTGTTGGTGGCCAGGTTGAGGCTGTCAGAAATAGTGACAGTCAACTAATGTCAGGTAGTGATCGAAGGTATAAGACACGTAAAAGGACAGATGAGAGAGGACCACATATTAATTCTAATCCAGAGAAATATGCAGCAATTGATGTTCACAATATTAGCTTGCTCTACTTAAAGCGTAGTTTGATGGAGAACTTAATGGATGATGCTGGACAATTTCATGAAAAGGTTGTTGGATCTTTTGTGAGAATCAGGACTTCTGGTGGTGATCAAAAGGAAGATTTGCATAGGCTTGTCCAAGTTGTAGGTATTATTCATATCACTAGTGCCACCAAATTATCTGTCAAGAGGAGGAAAAAGAAATGGTTTAATATTTTTATTCCAATACTATTCTTAAATATATGCTTGACAAATTAGCAAGTCACTGATGATTCCTTCTGCAGGTACCAATAAGGTTGCTGAATCATATAAATCCGGCACAAGAACAACTAATATCATGCTTGAAATATTAAATTTAGATAAGAAGGAGGTCATATCAATTGATGGGATTTCAAACCAGGAGTTCTCAGAGGTGAGGTCACACACCACCCCCAATACATGTTTCCTTTTCTAGTTCTGGACACTCTTCTCTTTTCTTCACTGCTTACAGTTTGTATAGTTTTTCTTAAACCATTTCAAGTATTTTCTTGACGTGCAATGCTCGATGATGAAATTGTTATACAGAATTTTGTGGATGTATCAATGTTAATTTCAACATTGGAATTTTGAATGAACATAACTAAGGGTGTCTTTAGGGTTATGTAAAGGTGTGTTTTTTGAAACATGGTATAGGTGCTTTGGGGAATAACAAAGTGTGAGGGGACTGCTGATGCAGGAAAGCTTTTGAACTTAGGTTTAGGGCTACATGAATTACTGTAGGTGTGATTTGATCTTTTGATGGTTAATTGCTGTGGAATTGGTTGAATATGAATGTGGGAATTACTGTAGGTGTGATTTGATCTTTTGATGGTTAATTGCTGTGGAATTGGTTGAGTAATGAATGTGGGGATGGTTAAAGGGATAGAGATGATTGCTTAAAGGCTTGAATAGTGAAGTTTCATTGCTGGAATTTCAGAGTAAGATGAAAGGAAGATTTTTGTGAATCACATCTGAGAGGAGGAAAGCTTAAGCATCCAATCTAGGGCCTTAGGAGTTACACCTAAGAATGATGTAATCACAAAATTATAAAGCACTATTGCTGGAAATTTCTTTGAAATTACTGAATTGATAATTAAAGACCACTTAACTATTTTTTAGAGTTGTAGTACTCCTAGTCCGGTAAAAATCTAAAATTCCTAGCATGAAAACATAATTAATTCTTAGACTAGGAAAAGTCTCAATAAACTTAATTATTTTAGGACTATTAAGGTACCAAATATAAAATGAAACACAAATTTCTAAATTTCTAGCTAACCTGGAAATTTTAGAATATTTCAGCAGATTTTAGAATATAGAAATGCCCCTGAATTCTAGAACCCGATAAAATACACAAGGACCAATCATTTCCTGGTTGCTGCAGCAACTTCTCTTCAAGTATTGATGAATGTGTGAAAGCCTAGTTTCATGCTTTTGTTCCCTGGATTATCATGCAATCTGCGAGGAATGGTTTCTTTCTTATCTGTACCTATCATAAATGTGAGGTTCTTTCTGATGTTTACCTGACTTCATAATAGCAGGTGCATCATTTACATTCCTCTTTTGATTTTGAATGACACAGTAATAATGTAGTCTATAATTCAAAATTACAGTTTAAACAGACAAATGTTTATATCAATTCCATAGGAATCAATACAAAAAGGCAAACCCCTCACACCAGATTTGGCTTGGTTACTGATAGAGTGAGTAGATCTGCCATTTCTCGAAACCTCTTTTGTGATTCAAAATCATGGTGTAATGTGTACCCCCAGCCAGCATTAAAAGCCAGTTTAATCCAACACACACACTTACATATCAGTTGATAAAGTGTGTTTTTGTAATTGAGTTCTGGAAACCACGGTCTGAAACAATATTTGTGTTACTTTTCCTGTAATTCTAAAAGCTTGATTGGAAAAGGTAACCAAACAACCCAAACATGCCTTTTTGGCTTTAGACCTGCTTTTGTTAACCCTACCACAAACAGACACTTCAAGGATTTACAAGGTGAATCTGTTTTTGTGAAAGAAATGTACGTTTCCCTTCATTTTTGATGTGCTAACTGTTTCCAGGATGAATGCAATCGTTTAAGTCAAAGTATAAAATGTGGGCATATCAAACGGTTGACAGTGGTAAGTGTTTCTGTCATGTTCACTTCTATATTTCAGCTTAAATATGACCCCTTTGTCACAAGGTACTTTTCGGGTTATAGGGTGAGATACAGAAGAGAGCAATGGCGATTCAGGATGTCAAAGTTCACGATGTAAGTTTTGTCCTGATATTTATGTGTATACATGTAACCCAAATTGAAGTGATAGATTTCGTGTTTTGTACAGCGGTATCATGGTTTCACTTTTGCTTTTCTTTAAACTATCAAGTGCAATTACTGATCCTGATTTTCTCTTGTATGTGGTCATACTCTTTTGATCCAGCATCTGGAAGCGGACATATTAAGGCTTAATCATCTTCGTGACCAAGCTAGTGAAAAGGGGCATAGGAAAGAATATCCTTGCTGTATGAAATTATGTTCTTTTTTTGGTTCTGTTTTTTACCATGTTTAATCATGTTTGCTCAGCTTATTTACTGGTTGTCATCAACCATGTTCTTCCTGGATGATACCTGTTAGAGAACAAAATAAAGTATATCTTGGGGCCTCAATTAATAGCTTAAACTTTTAGGTGAGATGGTTTCTTGACAATACATATGAAAATTTACTCTTACCAAAAAAATTCTGCATTTATTTTGTGGATGATAAGAAAATAATAAAATTGCAATTACAGTGAGGGTGATGAGCTGGATTGGTGGTCATATACTTGATGTCAAGGTGGTACAACAAATAATTCATCACATGTTCGTATAAAATTCAGCAGCATTGTCCTTTCCTCCGACTCTCTCTCTCTCTTGAAAGCTCATCCATCTCTACGTCTTAGTTTTTGCTTGTCTTGTCATGAAGTTAATTATTTGTTGATTTCTTGGCCTGCTTGTTTGATATGAACGGGAATTTCAGTTGTTGTTGCATGACATTAACCTAAGCTTTCCCTGCTTATCATTTTTTCCCCTTGGCAATCAAACAGAGAACATAATAACAATGGAAACTGACCGAGAGCATTGCAGAAGGTTTCAATTAGCATATTAACATTAGCAACTGAGAGTGTTGTGGAATGTTTCATTTGATTTGTACCATTTTCTTGATATAACACAGTTCCTTAACTATGTTGCACGCTTAGAGAATGCATGGAGAAATTAGAGATTCTTAAGTCACCTGAAGAACATCAGCGGAGGCTGCTTGAGATTCCCTATGTTCATACTGATCCAAATATCAACTCAAGTTATGAATCTGAAGAAGATGCTGGAGTTTCGCACAAGAAGAAACAAGGTTCCTACTATGACTTCGTGGTGTTTATAATTTGTGATTGGCAGTTATGTTTGAAGTTGTCCATGTAGGGAGTTAATTTGGTGATAACCTTACTGGCATTTTTGCAGGTGACTCTGCAAGAACAAGAAATGCTAGTGCTGGTAGAAATGGAGCAGAACTCAACTCTAGTGACAGAGGAAACAGTTCACAGAATTCAGCATTCAGTACTGAACAGAGTGGAGATATATGCACAACATTTTATATGGATAGAGAAGGCACTACCCTGGTTCATGAGAGAGTGAGTGGGTCAATGCAGAGTCAAGGTGGAGAACAAATTGGGCTGAATAGGCAGAATACATCAAAGAACTGGGCAGCTTCTACTGGTTTGATGACTGGTGATTGGAATAGTGAAGCAGCTGTACAATGTGGATCGTATCCTGGGGTTGCATCACCAAATATACCACCACCTCTTTCTTCAGGAAGAGATCAATTGGTTGATAATGAGACAGACACACTATGGCACTATCAGGATCCAACTGGAAAAACTCAAGGGCCATTTGCTATGGCCCAACTGCACAAATGGAGTACAAGTGGGCTTTTCCCTCATGATTTGAGAGTGTGGAAGATAAATGAGAAACCAGATGACTCTATTCTTTTGACCAATGCACTGGTTGGGCGATTCAATAAAGAAGAGCCAGCATTGTCTCTTAACTGCTCCTTACTGGCTCAAGAAGCAATGGTTGCTTCTGATAAAGATGAAATGCATGAATTTGGTATGAATCAGAGTACTGATGCAGTTCAGTTAGACAATAAAAATATAAATAACTGGAAGTCAGTGCAAAACAATGCAAGTGTCAATTGTAATGATGATGATGAGCTTCCAGGAAGCAATGCATGGGATGCCCATTCTTCAAGTTGGACTACAGCTATGAACACCATTCTTAACAATGGACAGGCTCAACTTGCTCTACAACTTTTGGAATTGTCTAAGGGTTGCAAGGCGTCATCTAATCAATCCAATGTGTGTAATTCACTTTCCTTGCTTCCGTCTTCTGGGAAGCTTGGTGAAACTTCATTGCTTCAGGTAAAGGAAGAACACAAGGATGAAAAACAGATTTATGTTCTGAGTGGTGTAAATGGGAATTCACTCAAAACCCCTGAAGGTAAAAATAATATTGGCAAAAGTGATGATAAACAGGCTGACAGTGAGAGTTATTCAAACCAGTCTTCTGGACAGAACTGGAGACCACCTATAAAAAGTTCAAGTGGATGGGATTCCAACTCTGCTTTTGTTTCTGGGACGAAGTCTGTTGAAACATCTCAGAAGAATGAGGAAATGGAGTTCTTTGATTTGCCCGGTCCGACACCGGAGCAACAACTTGGGGATTTGAAAGGACAGGCTGTTGAAAACAACCACACTACTTCAAAGCTTTCTGTTCAAGATTCAGGACCTTGCTGGAGTACTGCTTCCAGTTTAGTGGTTGGTGGAGCACAGCTAGTTGGAGTAGCTGGTGAATGGGGTGGCTATTCGCCTGCGCCTGTTAAAACTGTTGAAGAATGGGACTCCAATCGTGTGTCCACCTCTTCACTGAAACCTACAGATGGAGGCAGTGATCATGCTGCCACACTGACTCCAGATAGTGGTCAATTGACACACACTCCCCCCACCCATCCAGTGATTGATGCACCTAATTGGCAGCCCATCAATCCTGAAACCACTGAGTTCTGCTCTTTAGTAGATGAATCTGTTTCAGACCTATTGGCAGAAGTTGAAGCGATGGAGTCTCTTGGTGGTTTGCCTTCCCCTACTTCAAAATTGCGCTCTGCTGAGGAATTGACACAAGGTTATGATGATGATTGCTTTAGTCCTGTTGAGGAGTATAGCCCAGCACCTGATCCAGGCAAAAGTGATGCATTCAGCTCCACTGCTGATATACAAATTCCTTCTCAGTTGACTGTAGTGAGTGGAGCACTGCTGTTATGTCACATGCCTTCTCAACCTACTGTTATAGATAAACCACTTGGTGTATCTCCAATGCCTTCTCAGTTGACTGTAGCCAGTGAATCACTTCAGATATCTTGCACGCCTTCTCAGTCCACTATTACAGATGAACCACTAGAGAAATCTCAAAGGCCATCTCAATCGACTTTGACAGATGAACCACTTGGTTTATCACAGACTGATGTTCCGAATCCTGAAAAGAGCTCCTGTAAACATTCTTCTACAAGTCCTGAAGTGGAAGGTAATATGAAGCCAAAAGACGTTTCGGTTAACCAACCGGAAAGAGGTTCAGAAATACAGACTCCTGCATCACCAGCCGGTAACCAGAGAGAATCAGGTTCGGATATCCAACCTACTAATAACCAGAGAGAATCAGGTTCAGATATCCAACCTACTACTCCATCAATGGTTAGTGATTTGGAAGCAGGTTCCAATGCTCAACAACCTCCACCATCCAACAAAGATGCTGGTCAGGAAACAGTAAAGGCAAGAGTAGCACAAGGAAATACGGACATGGTTTGGGGAAATGGTAATGGAACAACTCAGCAACATGCTAGGACAAATGCAGCCAATTCCACAGGCAACTCAGGCAGTCGAGGAAGCCAACCAAGGTATGGCGGGGACAGATTTTCTGGTCCAAGAGACCACCGTAATCATTTCCAAAGCAGAGAGAGAGATTCAGGTTTTGGTAGGGGTAGGTCTTCATGGAATAAGCAGCCATTATATGTTGAAAATGGAGCTAGCACATATAGACCCCCGCCCAAAGGGCTGCGAGTTTGTAAATTTTATGAAAATGGATACTGCAAGAAGGGAGCATCATGTAGTTATTGGCACCCATGATATTTTGGTTCCACACCTCCACTTTTCCATAGGTAATTGCGTAATTCTGTAATCACAATTTGTATCAGCGACCCTGCCCCCCTGTCATTGTCCTAATTTAACTTGTACTTCAAGTATTCAGCTGGCATAAATGCATATTTGTTCTTTAAATAATCCAGCTTGGAGCTGCATGTTCAACGGACTAGTAATTTTCTCGTTTCTATGATTATCTAGGGCACTGCTAGAACTCAAAATCATGATATGATATTTTCTTTGCTAAGCTCACTATTTGCATCCTCATATATATGTATATATGTGTGTGTGTGTGTGTCTTAATTAATATCAATTAAGTTAATTGGATATAGATACAAAAATACAAGAACTGTTGACCATTTCTAGTTGTTCGTAGCTATACACCTAAGCATGTATTTTCAATCATCGATTAAACTATCCTTATTAACATAAATCCAATTATAGATAATTTCATAATCATATTATATTATATCATATAGTTAAAAAATCCATGGATTTTCCATTAAATCAAGGTGACAAAATTTCATAAATATTTTAGCAAGAATTAATTATTTGAGAAAAAAAACTTCAATAACAACGCGTAATGCCTTTTTCTTTGTTTGTTTTTTGACCATCAAAGGAAAAATCGAAGATTTCAAAGGCCATTAGGTTGGGTTGGTCTGGTGACTGAGGAGGTATGTAGATAATTTCAAGAGAGTTTATTAAATTTTACTGAATATATTAATTTAATTTAATATGAGGAATGCACCCTCAAAATCATTTCGAGATGAAACGTTGAAAATATTTTATTAATGAAAAGTATTTGCTAGATTGTAGTGATGATAACATTTATTTTTGATGGTGGTTGAAATAATTGAGTAATATTACAAGTAAATTCTCACTTCTAAAATATTTTATAAATTCTCACGAGTTAAATAAACTAGATTTAAAGATTATTACAAAAATATTTTATAAAAAACACTTCGTAAAATTAAATAAAAAAAAATCTAGAAAACATTTTCATATAAAATATTTTCGAAATGACAATGGGAAAAGATGGGAAGAATGATTGAGATGATATAAAGGGGTCTAATTCCTTCAATTTCTCAACCCCGCTCTATTAAAGGAGCAAATAAGAGAGAGAACAGAAAAAAGAAACAAGACAAAGAAGAGAGGCAGGCATCGGCATGGAAAGTAGTAAACGAGAAGGGGGAGAAGAAGAGAAAAGGCAAAGTGATAAACAAATCCAAAATGAAGGAGGAGGAGGTTCTAATTTGAAAGGGAAATCATGCAAAGGGTATCTTTATTATTCTTCAACTCTCAAATCAAACGGCATCAATCCTCGCTGTATTGGAATCCCTCGTTCTCTCCCTCGAAGTTAGTATTTTCATTTACAGTTACCATTCTTTATTTAAGTTTGTTTTATCTTTTGTCGACTTGTTGGAGTTTCATTGGTTTCTTTTTTTGTTGAATCTGTGAATTATCGAGGGAAGGGATGGTTAGGTGTGGTTTTTGGTTTCTTGAAAAGAATGAGAGAAAAGGGAAAGTGGGTATTTTTTGGAAGCCTTGTAGGAATCAAATTTGGGTTTTAATTTTATTTCTTGGTGTTAAGAGAAGTGTGAGTGGTTTTTAAAATTTGAGAGGTTTGATGGGTGTCTTTCTCTCCTTGAGTTTGAAGAAACTAGGTGATTGAAACTCTTGATTATGGCATAAAGTTGAACAAGAAAAATGCTCATATTATATATAATTGTTTGAAAGATTTTTATTACTTGAATGAATAAGGGTTAGGAATAGCAATGCACTTTTTCTTGATCATTTGAGTGTAAAAATTGATTTGGTTGTAGCCGGGCAAGTCACTAATAAGATTCTAATCCGATTAATTTGAGACATAATGGCTGACATTCAGTTGAGTGCTCTGAAATGCAGACATGGGGAATCATTCTTCTTGGTCTTGGAGCAACTGAAAAAGGGTGTAGGAAAGGATATCCTTGCTGAGCTTATTTACTGGTTTCACTGAATATGGATCATATTTGTTCCACCGAGGAATTGGGAATGAAACGGGAAATTGGATTCCAATCCCGATTTTGTGCCAAATAGTAGTGTGTTTTGTTTTGTTGTTATCCAAATCCTTATTGGTTGGACTAGACAATTTTGCTGAGGGATTCCCATTCCATTCCCAATCCAAAGTAAACCAAAAGTGGTCTCTATGCTTAATGCTTCGATAGTGCTGCATTGATCTATTTGTACTGTTTTGTTTTACCTTCTCATTATGATATTCTGAGAGCTGGGAGAGCGAATTGTTTTTGGGAGATTAGAGAAAACAATTCGATGCTGATGATTTCTAAATACATCTATAATTGGCAGAAATTCATACACTGCCTTCACTAAGTATTTTGAAAAGTAAGCTAGGTATGTTTGTCAGTTTTGTTTGACTCAACCTAAGAGCCTGTTTGGGAGTGAGTTAGTATTGGTTTTCCTCCAAACCACAAAAACATAGTGTTTGGTTAATTATAAGAAGTTGTGGTTTAACTAGTTGGTCCCACCAATAACTGAGGTCTGCCCCAGTTATTGTGAAGCAATTAACTTGCTTTTACTGAGGTCTGACCTCAGTCACTGGTTTCTCTAGTCAAGTTTATTTTTCCAAAACAGAGAGAGAACGCCTTTCACCTTAACCTTTTTTCAACTTATCTTTGATGAAAAAGGGAGAGAGAACCATTGCCAATACACATACCAGAACAACCGTCACTATCCTTTTGCTAAAGTGTTTGCTCAAGCACCTTTTAGTTCTTCTCAAATCATAAGAAGAGAAGAGAAATAATAAACACAACAAGAAAGATGAAAGTCAAATATCTTCTTACCTGATTGATGTTCTTCCACTGTAAGTTCCTTTCTTTCTTTCTTAGTTTGTTACCTGGAGCCGATGAAACTAGGCGCTTGAATGGTGGTTTGGCTTTTATCTTATTGATCCCGCTCCCATTCCTTTGTCCACTTATTCTGTTGGCAATCCATTAGTTGTTAATGTATTTTTTTTTTATTGTTGCTTGTGTCAGTTGATGATCATTTTCCAGGTTGTCCAGTCATGGTAAGTTTGGATAATGGATAGTCAACAACAGATGATCTTAGATTCTTAAGTGATAAAGTTATGCATTCTTGTATGTACTATTGTCAAAAGAAATTTAAATCTATTAACCAAATATTCACTTTTGCTTCCAGCTTGAGCATTTAGCATTCTACCCTATGAAGTGTCCTTGGTTGAATATTTTTAAAGTTCAAACCTTCAGTGCTATTATTGGTTTAAGTTAACTATTGTTTTATCAGAAAAATGGTGATCTAACACCAATGCATTTGTTTTTCCATGGGGAGAAGCTACTATTACTATAGAGGATGTGATTGTTATTTGGGGTTGCTCTGTTTTGGGATCCCCTGTTTCATGCTTTGTAGAAAACAGAAAATGGGAGGTAATTAAAGAGAAATTGATGGATGCTCGAAAGGAAGTAGCAAGAAGTGTAGCCATGAAAGCATGCCAGCATACATAATGAAGATGTTTGTCAAGTTTCATGGTTAAACAAGCTTCTTGAATAACAATTTTTGGATAGTATTTTCTCTCTCTCAAAGTTCTAAGTAACTCTTGGATTTTTTTCTTCTCGGTAACTAACACTTTCAATACCATGAGCATGTCAATGCTATTTGTTTCTTTTATTTTGGACTAACAGAGCCATCCAAGTTTCAAGTCTCTAATGACCCGAATGCTAGCTCTAGAGAAGAGAGATTTTATAATTGATGTTGTTGCATTCTTGCAAAGCCATGGATACTAAAGGTCTTCTCCAATGGATTGTGTTAATGATAAGATTGTAGCTAGTTTAATGAAACAATACAAGTATTATCTTAATGTCGTATTGTTATGTTCGATGTATTAATAATTCAATGCACAATAATATAATTCAAAATTACAAAATTAGTACATGTCCTTTTTAGTCATATTATTATCAACACTTTCAACTGCAATTTTAACCAACCTTTTAATTGCTCTTTTTTTTTTAACAATAATTTCATTCACAAATTTAACCAAACACATTTAAACCTAACCAACAACAACTAAAATTAATCTTCTTAAACCTGCTTTTTTCAAACCGCAACGGAAAAACCTACCACAATGTCAAACACGCAAACAATGCATGATCATTTCCATACTTTAATGATCGCCACTTACCACTCTTGTAAAGTTTGGATTATCTATGTAACTTCTGCTCTTGATTGGTTGAGTATAAAAATTAATTCAGCTGTATTGAGGCATGCAATGAATACGATGGAGGTCAGATTATGCAGGAGCTTATATGCTTAATGCATGGAATGCCATGCGTTGTTTTATTTCTAGTATAGATGGTGATGGTATGAGTTGTTCACCATGATACTGAGAGTCAGGAAATCTAATTGTCTCTTAGAGTAATTTTATATGGAAGGAATTCCTACTCTGCCATTGCTAATTGTGTTGAAAAGACATTGCCTTGACTTTTTGCTTGGTTGAGCTCCAAGATGTTTGATAACTCCAGTAGTTATATATGCTTCCTGTTGCTGTTGAATATCAAGGCCTTTTGGTATGTGCTGATATCTTGGTTTCATGGTCAGTTCCTAATTATGTTGGGCAATCTGAGGATGACGCTTCAAAAGATGGGCGGACTCTTACAGATTTTTATTATGGTTGTGCTGGTTACTCTGTTTATGTCAATAATGACCTCTCAACTGATAAGCAAGTGGAAAAAACAGAACTTCCAGTCTGTGTGGGTCTGGAGGTACTCTCTCTCTCTGCATCAGTGCACCCGTGTTTGTAATTATTAGGTGGCCTATGCCTTTAACTTTCATACAGTTATTGTTTTAATGTATAATTATTTTTGTGATCATACTCCCTCCATAACGTCACGACAACTACTACCTATTGAATATGGTTTTTGTCATTTGTGAATCTTTGGTGTGACTTGCTTTCTTTAATTTGTCTCTGGCCAGGTGACAAGTTGCTTGAGTGGGAATAGAATATTAGTACTTTCATCTCCTGTTTTATCTGTTCTTTTGATAATCTGACTAACACAAGTTCTTGCAGCTTTTAGTGGATAGAAGAGTTGCTTCTGAAGATAGTGCTTCTGCTCCAGCTCATATCCACCATAAAGAAGGTAAGCAAGTCGATGTGGTTATGCTGCATCTTATCACATGTACATGTTAGTGAAGTCAAGTTCTCCAGCACATTTCCTGATGTGCAAATTGTAGGGCCTGGATTTTTATTCTGTCCCAAGTTATTCAGATGTACGAAGCTGATGGTTCAATTCTCTTGTAAGGTTAAAATCAAGGGCTATGCTTGTCATCATCATCTTATTGTATACTAAAACAATGTTTTTTCTGTCATTTAAATCCTATCAGAGGATCCCATTCACTTTTTACTGGATGAATCTTCATTTCTGTTACATTCTGATAATGTTTTTCTTTTCTTTCCGTTTTTTTTGGTCTTTTTTGTCCTAACAACAAGATATTGAAGCACAAAAAAAGCAACATGCTTCAGTAAGCTCTTAACCTCAACAATGAATATGTTTCCATGCTACATTGGCCAGGCCATGGCAGTAGTCTTTGGTTTGGGATCAACATTTGTCTCTTAAAGAGTAGTACTTCATTATAAACCGCAAAATGGTCCCAGAGTTTACCTTCTTAGGAACCACTTCGATGGAATTGTAACTGTGGGAGGGCCTTTTTGATGGTAAACTTGGATAATGAAAAATGAAAGAGATCCATGCAAAATACGACCATTTTCTCAAAATCGATACATTATTTGATATTTCTTCAAGGCATTAATGACATTCGTTTAGTTCAGTCATTTTCTGGAATGTTAAATCACTTCATTGTCCGTATCTCACCCTTTTAATTGTTGGCAATTTTTTTCTTGAAGATGGTGGTCAATTACCTCAGCTTCAGCCTCGACGCGATTTACCTCAGCCCCGAGCACAGAAACCAGTTAGTTCTGCAGCAGATGACTTCCTGAACAGGCAAGCAAACAGTTAATGATTTTAAATATATTAATGAATGAACATTAAATATCCGACGCATAAAAAACTGCAGGTATACGAGAAATGCAAACCTGGTCGCATCAGGGGTGGCCAGAAACATGCGAAGAGTAGGGAATTACATAAAAGAAAGTGTGGATGATGTTTTGTACCCTTACAGAAGGCGACCCAAGTAGGTCATAAATTCTTGAATTGATGCACGGAGGAAGGGAATTGGCTTGATGGTGTAAAAACGTGCTGTTCGACTTTCTGATCCATGCACACTTCTCCTTTAAAACCCCGTCTCACACCCTTCCTTCATAGCAATAAAGCAGTGTTGCTGGTGGTACTTGCACATGCTGCTGTCATTCGTTCACCAGAAAACGATGCCTAAGCTTAATGTCATCTATTGTATTTGAAGCCCAGGTGTGGTTGGCGGGGATGACAAAAAGCTCTTTTCGTATGATACAGTGCTGATCTTAAATATCTTTATGATAATGACTTTCTACACACATTCCAGTGATTAAAAAGAATGTTTCATTTTGGATTATTTGTCATGACAAGAAAGATAAGATTGCAACATTTGCAAGTGTACTGCCAAAGGGATGAGGTTGGTTTCTGTGCCGAAGTTTTATGAGCACTGTATAATTCTTATATCATTTTCAAGGGGGAAAAAAAGCTATTTAAAGCTCTTTTGGTTCTTTAATTTGTAGGAGTAGCTCTTTAACTTAGAAATAATATTTTTGTTCTTCAATATAGTTCTTTTTTTTGGGGGGGGGGGGGGGGGGGGGGGGGCTATGAAAATAAAGGATGATTTTTTTTTTTAGTTTTCTTTAGCTCTCCCTTTAAAGTTCCTTGTAAGAGTGAATATTTTCGATTCAAAAGCTAACCAATTCATTTACAAACACGCACTCAAAACTAGATTGAATCAGAAGCCAATTCTAATCTATCAAATTTAAATTCGGTCAAACAAACTTATTTGGACTTTCATCTTTTAATTTAGTTGCTTAAATTTACTCTTTATAGGCCTTTTATAGCAAAATCAGATTTTCATATCTATTGTGTGTATTTGGGATTATAGTATAGTGTGTTTTTTTATAATAGCTTTTTATTTAAAAACATTATAAATGAGTTTTTTTTTTAACATTAGTATATTAAAATAATTAAAAAACACAAAAAAACACTAATGTAATATTTTTTTCATATCAAATACTCTATTTAAATGCAATCCCAAGCACCCCAATATTCAAGGTACTTTACTACTTTCGCCCAACAAACAAAAAAGGAATAAAAAATGTACTTTACTAAAATCTAATTGGACCTTATGCTAAATCTCATAACTTTATAGTGACATTGTCTTCTGTAACCTTATGTTAAATCCAACCTATAGGAAAAAAGAGGCTATCAATAGGATTAATGTAATCATGATATATATATATATATATATATATATATATATATATATATATATATATAAATTCAATTTCATAATTTTTAAGGTAATGACATACTATTGGGATCATGGCTTCCTTGTATCCACCAGCCTAGAAAAAAAAAAGCCATTAGCATCGAAATCAAAATAGAAATAAAGCATATAAAACGCATATATCACATCTCTCAGAAGCACTTTTACTTGCAGCAATAACATTTACAACTTACAAAAGAAGATTTCCCAGCTCCATTTCTTGCTTGAAAAATAAAGTCTCTTACAAAAAACATCAATTTTGCTAATCTCTCCAGGTTTGAAACCAACAGAAAAGATAAGCAAGAAGCATAACTGTGATCATTCCAACATGGACAACATGTCAATAAATGTAAGAACAAATTTACCTTAATGTATAAGGTTTCCTAGAAGTTAACTTTTTGTAATAAAATAAGATGATGTGATTTTTGATGAGTTTATTAGCTACTTGGAACCAAATCTAATATTTATTTTGAGAGATGGCTTTAAACCATCAAAACTGAAATGAGTTTCGTGTACGCCAACCATGTATGACCCTTGGATGATCCACCTAGATAAAATCTAAAGGAGAGTCTTTAAAATATACTAACATGAATGGTGATATATAAATATAAAAAGTTAGGCTACTCAAAAGTTACATATAAAGATAATAGGCTAACTTTGATGAAACTATATACCCATAACTATTTTAAAATTTATTAGAATTTTGTTTGTCATAGTTGCATATCATGATAATGTGATTTGACAAATGAATTTTTTTTTTTTTATGGGAGGAAACCCCAATCCCTGTAAAATGTATTTTTTGGGGATTAGGTGAGTGAATAAAACTCCGGCTATCAGCCCTGATTTGAACTCGAGACCTGTTGTGCATATCATAATTTTTTTATCATCACACCACATGAGACACAAATGGATATTAAAACTCCGTGTGTGTGTGTGAGAGAGAGAGAGAGAGGTTTTGAATCTAACCAAAAAATTATGCAAGTTATAAAAATTTATTTATATACTTAACAGTTTTTAAGGATTTGAAATATCTATTTATTGTTTTGTGTGTTAATATTAAAACAAATAAAATAAAATTATATAAATGCATTTATGAGAAAAAAACCACTTTGAAAGCAACTAGTAACTCACTTTAGTGACCACCTCATGTGGTTCTAGTATTCAAAGTCTTCACTTTCATTGCACTTGACAGCACAAATTCAAAGCAGGATGTCACCTTCTCTCCATTTGATTAAAAGGTTTCCATTGAAGAGGTGAGGAAACCGAGTGGGTCCAAAAATTGTATGCAACCCATTCCTTTCCCAAAAAAAAAAAAAAAAAAAAAATATATATATATATATATATATATAGTCTCTCATTCCTTAATTTTTTAAAGTAAGAAATAAAAAAAAAAAAGGCCTCGTGTCATCTTAATTCCTCCTATCTCTTTCTTTCAACAATTTTTTTTTTGTCTCACTATAATTGATTGATTAATTAATTATAATGGAATAAGATAGCAGATGCCGCACTCGCATTTTTCACAATTAATTTGAGCACGACACTTTGTCTCTCTGAATTGGCAAAATTGCTAACATGGTGCGTGTGATTGGAATGCGGTTGAAATAGTGTATTTCAAAATTTTCAAATTAATTATTATTTTATATGTTAATATTAAAACTATTTTAAAAAAAATATTGTTTTATACATTTTAAACCACTGCTGTCATTTCCAGCAATGCAATCTCTAATGCCATTCCTGAATCTTTAGCTGTCCCTTTGATAGTTTAATTGAGATTGATTTAAAATTGTTTTATTTAAAAATATATCAAAATGATATTTTTTTAGTTTTTAAAAATTATTTTTGATATCAATATAAAAAACAATTTAAAAATAACAAAATTTTTAAATTTCAAATAAATATAATTTAAAAAAAAAACACTTTTAAAACATATTTCCAAACTGGCTTAGGAATCGCTCCCCTATGTAATTTTTGTATTATAAATAATTAATGGACAGACTCAGAGAGACAGGAGATGAGTACACGCAATATAAAGAATTGTGCCTTGTTGACGACACTAACTAAACTTACAAATGGTTAGGTTACGATTCACATTTCTTTGGAGTGATACCAAATATAATTTTTTAATACCTTTTCGTGTTATTAAAAAAAACCTTAATCAGGTAGTGATTTTCATACATCATTCTAGAATAGAATTGTCAATTTTTTTATTTTTAGCATAAATGAATAGTCAATCACAACTTTTTTTTTTTTTTTTTTAACAAGTGAGGGTGAAATTGAAACTTAAAGAACTAGAGTGAAAAACATGGAAAAAATAGATAATAAACCTTCAATTTCATCCAAAAAACTAGTTTGGTTCCCCATACTTTTCAATTAATTAGTAGTTGGTCCTTTTTAGTGGTTGAAAATCCTATTTTGATATCAAATTTTATTTCTCTTGTTTTTTTTTCCATGAGAGATGAGAGAAGCACTTGCTGGAATCGAGCGAAGAGAGAGAAAGTCATTGTTGAATCTTATTTCGATAACCAAAATGGTTGAAATTGATCACAACATGATTCATTTGATGAGAAAAGTCTTATGGCTATTGTTTTGAGTTTTAATATTGACTAGAAAATGAGAAATTTATTTGGATTGATTTTATGATTTAGATTTTTTTTTAGTTTTTACATTGATATGCTGGTTTTGTAGATGTTTTAAAAGTGTATGTAGGGTGTTTTTAGGTTAAAATAACTTGATTTTTCAACCACTATAGTGGTGGTTGAATTCTAGTTTGTTTGTTGTAATGAGTGGCATGTCATTTTTTTTTTAAAAAAAAAAAGGGTTGACGAAATTTAAATGAGAAAGAAGAATTACAAGCCTAGGTTAATTATTTTTTTGCTCATTTTTTTTAAACTATATAAACCCATCCTTTCTTATTGATAATCTATTTTTTTTATTTTTAAAACCAAGCAAAAATGCAATTTGACCCATTGTTATCAATAATCTCTTTTAACTATCTCATTTTTCACACTTGTCATGTTTTTTTTTTTAAATATATATATACAAAAAAATTAGCATGTACTTTATTTTTACATAAATATATTAAATAAAAAATAATCTATGAGATAAGAAAAAGGAGAATGGTTTAAGCTCTGGTTTGTCACTGTCTTTTAAAATATTTTTGAAATTTTTATTTTATTTTTTATTTTAAATTATTTTTTTAATTATTTTTATATAACGATATCAAAAATAATTTTTTAAAAAATAAAAAATATATTATTTTAATATATTTTTAAATAAAAAATACTTTAAAAAACATATTCGTTTGACTGTATTATGACCCAAGCTAATAGACAAGAAGACGAGGAATACCCAAAGAAGGAAAGGACTCAAACACTTGCTCATTTGGAGCAGCAGCTTTTTTTTTTTTTTTTTTTCCATTGATAAAAATAAAATTTCTCCCACGAGCTTACAAAATAAAAAGTAAAGAGAGAGTAAATATCTCCACATAAATCAAATGAAATTTAAGTCTTCGTAAACATATTCAGGAAGTGAAAGTCTAATTTCTCCCATATTTTATTGTCGTCCTTTTTTCAAATATATAAATATATATATATATATATATATATATATATATATATATATATATATATATATATATAAACATGCAAATTCACATTCTGTCACCTTGTCCAACTAGAGCACACTGAGGAAACTCCCTCCATTTCTATTCCTTACCTTTTTTTGCCCCCTCCTTAAAGTGGACAGACCACACGCTTTCTCGGTACGGCAACGAGTCGAGTTGCTCTTGGCGCAGTGAGTCCAAACATATCAGTCATGTCAAGCTCACCTGGTTTCATGCCATCAGGCAGCTCCCAAGTAAAACAATGAAGCAAATGAGCGACAGCCAAATCAAGTGCATATAACCCAAGTTGCATGCCAGGGCACGACCTCCGACCTGACCCAAAAGGAATAAATTCGAAGTGATTCCCTTTAAAATCAGGCACCCCTGGTTTCAGAAACCTTTCAGGCTTAAAAGAATCAGGATCTTCCCATGAATTCTTGTCTCTGCCAATAGCATAAGCATTGATCATGACCCTTGTCTTTTTTGGAACGTAATAACCAGCAACCTCGGCATCTTCAGATGTTTCATGTAAGAGAAGTGGGATTGGTGGGTGAAGTCTTAAGGTTTCCTTAAGCGTGCATTTAAAGAACGTGAGTTTGTCAAAATCACTTTCCTCCACGCGCCGCTCTAAGCCCACCACGTCGGCGAGCTCCTGCTGGACTGTTTTTAGATCTTCGGGACTCTTCAGTAGCTCTGCCATGGCCCACTCTATAGCCGACGCCACTGTCTCTGTCCCACCAAACATCACATCCTGCCAGATATGCATGCACAACGTTGATTGTTGATTATTATTCTTTCAATTTCATCTACCGACAATTTGAAATATATGTGCACGTTATTAATTTCTTAGTTCTACAAGGAAAGTTGGATAATAATGAATGGATAACGATACAATATCGTGACAATAAAGTTAAGTAAAAGGTATGAAGTGATCGCTAAGGAATCATACTCTCAAAACGTGTGTGAGTATCTCAATATAAAATATTATGTAACGTGAGAATTGGATATGGTAAATAAGGGATATTATTAGAACTTACCATGATGATGGCTTTGATGTTTTCTCTAGTAAGTTTGATGGCGTTTTGTAAATCATCTGATTCGTTTACTTTTGTCTCTTCACTATAAAAGGTTAGCATGTCATCGACCATATCGGTTTCAGCCACTTCAGAGTGGTTATTCTGATATCTTTTTTGGATATGATCGTCGATAATATGGTCGATGAATTTATCAAGTGCTTTCCGAGCCTTGACAAGTCTAGCGGTGAGCCCTTGTGGGTCAATCCAGCCAAGCCAAGGAATGAAATCCGAAATGTTGAATGCTCCAAACAGCTTGGAGAACTCCTGCAAAATCTTGATGAACTCATCCTGTCCTTCATTTTTGGCCCCAAAAGCTGCTCTATAAGTGATATTCATGGTCAGTGTAAATATCAATTCTCCGACGTTCACGGGCTTGCCTGTATTGGCTCCGACTGTCTTAACCATCGAGTCCACCTCGTCTCTCACAGAATCCCATGATTCAGCCCTTTTCCGGCTAAATAGCTTCATGACGCAGAGCTTCCTCATCTGGCGCCAGAACGGACCATAGTGGGCAAAGGCCATATCGGCACGATCATAGGTTAAGTAGCTTATGGCTACGTTGGCTGGTCTGTTGGAGAAAATGTTATCCTGGACTTGCAGAACTTGGCGAGCTACTTCAGGAGATGAAACAGCTACCATATGCAAGAACCCCATACGCATATGAAATAGCCCACCATATTGTCTAGCTAGCTTAGCTAAGCCACGGTGAGTTAACTGGTCCATCATCTGCATGTTACCGATAAGTGGAAACCCTTTGGGCCCTGGTGGATACGGTGATCTCCGGCGAAGGCGAGAGATTAGACCTAAGAAGCAAAGTGAAGAGATAATGATCAAGAAGAAAGACATGGGTAAAGTTTGCAAAGATTCGAGAAGAGAATACATGGATTTTTTTGTGTGTTTGTGGCTATGGGGTGTATTGTCTGCAACACAGTACACTACTGATCAATTGCAACTTTCAGATGTTGCTAAGCTGAGAAAGATATTACAGGGCTTTATATACAGTTTTTTTGTGAGCTGTGGTCAAGCATTGCTCAAGTTAACCCCTCTTGTTTTTTGGTTAAGCTATATATATATATATATATATATATATATATATATATATATTATTTTGGAAGGGTTCGGCTCCAATTCGTAAGAAAATGGTTTTCTAATTCAATGTTTTGAGAAACGTTAAAAATATGAGGAGGAGACTTTCATAAACAAGTACACACCAGGCCCAATAATTTTTTTCTCCATTCAGCCGTTTGTAAGTAATTGTATGAGTAGCCGAAAGGGTGCAAACTCACTGGGTATTTGTAAAAATGATAAATACAAGGTACAACCACGCATACCAAAATCTGGATGGAGACCGCACAAGACAGAACATTAATTTTCACCAAAAAAAGAGAACATTTGAGCCTGCAAATTATATTTGTTGGTCAAAGGAGATGAAGTATCGTTCTCTCTCCAATAGAAGGGTTTGTATGAAAAGCACCAAGAACACAAAACAAAAACCTTTTCTTTCTTTTCTTTTCAACAATAATAGAAGGCACTCGATTTTAATATGGACATGTTTGCATCATAAGTATCATGCATGTTACAACAATGGACCAGTAGGCAATATCTCTTCAGAATGAATTCATTAACCTTTTTAAAAAAGAAAAAAAAAACACTGAAATGTATACTCATTTCTAAGGACAGCTCATTGAAAAATCTCCAATAGTGTTTCTGATTTGTTTCTCACAGATGTTCATCGACTAGATCTTTAAGTTCGTGATGAATTATATGTTATCCCCATGTCTGTATGTTTATATATATAAGCTCACCGTATATCCACACTTGTATACGATAGAAACTTGGTGAAAAATGATTATAGGTGAACTCAGTTAATTATAACTTCGCAAAAGTAATTAATTAGTTTTTGTGTATTCATATATTATTATTTATTCCCTATATTTTATTTTCATTTATAACTCAATCCTTATTGTCTCATTCATTTTTTTTTCATTTTGATTTTTTATTTTAAAAATAGAAAGAATAAAAAAATAAGGAGGTAGAATGCAAATTTTGATGAGAAAATAAAGTATTTTTTAAACAAAATACTATCAAATTAAACACAAATAGTGCTGGTCAAAAGATACATGTTTTATATTACAATAATTAATTTATTTTTATTTTGATAAGCAACGAGAACTAAATTATAATTAACTGTAATGATTTTTTATAAAATGCACAAGAAATATATAGTACTAACAAAATTGAATTTGTTAGATCTTAATAAATATTTTTTTTTTATTACTGATTATGGAAAGCACGCGTTATACTTATACCCGTGTTGAAGCACTGACGCTGTGACTATGGTCTATGGGTTGAATTGGTCATGTCAATATAGAACATATTAAAATAATTTGAAGGGAGAAGATAGTATCGTGAGAAATACATGCAGCGTAGGAGGTATTTGAATCTCTTTTTTTTGGTTGAAAATGAAAAGTTGAATCTCCTATTGTCATTGCAGCATGTGAATTGTACGTCAAAATCTGATTTTATTTTAAAATAATATAAGTTATATCAATTTAAGTTATTAAAATTAAAATTAAACTGATTAAATAATAAAAAAAATCTTTTAGTTTTATTTTCATTTTAATTGATAAAAAATAAACATTAGTTAATATACATCTATGAAAGTTGTAAACTTTTAATCTGACCCCCTTAACAGCAGGTCAATTTTGTTCCATCCCCCCTTCGCCAACACAAAAGGCCAGAACTATATATATATGAAAATAATACCATAACAAAATAGGTCACAGGGGCATCACAGAGGAGAGCTGTTGAGCAGAAACGAACCTCTTGCATTCTCAAAACCTTAAGCAGGGTTGACTTGCATTGAAACATCTTCGATATATATTAGGTCAGAGTTCTGACCCGATCACTTTTGTTATGCTGTCTAAATATATATCTATATATTTTTTTTATTGAATTACGTTTTCTAGATATAAAGTTGTCTAAGGAATACCCTTCCATTATTTAGAACAAGACCCTGTTAACACATGTTTTATGTCGTCAAAACTAGGACAAGATCTTAAGTTACCTAGCTAACTGTCAATATTAATTTGAGTTCACGTTTTGTCGGAGAATGATACTACATCAGGGAAAATGAGCGTCATAAATCAATTTCTGCATTAGTGAAAACAATTTAATGCAAGATTGCTTCTGATCATAAGAAAAAAATACAAATCATGTTTTCAAATTCTACGGGAAGTGTTTCTGGTATCAAAACTATGTTCATTCTTTCTTTTGGAATGTGTCTCGTATGATTTTACATTCCTAATTATATAGTATTAATTTCGTGTCTAATTAGCCTAAACATTTATGTAAGATTTAAGGGTTAAGTTCATTCCACGGCTTATTATGTAGCTTATAGAAATTATATCATGCATAAAAGAAAAGAAAAGATTAAGTTCATAATTAACCCAGTGGTTGTCATATGTGCTATCTTTCATTTTCTTAATTCCTTGCATTTACAATTTCTTATTATTATTTGATTGCAATAGAGCCAGCTACCTGCTTCATCGAGCTGCCAAATACTTATTAAAATTTTGTTGTTTTTTGGGTGTTATCCCTTATTAAAGCAAATCCAAAAATGCTACATACTTGCGTGTGTGTGTGTGTGTGTGTGTGTGTGTGTGTGTGTATCTATATATCTATATATATGTATGTATGTATGTATGTATGTATGTACGAATACATGAGGTCGATCCCATGCAAGCTCTACTTAGTGATCTTTGATCAGAAGCAAAAAGTGACAGATTTTGATGCCTGACCTTATTATTATTGCTTAATAAAAAAACAGACATTATTATAACTTTTACAAGTCATTTTCGTGGTTAGACATTGGAACGATTGATGTTTTCATTCCACCATATCATCAACATGGTTAAATATCTCCATAAAAATCATATGATTGACTATTTCAAAACGTATTTTGCTTATAATCAGCTTTCCGGAAGAAATTCATCCACTACTCTTACTTTGTGTATTCCGGCCCTTTACCTGGCTTACATTTCAGCTCAATTTATTATTTCTTAGAGGAGATTATTTATTTTGTATCGCGTGAGATATTTCAATTTTTAATGGCAAACTTTCACGAGAAAAAAAGGGAGTCGATGAAACACTTGATGAAAGCAAATAGAACTAATTGCAAGGGGGTGGGGATATTTTAGCAATAATGTAAGTAAAATTAATATTTTTAGTGAGATAAAGATTGCTTATCTTGATTAAATTGGAAATGATAGTTTAATTACTGTTGATTAGAAAAGGTTGATCCCAATTTTCATGATAGGGAAAAAAGAAAAGAAAAGAAAAAACCAAAATATATGTCAACATTAATGTAGACATTCGTGATATGTCCTTGTGGCAGCATGATCACTGAAAGATGATTATACTTATTATCCAAGATATATAATATACTTAGGTTGCGTGCAATAACATCATTATAACGCCATGTTAATAGACTGATAGACAATTGATCTTGTTGTTCGTGGGTTGTGATATTTCAACACCATGTTTTTTTTTTTATTCTACTCGCTTGATTATTTTCTTATATAGAAAATATTTTTTGAATGTTAAAATCAAGTACAAAAAATAATGTAAAAAATCAGTTATTTATAATTATGTTAATTAGAGCTGAATTAACTCAGTATATCTAGCCAAACAAACGGCATAGATCAAGATATTGAAATAACCCAATACGAAAATAAAAAGAATTGTAAGGTTTTTTAATATATATATATATATATATATATATATATATATATATATATATATATATATATATATATGTTAATTTTTCAAACTCATGATCAAAATCATAAGACCTGAAGCACCCACTCTAGAAGTTCAATTTCCACACAATTAAATATTAAAAGATGAAGTTTTTAAAAAAAATATATATATACAAAAGAATATAAGAAAATAGTAATTAAAAGGAGGATCAAAATTAAAATACAAAATAAATTTTATATTTAATTGAAGGGTGAAATTGAAGAAAAAAAATAGTAAAAGGAAAAAATATGAAAAGAATGAAAATCAAAATCGACATCAAATTATAAGCATTGTTGTAATTGAAGGGTAAAAGGAAAAAAAAATGAAAAGAATCAAAATCAAAATTGACATCAAAATATAGCATTGTTATGATTGAAGGGTGAGATTGAAAAAAAAAACTTTTATAAAAGGACCAAGGAAAAAAAAGAAATTCAAAGAATGAGGACAACTTTGGAGAATATAATATTTGGTAAATTGGATGGAATGAGAAAATAAAAAAAACAAATAAAACTTCTATACAAGTATCAAAATAAAAATATTAAAAATGTTGGATTCAACAAGTATCTATACGAGGATAGTAATATTTGTATGGTATTTAAAAGAGAAAATCGAGTTGAATTTGCTTTCGAAACTCGAAATGCGGAATCTAACAAGTATCTATGGGATGGTATTCGTATTTCTATGGTATTCAAAAGGAAATACCATATTGGTTTGGCTTTTAAAAAAAAAAGAAGCCAAATTTATACCATAAACACCCAAAACATCTCATACAAAATATTAAATAAGTAAATTACATAACTTTTCTCATTTTGGAAGGCAATTAATCATATTCCTATTTCTGAATACCTAATGGATTCTAGTATTCTCACATAGATACTCTAATTAGGATGATGAATTATCAATTGGTAAATTATTAGCTTGAATATATTATGAGATCTTATGTCAAAAAAGACTTGTCTATGAAACAATATAATTATGTAATATTGATCTTGTATGTTATAATTGTCTAGAAAAACAAATAAGAACATATTTGATTTGAACATGGAGAGTGAAATGAATTATAATTATAAAAAATTGGCAGAATGAATTTCTGGATGTATGTATAAATGATGGAAAGGTCTAAAATATTTAAACCATTACATATACATATATAATCTGATCATTAGTGTGTGATTAAGTAAATAGTGACACTTAAAATGTTTAAAATTCAAAGAAGATTATGCTTAAATCTCAACAGAAATTTAATATACATTTAATATAAATTCAAATTTATGATCAATACGATTTTTAAGGAAATATTACACTAAAAATAGGCTGAGAATTATCTAATTTATATGATTGAGGGTTAATTTTATCCCCTTTCTTATAGATGTGTTGATCTTACTAAATCAATACTACAGTATGGTAATTTAAAGCCTATGAATAAAAACGCAATGAGTTGATAGCTTCCATAAAATAACAAATAGTTTTTCTTATCTCATGGAAAATCATAAAACATATTCATTTATTGACAATAAATACCATACATCAAGATTACAACTATTTTTCATAATTTAAATTCGTGATTTACAATACTCTTCTCAATATTTTATATTTATGAGCATATATTAATTTTATTGCATCAATATTAAAATTATCATGAAAAAGTTATATTGTGAACTCAAAAACAATTCTTATATTAGGTTTTTTAAAATAAATAAATTATTACTCTAACCAAATATATGAAAAAAATATAAATAAAAAACAACTAATATTTTACATCACTAATAAGACACTTGTACATAAAAACATTTTTGTCTTATTCATGTTTTATTTATTTATTTATTTAGTAAACAATGGAAAACTTAAAAAGAAAACGTGTGTTTTTTAAATTAATACAAATTAGAAAAGGTGAGAAACTAGTTTTCTGAACAAACAAATATTGCATTTGAGTTTTATTATTATTATTATTTTCAACCTACTTTTCTAAAAAAATTAAAGTATATTACGTTTCTAAACAACTCATGAAACTTCTCCTTATCTGATAAAATTAAAGTATATTATGTTTCTAGTATATATTTTTTTTGTATTAAAATTTCATAGCGACGTCTCTTACAAGAGAGAGGTGACATTACTAATATGTGAATGGCCAAGCAAGCCATCACTTCAAGAGCAGTAAACTGCCTATCCTTGTATTTTAAAAACTAATTTTAAAAACTAATACAGTCAAATCTAACACGTCGCCCTACCCACCCCCATACAAATTATATAGTTTCCTAGTGATAATTTCATATAAAAATAAACAAATTGAATTAAAATAAAATGCTGAGAGGAAAAACCATCTGTTAGATACAACGGCAATAGGGTTTTTGAGGAAACGTTTTTGAAAAAAAATAAAAAAAATATTATTTAAATTAATATTTTTGGTGTTTTCAGATTATTTTCATGTGCTGATGTCAAAAATAATTTTTAAAAAATTAAAAAAATATCATTTTGATATGTTTTTGAACGAAAAAATAATTTCAAAAGCAACTTCAATTACACTACCAAACAAACACTAAGAACTTGAAACTAAAAAGTTTATTCTCCCTATTATTTCAAGTTTGAATTTTATAATTACTAATATGATTGTCAGTAGAGATTTATATAATTTTTAATTTTAAAATTCGTGAATTCATGTAAAATTAGCCCGCGATAATAAAATAAAATGCAAAGAGGAAAGGCTGCAGGCAATCATGTTTATAAATTTATTAGTTTCCTGTATGATATGATTGAATCATCTGACTCACACCTCTCGCTCGATCTCAATTTTATTTATCCACCCAAGACAAAGCATGCATATAAAAAAATTATAATGATAACGAGACGCATTGACTAGAGCTAAGTAAAATAGAACAAGAAGGCAAACTTTTTTATATTATTTATTTCAACATGTTAACGTAGAAGGTCATAAGATAGAAACTATATCCTAATTGCTAGAAACTAGAATTAAGGATTGAGTTTAGTGTGAATCAAGGTTATTGATCCCGTTCCGTTCCGGCCGGAACTGTGAATATCGAAGATATCCAAATGGTTGCGATATCACTCCTCACAAAAAAAAAATAAAAAAAAAATCATTTATTCGATCTAGGAATTACTTAGAAATTGTTGAGCGCTTTGATGTCAGTGGGATTGTTTTAATATTAAAAGATATATAAATTCATGAAATTAAGATAACTACACAGAAAATGAATTGAGACAAATTACAAAGTTTAATTTTAAAATAATTTAATAAAAAAATAAATTAAAAAAATTAAGTTGTTAAAGGGTTAAATTTAAAAAAAAATAGTTAAAAAAAGGACTACAAATAATGAATTCAGTCATTTTGGATCTACTTGTTAAACTTACAAATTGAATTATGAGATTCCGATAATACCATAAAAAATAAAAAATAAAAAATAAAAACACAAAGCCTAATTTTCAATCAACTCAATAACAAAGGATAAAATAAAAAATAAGTAATTAGAAATGGTGAGGATAAATTGCTAGAGTTAACCTAGATTAACTTGTTATTTTTTTGGTGTAAGTCATAATATCATGACAAATTTATAAAAAACATAAAGAAAATAAAATAAAAATATAAAGTTTAATTGTTAAAATTGGTATGAAATTAAAAAAATTAAAAATTAAATTGTTGAATAATAAAATAAAATAAAATAAAAAATCTATTATTTATAATGTGATTTGGATATGAAATGACCAATATTAATTGTTTCAACACATTGACATTGAGAAATTAATACATTTAAGATTAACCACTTGTAAAATCAAAAAACAATTATAGTTCTCTCAGCAAACTTGAAGTAATCCCATCTTGAAACAATCCATATGTTAAGTCTTGTTGCCTCTACATGTTTTTTGATCGTGTAACAATATCACATAAAAAGCTTTAAGGCATGAAATTAGGATGACATTCAAACTCATTAAAAACAATATCTTGTCCCAATTTTTTTTTTTTGTAATTATAAAGAGTTATTAATACAACAACAATTTGCATTTGTGTCTTATATGGAAACACAAACATGTCTTGCAAAACTCTTTATCTATTTTTCACAACTTAAATGCTCGCTTAATTTCACATTGAACTAAGGAATGAACCCGGTTGAATAACTCCTTTTGACTTCTCAGTTGACAATGACGAGAAATCTTTAATTTGATTCCACATACCACACTTCTAATTGAATTATTAATTTATTTTTAATTTTTGTTAATTTCTTAAATCATCAAACTCAAATACATGAATTCTCATTTCACTTCAAAAAAAATCACAACTACAAGCTTAATTCTACACAGTTTCACAATATTCAAACACATCATAACAATCTAAGTTCCTTTAACTTTATGGTTGGTCATGTACCCTATAAACTCGCCATGATTTTCACTTTATTTTAACAAAATATCTCCCTTTATATCTTCAATAATTAATAACCAATGCTAACTTGCTCCTAAAAACTATAATCCTATAACTTAACAATTCTATCATATATTCTATCATAAAAAAAAAAAAAAAAGCTTTGTAGGAATTTGTTCAGGAACACTTGATATATTTTACATAGCAAGAATTTGACCTTTCTATGCTCACCAAGTAAAAACTTTCCTCTCTTACCTTATTTGTTATCCCTTTCTCTCATTTTTCTCTTTCTTCTCACTTAATTTATTCTATTTTTTATTTTTAAAATATGATCAAGAATTATTCTTCAATTTTATGTTTTTTCCTAAGATTTTTCTAAGATAATTATGTCTAGACTTCTCTCTCTCTCTCTCTCTCTCTCTATATATATATATATATATATATATATATATATTGGCCAAAGCCATATAATTTTAACTCCTGTTTATATTATGTTCCTTAATGTTTCTTTCCTTATTTACTTCTTTCATCTTGTTTTAATTCTCTTTTCATTTTTTTTTTATTTTTCAGGTTTTACCATACTATTTTTTTATATTCACATATAACCTTTTCCCCTCTAGTTTTCAAGTATAATATCATCTATATTGCGTACATATTTTCTTTATTCATTTCATATAATATTTCCTTTACTAACATTATTGATTTATATTAAAAGTTGTATAGTGCATCCTTATTTCAATTTAATTGTCAATATTATCGCAAGGCCTTTCCAAAGTTCATGTCTTGGAGTATAGGTTTGATGATTTAAGTCACAATATTTGAGTATTTTTTTTTTCTTTTTTGAATATTGCTTTTTTAGTTGATACATTTTTTAAATATGTTTTTCTTAAATAAATTTTGAATTTATATTTAACTTAATATCCCTTCTTTGTGATTTATTGTTTTATTTAACCTTTCTTGGATAAAGATATTTCTTAAATGGTGTTGTGTGTGTTTAGTTTCTTAGAAGATTATTCTTATTTATCTATAATGTTTTTAATCCTTTATATAAATTAACTTTATTTTCTTAGATATATAAAAATATTAGATAATATTTCTAGTATTTGTATTTGTTTCTTTTATTTTTTCAACCAATTTAATATATGTCTCAATTTTTATTAATTTTTTATTGAATAAAAAAATAATTTTAATTAAAAAAATTGAGTAAAAACAACAATACAAATATCTTGTGCTGCAAGATCAGAGATCTTGATTTATACATGTCTCTTGATTTCCCAAATACTTTTTAGTTATTGTTAATGACTTTTTTTCTCGTTTATCAACACATACTTCTCAATTTATTTGGTGAAATATATGCATGGGCTTTCTAATTTAAATACTTTTTTAATGTGTATAAATTCATTAAAAAATCAATATATATAATTAGTTTTGTAGAAATAAAATATTTGACCCATCACGACACGCATGTAAAATAGCTAGTTAAAGAAAAAATAATTGCTCATTAATGTTTTCACTATGTTTCATTTTGGTTATCAAATTTTATTTCCTTAATGTTTTATCATATTCTCATAAAAGTTATGTCGATACCGTTAAATTATGTGAGTTACAACTAGCTTCTCTTTGTATTGTCTCATATATGCAACATGCCTGAGAATATTATAATGTAAAATTGTAAATATGTATTATAAAATAGAATTTTATACTATAGTTTAAAAAAAAAAAGAATTTCCAGTTTAAACAAATGACAGTGTTGACTTTGTATTCAAGGGATAGGTAAGTTACTCTTTCCTAATTTATTACTCTCTTGCTGCCCCCAGATCGGAAAATGTGAGTGAGAAAGAGAAGTCTTTAACACTATTTTGAGACAGCTTCTGCTACAATTCAATTCATAGATTTCAAATGTATTTTGCTTCCTTCTGTCAACACCATGTTCGTATAAGCTCATCACCGTTTCCATTCCCACAGTTGTCGTTTCTTATGGGGTGATTTTCCATTGCGTTTTAAGAGTATTTTTTTTTAAATGATTTTATTTTTATTTTTTAATTCAAATTAATTTTTTTGATATTTTTAGATTATTTTCATGTACTGATATCAAAATAATAAAACATTATTTTAATACATTTCTGAATAAAAAATATTTTTAAAAACAACCTCAATTACAAACCCGTCACGATATATACTGTGGACAAGTTTTCCTACCTTACCACACTGTGTTCTCTTTCGACAGCAGCACAAAAAGATTTCATGATTTTTGCTTGTGAAAAAATTCGTGGTGTTTCCCGGACGACAACAAAAAGATAGAAAAAAAAGTCCATTTTTATTGTCATAAAAAAGCCCAAATGAGTGCTATTTCCGCTTCTCTCGGCTCTAGCTATTCGTAGCTTATATATATGGTCGGCCCAAGCCCATAGTCTCAAAATGGACACACACTTTATTGTCATAGAAAAAACATAAAGGCCGTCCACAAAATGACATGGCTAAATGGTTGAGAGTGATATTCTCCTGTAATAATGGAGTGATTATCCTATCCTATGCTGTTAGAGATAGAATTATATAGTTATGATTTTTTAAATATAACAATAGGATATCTTGTTATAACAGTACGGTAAGTTTAGCAATATACACACTTGTATATATATATATATATATATATATATATATATATATATATATATATATATATATATATATATATATATATATATGCAACATTGATTAATAAATTATACAGAAAATCTATGTTTTATGTGTTCTTAACACTTCCACCTGACAGATGGAGGACTGTAATTTGACATATGGCAATTCGCATGCACATCGTGACCAACGTCCAACTACTAACTGGTCACCTTGCATCGCAAATCCGCCAGCAACATCAAAATTTTCTTTGTTATGTGACACCTCAACTGTGATTTGTTGTTTGACTTTTCAACTTATATTTTATGACGTTGTCACGGATACATGTTTTAAATGTGCAGTGATCAGAAGAACTGTTAATTTTTGTCATATGCGAAGCAGACGTGGGGGAAAATGAATTTGAATAAAACGATAAATCTTTGTGGGGTTAATTAAGAATAAAAGAATAAACGAACAAGAAGTGGGTTTTGGTTTTAGTTTTAGTTCTAGTCCGACAAATCTTTGCAGTTCAAAAATCAAACAGAACCGAAATTAATTGATTAGTTTAATGAGGTCCAGTTAAGTTTTAATTTTTTTTATTTGATTGTTTTTATCGATAAATATCCAACTTAACTAAAAAATGTTTAGTAAAAAACAATAAGGTATCGATTAAACTTTCTAGTCACTCTAAGATTGCTGAAGTCTTCAAGTCATGTTGAAATCACAAAAAAAGAAGTGAAGTCCAGATCATGTCTAAATCAAAGACATGCATGGTTAAGGAAGTGATCAAAGTTCATTACTCCTGAAAGGAAGCAATAAAAAAAAAAAAAAAAAAAGGACCTGCAAATTAGTCTGCATTTTCAGGTTTTTTTTTTTAATAAAAAAAACAATGTTAACGAAGCAATTTCGCGAATAGCATTGTTTAACACTGTCACACTTTTAGAGCGCAATATTTAAATTAAGAAGAGTGATGTGTTATATGTTGACTTTTCAAAACACGATATAAATTTAAATTTAAACGCAACCTAGATTTAAGAACACACAAACCAAACATCACCCCTCACAATCCCTTTCAAAACTCCACCAAAACCTTTTCATTTTTTCATTAAAACAATCAGAAATTGAGCTTACTCTAGTTTTTAACCATCCTTGAACGTGTTTTGGTTCAAAATTGATCGTTACCTTTGTTTATGTCGCTTCCACCACTACTTTCTAGTTCTATAAGGTAAACATCCTCCAGTTGTAGAATCAACATCAATCGGAGATGTATTTGTTGACATTGTAAGAAAATTTATTTTAATATATTTACTTTACTTATCAATATTAGGCATTAAAACATACATATACATATATATATATATATATATATATATATATATATATATATATATATATATATTGAGTGGATCAAGGAGATATTTACGACACCACTAGCTAATGCTAGCGAGGAGGTCCTATAAAGGTACAAAATTAATTATAAATACAATGTGTTGATTATTTATTAAGTTTTTATAATAATTTTAATATTTTTATGCAGTCATGTTAGAGCATATATATTCCATATATTGAGAGTGTATTATTCATTAACCTAACATGAAGATATGTTCCCTTAATTTATTTGACTCTCTTTGATGATTTTGATTTCATCCCGATAAGTAGGAAGAGATATGTTATCTCGGCATACTTGTACAAACACATATGTCTTGCATGCATGAAACGGGTCAAACAATTTTTGTTGTTCTCCTAGACAACTGTCGTGTTTTTGAATCAGACCTTCTCAAATTGTGCTATTTTAGAAAGGAAAAAAAAAAAACTTTTTTTTATCTTTTTTACTCCACCATTTATTTTTATTTTTTATTATAATCACATAGTTTATCTGTATTTCATAGCCTCCTCGTGAAAACAAGTCACTGTTACCCCCATGACGTGTGGGGAAAATGCCCATCACAAAATTCCATCAATCACTCAGTTAATTAGTAATATGTGGGTAAGTGGTTCGGACTTTTAAAAGGGACACCTAACCCAAAAAAAATTAGGTGGAAGAAAACAAGATTATCACTGTTGACGCTTTGTAGGGGAAAAGATTCAAAGAGCAGTGGAGGGAAAGACCAAAAGGGACAGCACCGCCCCATTTAATTTAAAAACTTCGAATACTCAACCTCAGCCTTTACGCCTCGGGCCAAATGCCCTCGTTTACACGTACAATATGCTATCTTTAAATATAATTGCGGTTATTTTTAAGTAGAAATATTAAAAAAAAAACATTATTATTAATATTAGCATATTAAAATGATATAAAAATTTAATAAAATTATCTAAAACAAAAAAATCATATTTTTTTCTTTAAAAAATGACTTATTAAATACTTCTCTAACACATACAAAGTGTGGTCCAGAAGAGCAGCATCAAAATGCATTTATACAGTATATGACAATAAAGAATACATCAGTATATCTGAGCCCTCATATTCCCCTTTTTGAGGGCAAAGAGTTTATTAACTGCGTATATTTCACGCTATATATATAAACACGCATAGGAGGACATACGGTCTAACTGGTGACATGGTAACCGGACATTTTCTATCATGTATATACACCGTATGTTTTGTCTAAAAGGCATGCACGTGTGAAAATTAACGGCATGTCTGAATGATTTGCTTCTAATAACCTTGAAAAAAATTAATTAAAAACCATCTTTGGACCTAGCTATAATCATGAAAAAATCGAGAGTTAAATACCATCACGCCCTAGCAATAAGCCTTCGTTTTTGTAGTTTATGAGGGTAAGTTTTATTACGCAAAAAACATAAAAAAAAAAAAAAAAAAAAACTAAAATAACCTCATCTCTAGTCCTTGCATGTGTCCTACTCAAAGGCAAAGTCATTATTTCATTGTTCAAGATCAGATAAAAAACTAAAAATACCTCTAAGTAATCTCGTTTTATTGTCAGCATTCAAGGGTAAATGAGTGGTTTTATTGTGCAAATAAAAAAAAATCAAGATCACCTCAAACAATCTGCAAATGTCACACAGGTTTCCTAAAATAACCAAAATACCCCCAATAGTTAAATTTTGCAGTCCGATAGAAAAAATAGTAATTTTATTGTTGAAATCTCCGGGACTTTTATATATATTTTTAATATATTATACATTTCCCCTGTTCGCTAGACACAGGACATCACCATCTTGCTTCATAATGTTCTTGCTTTCCAACGGCCATCAGAAGAAATATTTTTAAGGTAAACGGTTTCTACCCCCCTCCCTCATGAAGACAACACTTCAGTTTCTGATCATGAGTTGTCTATCTTCCATGTAAACGGCAAATATTCGGAGTAGCCTTGAACGAATGAATATTATTAGTTAGAGAATACCACTTCAATGTAAAATAAAATAAAAATAGAAATAAAGCTCCCTTCATTAGGTGAGCTGGAAATAAAAAAGTGAAAAAGTAAATTGTAATATATAAAAAACAAAGAGCACAGTATTATAATTAAAATTAAAATCGTCACTAATTCAGCTACAAATACAACCTCGTAAACCTACCTCGCCCCACCCTGGAAAAAAAATGTGCACTAGTAAAACTGAACCTAATTAAAAACCGGGTTCAATTCCCCCGGTTCAATTCCTATCTTCTCTTCCCCTACAATTCCCCCGGTTCAATTCCTATCTTCTCTTCCCCTAATACCCGGTCTTTCTCTGGACTGTAGTTCTAATCTATCCAAAACTCGGCACAACGGGTTGAACCACACCGGGTTCAGGCTGGTCCAAAATCTCCTTTTTCCTTCGCATTTCAAGCACTTTGCGATGATGATTCGAGTGCAATTCCTTCGAAAACGTTGGGCTACAAGCCGGTCTGTACTCGGGAAGTAACCGCCCGGACTTGTATCGAACCCCACAAGCATTACAAAGAGTTTTGGAACCGTTTGGACCGGCTCTCCATTGTGGCGTCTTTTGAATCCCACAATGGCTACACCTCCTTGACGAGTGGGAGCCACCACCACCGCTTGCCGCCGACTGAAAAGCAGGTTTTTTCTTCATCCTTTTAGCTACCGGTTTCTCAAGCCAGAGCGGTTCAGCATCCAAACCGGGTTTGGTGTGAATTAGCCAAGCACTCGAAGAGCTTGAAGAGGATGTTGAAGAGGAGGAGCTTGTTGATGATTCTGTTAAACTAGGAGATGCCAGTGGCCAAACTCTGACACCAGTTCTTGTTCTCTTGCTTCTAGCCTTGGCGGGAACCGGAGTCGTGAAACAAGGCTCTGTTGGTGCCGGCTTCTCCTGTTCAACAAAGCTCTCTTTTCCCGGCTCCGGCGGCAAAACAATTGCCGGAAACGGTGCAGCATATTCCGAGTTGGAGTCCTCCACAAAATGTGACAACCATTCAAGACTTGCTATATCATCCGTCTGGAAAGAAAAAAAATGGCACCTTTTTAGAGGAAAAAATCACCATTATATTTATTAATTATTCGAAGAAAGATAAATTGAAGAGAGGGGGACACTGACCGGCACACAAAGTTCACCCGTAGGAACAGAAACAAAGTCTTCTTTAACAGCAAGATTAGGGCTCCTGTCGTTATTTTTGTCTTCCATGAGGGTTTCTTGTTCATGAGAAACAGAAACAGAGACAACACAAGGTTTTCCTTCATCTTCAATGAAGCCGTTTTCATTAGAGAAGTCTAAGAGTTCGTCAACAGAGAAATCATCAGAGGACATGCCGTTCGTAACATTAACTGCCCAAAAATCATCGAACACTTGTGGGCTAAATTTCACGGCCATTTCTTTTCTGAAACTGGTCTTCAAGGCGCCTTCATCATATTCCATTTCTTGTTTCTTAAACCTAAAATAAATGTAAGAAACACAAAACAAAACCCAGAAATTTAAGAAATTAATTGCAAAAACAGGGGACAGGGAGAGGAGAGGAGAGAAGACATAGCTGTTTATTCATACTTGCTTGACACATGTTAAAGGGTATACCTGAAGAGAAGAAGATAAGAGGAGGAGAGAAATGAGAGAGGGAGTTGAGGATTTTGGAGAGGAGAATTGAAAGAACAAAATAAAAAGATGGTGAGTTTGGTAAAAGCATTGAATGAGAGGTGAAAGCGCCCGTGGCCTTTACTGAATTGCCAGTTTCTTTCTTCCTCCTTTTTTTTTCACTTTACCTCTGTTTTCACGTATTAATATACACTTATTTATATTTTATACTGTATTTATTTATTTATCTGAATAAATTTTATTTATTTTATGAGTTTGCAGTTTAAAAAATAACGTCCTGCTGTTACTTTTTGGTGAACTGAAATTACGAGGACTGCCCTCTGTATTTTCAAAGACAGTTACACTTTTACAGTTTTACTTAAATTTATAAATAGGATTGGACCGAATTATTAGGGTCAAAATAACGCAACCCGAAAACAATTGAGTTTGGGATTTCAATTGAAGATTTTTCTTCTACTTTTTTGGTTTTTAATACTACAAACAATCTCTTTCCCTGCTGAATTTCTTTTTTCAAACACACAAAAAAAAATGTGCATAGCAACGAAAATAAAGGGGTGTTTGGAGGGCTTTTCAAAAACGCTTTTGAAAAAATTTGAAAATTTTTAGTTTTATTTTTAAGTTTAGATTAATAAAATTTGGTGTTTTTAGATCATTTTGATATGCTGATATCAAAAATAATTTTTAAAAATAAAAAAAAATATAATTTTAATGTATTTTTAAACAAAAAATATTTTCAAAAACAACTACAACCACACTCTTAAACGATCACTAAATATTGAAGTTTGTAATCCCGAGAGGTAGGTCATAACTCTCATGGTCATTAAAAACTGTTTAATTGATTGTTCACTTTAAAATTTATTAAGTTATGTATAAATTGACTTGGACATATATATTTAAAAAAAATTACATGAGCTTGTCATTTTTTTTCCCCTGAAATCAGAGCCTTTCATTAAATTGGAGTCCAATACGAAGACATAGATATCAGCGCATTCATTCACTGCTTATTATTTTAAAAATAATATGGAATTTGGTTTGATTGAACTTTGCATCTAATTTTTTTTTTTATTATTTGAGTACTACAATGATTGTTTTTTTTAATCTTTTCATTTAGGGTCTTGTTTTTTTTTTTGGAATCACGTATTTTTAATGTTTTGAAACCATCGTTTACATTCAAATTGAATTAAAAAAAAAAAGACTTGTTTTTTGGTGAAAAATATTATAGGTTGCCCAAACAAAAAAATTGAAGTTCAAGGACTATGTTCAACTTGGTCAAACAATTACTAAATTTAAATCAACAAGTCTTTCTCTATATGCTAAGGTAAATATTACTAACAACGAATATAAAAATTAACTATGAATGTGATTTGTCTTCTCGATATATAGGTGGTTAGTCCAATTCTTCTCAATATAAAACTCTCTATTTTTATTTTCATGGAGAAATTATCTTATTTCATCCTTTCATTTCCTTGTTTATTTATTTTAGAGTTATCTCATTTATTTTATTGGTCTGGATGATGTTGTCCAGCCAATCAAACGGACGACCTCGGAAACCGTCAACTTTTGTTTTTTTCTTTTCTTTCTTTTTACTTTTCTAGATTTTTGACCATCACTTTTGACTAATTATCAAATATTCATGATGCCTCCCTCCTTCTAATCTCATTGAGAATTATTTTTTAAATTATTTTTTTCTAATAATTTAAAAGTATTAATATTAATTTTTAATATTAATATATCTTAAAAACACTAAAATAACTATTGATGGCAAAAAAATTACAAAAACACTTTACCACTACAAAAGGTATAATTCATTTTTTTTTTAAAAGGTGGATACCCGATCTTGCTGGCGCTTCCCCCCGTTTCTCATGCTTTCCCGCTTGTTGTTTTCTATTTTTGCTTTAGGGCGGACCCTAATCATGCCCTCTATTTCTTCTTTAAATGTCAATTAGGTCCCTCTCTTCGTTTTCATTGTCAGGATGCGAGTGATTCTCATACCATTTCCTCTACATTTTAATCCATGAAAAATTTTAATTCTGATTTTTTTTTCTAGTAACAATTTTATTATTTAAAAAAATTGCTACCACACTTACAAACACTCCTATGTCGCAATGTTTTTTTCTTTCTTTCTAAGGTGTTATTTTGACAAGGGAATAAATAGAAGGAAAAAACATCAAGTATTAATTAAGGAAACCGAATATGCTTCTTTAATATAGGGCGTCATCCATGCCATGCAGTCATGCACTCCCCTCCCCTAATTCAATTTAATCCATAATTCTCTAATAGCTTTTTATTTTGAATTTGCTAATAACCTACTTAGACGATCTCATTGTGATTACTTCCATGACTTAGATTTTTAATTTGAAGGGTTAATCTCGATAGTCGGTACACCAAAATAAATTTAACACGTCATTGCTTTTATATTAAAAATTATCATGAGTTTTTGTAAATTAAATATATTTTTATTAATTACCCAATTTATTTTTGAATTAACCAGTCAAATGCATTTTCATTTGGGCCTTAACTAGGAGGAGTAAACAACAATTTAAGCTACATAGTTGAGCTAAGTCTTAACGACACTATAAAAAAAATCTCCACAACCTAAGACAACATATGCTTTTTCTTGAACAATATAAATTTAAATATTTTTTATTAAAATTAAGTTTCGATTAAATTACTAATAGTGTAGTACAGAAATGTTAAGTATCCACCAATAATATCTACGATTGGACTGGCTTTACCTAGTAAATGGTAAACAAAGAAAGTCGGCATCACGTCACTTTCGAGAACCCCATGTGGCTTGATGACGTGGTATATTACTATTGGTTTTAGCTCTGTCAGCTGAGGCGCCGTTAGTCCACCGTGTTATCGATAAGAAATTTATTCTGGAGCGTTTTAAATTTTGAACTTTGAAAAAAACCCGTTCCTTCCATCATCCCTCCTTCCCTTCTCTTACTCTGCTTGAAAACAATTGCCAACCGCGTGGCTATTTTGGCTTCTCGAAAAAAAAATGTGAATAGATGTTATTACAAGGATGCCCTTATAGTATCTATAAAGTAGATGGTAAAAATTTAAGATGCAAGAAATTTGTTTTTCTCTATAGTTTTAGGATTGAATCTTGCATGTTTCATGGATTGGATGGGAAGGTGAGGAAGGGATTGATCTGAGACAATAAAATGATATAGAAATAAAATAAGAGGTAACAACTGAATGCTTCTGATAATTAATATGACATCCATTAAAAATTTATTAAAAAATAATTAAATTACGTAGCAGGTGATCCGATCATTATGTTAATAAAAAAAAATGCCCTTACAATAGTGTATATATATATATTTTTCTGAAAAAGGAAGATTGCTGGGGTATCGTCAAAGGAATCTGTACTCTGTTCCACCGGCAGAAGAAACAAACATAAAGTACGGAATCAAAGTGAAATTTCCAAGGAGGAAATTGTGACTTAATTAATCGATGGTACGATTGCAGCTGATATCTCAATCTTCCTTCTACAGCAGCTACCGAGCAGCAGCAGCAGCAGCATATAAAACTAATTATGAAGTTTCCTGGAGAGAAAAAAGTATTCGAAACAACTTTTAGTGGCTTGTCTTCCAGCCACGTACTGACATAAATAATTGCAGATTAGGGAAATAGAGCTGAGCAGTACAGATGGCAGAGTCTCGTGATCAAGATTTGTAAATTTCTGATTGCATGTCTATCCAGTGAAGGACTCTATGGAGAGTCAAGAGTCAAGACGCTGGCAATCTGTTTTTTTTTTTTTTTATAAATTCTTTAAGGAAAGAAACAATCCGAGGAAAAAGAAGCAAGGTGTAGAAATAAGGAGAAATCTCATGCCCAAACTCAAGTTCATGCAAAAAAAAAAAAAAACACGCTAACCTTTAGAGCTCATGTAAGTTCAACTTTGATAGTGTGAAATGAAAGTGAAACTCTCTCTTATGCATTTATAGTGAATCTTATGTTGTTAGTTATTTGTTATATTTGTTAAGGTGTTAATATTACATAAATATCATAATATATATTTTTTAAGAGAAAAAACCTTGAAAAATATCTTTTTTTATTATTTTAAACGCATTATTTATAATAAAATGAATATATTAAAAAACTAAATAACTAAAAGTCTTATAGACTGTTTATTCCTTTCAAATGTATAACATTATTAAAAAAAAATTCAAGAACCATTCATATTTTTTTGACATGTTAAGAGATTTGATTTTGTCTGCGGTGAAGCGCAGTGCAAGGGACTCATATTTTTTATCTATAGATAATTTAACTCAATTTTTCCACCTATTTTGTCCATGTGTAGCTTCGTATATTTTTTATTAACGTGATATTAGATCTGAAATATCATATATAAAAAAGTTGTAGAAGTCATTTTTTAACAAAAACAACATCGATTAATGAATTATATTGATTATTATTCTCATTGTATATTTATATTTATATATTTTTTAAAAAAACTATGCAATTGCCTTACTAACCCCGACTGTAACTGTTCTGTTTTGTCTTATATGAAGATATATTTGTATCTATACATATTAAAAAAAACTGTGCAATATCTTTAATACCCCTTGTGGAAACTGTTAATTTTTGTCGTATGTGAAGGTATTATGGTTATTTTACTGTGCCCAGATACATGAAAAAATGAAAATACCATCAAGTCTAAGGCTAAAATCAATGTGCATATAGGGGTAAAATAATAATTTCACTATTATAATCCACAATGATCTTAGTCTAGAGCTACAATAATTTTGCTACAGTAAAAGAACGACCTCATTTAGCTTTTAGTGTAATTGCACAATTTCACAAAATTTGTTAAATAAGAATTTACAGCTATTTTATTTATTTTTACAGTTAGAATATCCCCAAGCTGGCATTGATTAAAATCTACTTTTCGAGTTCAGTGGACTGACTATGTGCCTATTTAAGAATGCAGTTGCAATTGCTTTTGAAAGTGTTTTTCGTTCAAAATTACATCAAAATAATATTTTTTATTTTAAAAAAATCATTGTTGACATCAGCATATGAAAATGATCTAAAAATACTATTTTTATAATTTAAAGTAAAAAATAAAAAAAAATGTTTTTAATTTTTTTCTTCAAGTTTATACCAAATATTAAGTGATTTCATATACTTATGTCATAGTTGGGCCTATAAAATGATGTTAGCATGCTTATACACCCATATTAAAAGGTCACTTCCTCTAAATCATACATCACCAACCATTAGGATTTATAAACCCAAATGACTATTATTAAATCAAGTAACACAATATGTTATATTTTCTTCCGTTACCACTATATAAGTTGGTATGGTTTTGGTTATATAAATTTTCATGAGTCATGAGGTAAGAAAAAAAAAACATGTTTTAGTACTCTTTTTCTTCATCTCTTTTTGGAAACACAAACTTTTAATACAACCTACAAGTTTGTTTTCCTCCACCATAATGTTAACTTATGCGTTGAAAGGTCTCACAACCTATAAGAGGAAATATTTTGCAAGTGCTTATGATTTTTAATTCTTGTCGCTAGTTTTAATCTCTCTCAACTTATTCACTAGCCTTGAAATAACCTTGACAATTTTATTTTTTCTTAATATTTTCAATGATTGTTATAAGATAACATAAGATACATCTAGTGTATGAACTAACAAGCTAATACCTTGTGAAATATCGCTCCATTACTTGATTTTGGGTTGAGTTCTCTAGTTCATATAAAGATTTATGAAACAAATGGAAGACAGTATATAAGCACAGAAACCCTTTTCAAATTGAAAAACACCATACTCAGTATGTGTGTGTTGCTAGTTTCAGGGCGACATACGATGATGCAACCGGGTTAGTCGAAACTAGAGGTTCTAAGCAGCGGATTTTGGTTCTCGTGGTGCCTAACGAATCTGATTCTTGCTTGGCTGGACGTTAATGGATATGAGAGCTGCTGAAGAGATGAAGATCCAATGAAGGGTTGCCAGACGAGCAAATACAAAGGATATTGGAAAGGAAAGAGCAGGGTTTTGTGAGTCCATAGAATAGGCGAATACTTCAGGTTTTGATGCGGATGCCATTAACAAGGCTGCTTTCCAGGTAATTCTTCACTTCAATTTGTCTAATTCGCATATCCATGTTTTTTTCTGAATTTAAAATGTAGATCTCGAGTTTCTCTCTCTACTGGAGTATCTTGTTAAATCTTAACAAAAAAGTCTGGTAAATCTTACAAAGTAGGAATTGTAGCTTCTATATCTTGTTTGTCCGGAAAGATAGTCTAGAATAGATGATGATGAACGGAAGAAATCCACGCAAGCACTCAAGAGTTCTGATTTAAGAAGATCATAATTAATCAATCTCATTAATTTAAGAAGATCATAATTAATCAATCAAGATTGAAAAAATTGAATGAAAAAACAAAATGCACCAGCCGGGAATCGAACCCGGGTCTGTACCGTGGCAGGGTACTATTCTACCACTAGACCACTGGTGCCAGATGCTAGGACGTCTCGCAAAAACATTCAAATTATTATATTTGATTTTCCCACCTTTGAAATTCATGTGGGGTGTGTTTGGTGCTTAACGCAGCTGATTTAAAACAGGATGATGGATGGAAGACATTTATTCTCGTTGAAAAGTGGAATACAGGAAGGTGTTTGGAAAAGACAATGGCTATGGTGTCTTGGGAAAAACAGTCTTACTTCTTATTATACCGAACAGATCGTGGAACCTGACATAAGATTTCAGTTGTCATATAGTGGGTGCTGGGCCACATCATAGAATGTGGATGTGGGAGGGCAAAGAAAATTCCTATGATGGCTTCAATGCAGTCCCGTGTCTCGACTCTTCACCCTAGATTACTGTGGACCATGTTGCATGCCATAATCTATTTCTGTTTCTTTTTTAATTTTTTTTTGGTTACTTTTCTTCCTTTTTGTAGAGGAAAAACCTAGTCTGTGGACTATAATTCGCAAAAATATCCAGGTAGCAACTCTGTGGCTACAATGGAAATGGACGAAATGGTTCGTAAGAGATGAGGAGAGTGGAGCCAATAACTAGCATTTGACAATCAATATAGTTTCACGTCATCCATTGAAGCTGAAAACATGAAATCACGTATGACTGAAGGGCTATTTCAAGAAAGGTTTGCAGGATAAGGAAAATAAAATAAAATCGTATTCTATTGATACTCAATGTTGTCTCATTCAATTTACAAGAGGATAGTGAGATGAACATGGTCATTTAGCTTCTGCTTTGTAAGGAAATGTGAAGTCGGAGGAGATCAAGGAAAGAGACCTGATAAATAAACACAAAATTTCCCAACCCGGGGAATTTATATGGATCTTAACAAGAGTTTAAACATCACAGCGAAGTAAGAAAATGAAAGAAGAAAAAGAAAATCTTGAGAAGAAACTAAATGCGTTTGCAAGGTGGGAGTGGAGGTCCACACAAACCAGGATTGTTCTTGAATGCAGATACAGGAAGAATGGCTTTGTGAGGAGGAATCCTGCCTCTTAGTTTGTTGCTAGACACATCAAATTGCTTTAGCTCCTTCAAATTTAGCACAGTCTCTGGAATAGCACCAGTGAACTTATTTTTTGAAAGTAAAACTGTGGACAATTCTCTGGCATCACCAAGCTCCACTGGTATATTCCCAGACAGTCCAGTATTCACCAGCTTCAAGACCTGCAATTCTCTCAATTTCCCAACTGACTTTGGCAGTGGTCCTCTAAATGGGTTGTGTGATAGAATCAATGAGCTAATAGAAGCCATTGCTGGTCTCTCTCCCATGTCATCATCAACTGGACCAGTGAAAATATTGCTTGAAAGATCAATGGAGTTAAAATGACCTAGCGGGTCTTGGACTTCTTTAGAGAATATTACATTTAAGCGGCCACTGAACTTGTTGGAATGAATGTCAAGATCCATCAGAAGTGAAAGGCTCTTGAATTCAACGGGGATGGACGAGTGAAAGCCATTATTTGACAGGTTGAGAAATGAAAGATGGGTCATGTTACCAATCCACCAGGGTAGCTTTCCTGTTAATGCATTGCTTGACAAGTCAAGTTGTGATATTGATGATGAAGATAGCCAGTGAGGAAGCTCGCCTTCAATCCCAGTCTTTGCCAACATAAGCCGGAAAACTCTTAATTCCCGGAACCAGTCTGGTATTCTAACTAGTCCTAAAGGATTATATGAAAGATCCAAAGTCTGTAAGCTCTTCAACTTACCTACCTGAGGAGGAAGCTGGCCGGAGAGCCGGTTTCTTGATAAATCAAGTGTTTGAAGGTTAAGTAAATTTACAAAACTTGAAGGGATCTGTCCTGTAAAATAGTTGTTAGAGAAAAATATATCAGTAAGAGTAGTTAGATGGCCCACGGCGGAAGGTAGTTTTCCAGTGAGCTTGTTGTTCTCAAGGATCAGCCTTTGAATCTTCGAGAGCAGGCCAATCGATGGTGGTAAACTGCCTGATAACTTGTTTTCTGATAAACGACAGAATATCATAGAGCCAAGTCCAGATATCGTAGATGGTATCCTTCCTGTGAGGTGATTTTGATTGAGATAGAGAAGTTCCAAAGCAGCAAGTCCACCAATGGACTGCGGGATGCTTCCAGCTATCTGATTCTCAGATAGATCAAGATATTTCAGATTCTTAAGATTTCCAATGCTTGTGGGAATGCTACCAGTAAAGTTGTTTCCATGTAGATCAAGCTTGGTTATCATAACCAACTTGCCAATGGGAGGAGGAATTGACCCTGACAAAGCATTTCCTGACAAACCAAGTTCTGAGACAGATGTCCAGGATTTCATAACAGATGGAGGAACATCACCGGATAAAAAATTGTCACTAAGATATATCCTTTTCAGCTGATAGAAGTACCTTAATGTAATTGGTATTGATCCAGTGAGTTTGTTCGTATTAAGAAAGAGATGTGTAAGCTTTGACAACTTGCCAAGTTCCTGTGGTATTGGTCCCTTCAAGTCCTTGAGATTACTCAGATCCAGAAGCTGAAGACTCGACAAGTTTCCCAAAGAAGGAGACAGAGTTCCTGACATGTATGTGTCTTCGACGAAGTCATTGTCTGAAACGAGACCAGGACGAGAAACATCGACCACTCTGCCTGAGGCATCACAAGCAACTCCTTCCCAAGAAGTGCAGCAATCAGAGGAAGCTGTCCAAGACAGCAACAGTTTTGACGGGTCATCTGTGATTCTGTGTTTGAAATCAAGTAATGCTTCTTTATCAACTGGGTGGCATGCCTTGGAAGGGGCTAGTCTAGAGAAGATGAAAAAGAACAGGAGTGAGAAGGTTTTGATGTGCCATGAAATCTCCATTGACAGTTTTGAATCGGTAGAAGTGAGAGCTATTTTACTAGCGAGGAGAAGAGGTGGTCAATCGTTTCTGTAATGCCGTTGTGGTCAATTTACTAAAAAATGGGAAGTCCAAGTTTGTGCAGGGTTTACAACAAAAGGAAGCTATCGTGATTCATCTAAAACAGGAAAGGACTAGAGGTAATGGTTTTTTTTCTTCTTCACTCAAATTATCTACTGCTAGACCCATACACGCACTGGTACACACCACTCGCAGTTTTTAACCATCAAATAAAATATTATGGTCAACAGCCACACAACCATTCATGGACTTTCTTTTAGATCAACTATTAGGCACGTGAATCTGTGTTTGTCTTATTGTCAACCCTGTTCAGTATGGCTTTATTTCCAAAGTTCTTGAACTTTTCATGCTGTCCTGTAAGATGATGTTCACGAGTCCTTGTGAGTGGTTTTCATTACCATATTCCTGATTTGCAGGTGGTGGGAAGTGACCAGGACGGTCCAAGAGTGAAATGGTAAACATGGGTGCGATGTAGAGTGAAGTTTAAGATGGGATAGGCTACGAACCCACTTGTTGCCATGAATACAAGGGTGGGCACATTTTTAGCAGAGCTTAATTTACTCGTCAGTTTAAGAAGTTTCACGAGTTATATTATTTATATATACTAATGGAACTATTTACACAGCTTGCGGGGATAGCTCAGTTGGGAGAGCGTCAGACTGAAGATCTGAAGGTCGCGTGTTCGATCCACGCTCACCGCAATTTTCATTGTTTTGTGGCGTGATTCATGGAAATGGGCTCTTAATAGCCCGATGGGCCCTTCAAGGAGGACTAGAAAACTCTTTGAAGCCCACAATCACTTTCTTGGATCTTTGAGCTATGAAGGCCGAAAGGGGAAATCCAATCCAAAAGTTGTGAGCTTTTGTTTATGAATAAAAAGCAAAAGAAGAAAAGGGAAAAGATTCCTCCGTATACGTATCCCTAATTCAACGGTATTTCTTCTTTCATTTTGTGCTCTTCTTTTTATTTGGTCCTTTTACTTCTCATTTACAATATTCGATAAACCATGGAATAATGATTGGAATCTAGAATTTATTAGGCAATGCGAGATAAAAATAAATAAATTGGAATGCAATATATGATGATAGAATTATTGTGAGTTGCCATAGTTACACCCAGTGTTTTCATTTTTTTTTTTTAAATTGTCGCATGAATTTTTTATTTTCAGCTTAATCTTTCCATATTAAGTTAACTTGAAACTGAGTTTGTTTTTTTTATTTTATTTAATTTGGATTAATATAGCGCTCTTGCAATATTAAAAAATATTTTTTTGATGAATTAATACTTGATTTGGCAAAACAAAATTCAATTTTATTGACTTAAACCAATTAAACTTGAAGGACTCAATTTTAAACTAAAACAAATATTCTACTTTTTCCTAAAAAATAACATCATCATCTCAAATTCTCAATTCAATCTGCAGTTGTAATTGATAGATTTATTATTATTCACATATATAATTCTTGATTTATTTATTAAATGCTAACACCCTTATAATGTTTGATTTATTGTTATTTATTTAACACTTGTATCGATTTATCAAACCAAAAACAGAATAAATCCTATAAACTTGAACAAAAAAAAACCCCACTCACACCCGGAGTAATCCTACGCATGGTGGTGATGTCAATATACAATACAAAAATATTGAATGTATAATTATTTTCTTAAAAAAAAACACCTCATGTGATGCCCTATATCTTCCCAAAGCAAAGGATGCAAGGGAGAATTGAAGTAGTCGGGGTCTAACATAAAAAAAAAAAAAAAAAAAGCTTTTAAGGTTTCTCTACAATGATGTAATGTTCCAAAGTTTTTTTTCCCCACAGAATAACTAAGTGAAGGCAAAGTTTGAGTGCAATACAACCAGACTTTTCTTTCTATCTAGTTTCTCACTAAGTTTTTATACCAAAATAAAATGTTCTGTGGCCAAATCTAATAAGTAGCCGCTGGTGGGGGGGTCCTTTCATATTATAAGTAAACTGGGTAATCGAGTCACATTTAGTGCTGGCTAGTGTGAATTGCCAGCTACTTCAAAGATAAATTTCACAAATTCTCACGCCTCTGCTTGCATCCAAAGAGGTAATAAAGTCACATAACATTATCCTAGCGATCTGTCCTAGGTGGTAGGAACCCAAAAATGGATTTAACACAAGCGATCGGTAGGTCAAAAAGGGCGAGTTGACGGTCAGAAGCCACAACTCTAGATCTTCCAAGTAGGAATCTACTGCACGAGTGACCATCTAGTGCAGAGCAAGTGCATAATTCATTAGGGTTACTTCCCACTGTGCCTTAGTTTTGTACATCACTCTGGTCGTGTGATTTTACCATCTGGTGAAAGTCAAATTTCACCAAACTGTTCCACTGTGGTAAAAAGTAAGACTTCGAGTAGATGGAGTTATTGAGAGTTTGAGACCTCTTATAATCATCTCAGTATTCATCCATGTTTCCTTCATGTAATCAAAATTCCTTATACTCGTATAGAACAAAATAAAACTACTGATAATGGCTACCAAAACCGTAGCAATCAAAACCATGTCTGAAACCAAAGTTCAAATGCAATCCACAATCCCCAAGTCATGATTCTTTAGTGGAGTGCCATAAAATAGGATCACATGACATATACAGTGCACATAATCGCAGATTAAAATAGTAAGAGCAAGGAGAACCATTAGCATCAGCATTGACTTCCCCCAAATTGCAAGGCTAAAGTTGACGAGAATTGGCACTTTCATCCAAAGGGAAACAAAAGAAAAACCAGTTCTCGCCAGCTATGAGTCTACGACTTACATTCAGCCATTCTACTTTCTAATTTTGGTATCCACTACTATTCATATACATAACATGGTTATCTGTAAATTATCTGTACCGCAGGACATTGTCTAAATTGTCTAAACATTATACAGCTGGTTAATACAAATGCTAGCAACAAGGGGTGCACTACAGTGAGGGTTTTTTTTTACGCCTTAAGAAGTTCAAGATGGAAAAATGAAGGAACCTGGTGGTGACCTTTCTCGGGTCATGGAATCCCTTCTGACCATTCAAACTTGAAATCAGCTTCTCGGTGGTTTACCCCTTTATCTGACCATTTGGATTTGAAATTGTTTTCTTTGTGGTTTTTGATGACACTCACCAGATGCCGCGTCACCGATTTTCTATTCACTTCAAAGACAAATGCCATTTCCCTAATCTGAAGATTAAAAAGCTTCAATGTTATTAATCATTTTGCACACCAATAACAAACCCAAGCAAGAAATACAATAACTTCAGGATGCAAGAACAGGGTAAAGACAACATATAATTGAAAATACAACAGTACAACCATTCAAAATAGTTTCAAAGTTATCAGACTTGAATACATGAGAAGTGCAGAAGCTGCAAACCTCAATCAAACTACTTGATCTCAGTCCCATACTCTGGCCAGAAGTAAGTTCTTTGCCATTCAAAAACATTGGACTCTTACCAAGGTTCTTTAAAAAGAAAGAACCATCTCCTTCCATCTTTATGAGTGCCTGATAAATGAGAGATAATCAGTTCTACTTGCATGAAAACCAGAGCATAGGATCTTAAGAAGCTAAAAAGGCCTCTGATGATAACAAATATGGGTGGCCAATATTTATCAAAAGAAAACATTATCTACAAGTTTTATAAAAATGTCAGCTAGAGACAGAGTTATAGAGTTTATCTAATAGCATCTGAATTACATCCAAACATTTATCATCTTTGAATTATAATTGCTCATTGGGTGAGGTAAACAATGAGCAGGATCCTTTGCCAAACTCAAAGACTGAAATAACACATTCAATTCCACATGGATTTTTTTCACAGATGAATTTTTGTTTTCCGTTATTGCTACTCTTTTCACCTATTCTTTATGTCCTCTCCAGTTCCATGTTCCCTTTAGTTTATATAGTGAAGTTCAGATATGCAGCATTGCAGACCACGATATCTACATCAAAACTTTATGACTCCTACAAGTCATTATCTGTTAAAGAGAGTTTCCTCAAGTAAAAAAGAACAGTATAAACTCAAGGTCTGGTAACCAGCTGTAAATTCAAATCAGGAGAGAATCGAATCAAAGAAAACACACAGAAATCTCACCTGCCGTCTTGATATTTTGTTAGCAGGCCCTTCTCTACCCAAATCAATATCAACATCCATATCCTCAGTTGCTCTGCCAAGCATCACCTACACATAAGCAGGAGGTTCATAATCAGACCCAGACATGATGTTGAAAAAGAAAAAGGTCAACATTGATTTAACATACCTCAGTGTCCTTGATATAATGCTTCAAATGGCGCCCATACAAGACAGCAAGTGCTCCTCGAGATGCAATAGCTCGTTGCATCGAAGACTGAGCACACTGTTCCAACCTTATAATTGCCCTCATTGCATCTTCATTTTGATATCTCGAGACTAGACAGTTTAATTTAACAAAAATTAGCTCAAAGTTACTTCAGAAAACAGTTACAATTGCAGGGTTATCTCAATTATCCTTCTAAAGAATCAAAATGTCCTCCTCGTTTAATGCTAAACTGATGTTATTTGCCAGATTCAATTAACTAGCAATCACCACAGAAATTAAAAAGTTAATGAGGTTAATGTGCAAGTTATTTGTAACTAAGCGTGCGATTCTTTGGTCAGTAGAGTTTGCATAATCTAGAAACACTAGAAGCAAAAATTGGTGCACAACAAGCAAATATTAGTTTCTGACCTTCGTGATTAATAAATGAATCTGAATCATCCGGGCATAGATCCATTTCAAGTATCTGAATGGAGACAAAAAAAAATATAAGAGACATTTAGGAAATGTATTTAAACAGAATTCTTAGAAAGCCATCAATTTACAGAATCCAATTTACCATGGCTTCAATGTCTGAAAAGCTGGGAACATCATCATCACTCCCGGATTCTTCTTGGTTTGATGTTGAGGGTACTGAAATAAATTTTATAGGCAAACTTAATTTTTCATGCAATGACCCAGACTTTGGCAGTCCAATTGTGGAAGAAGTAGGACTTCCCAAGGCTGCTCCGCCCTCGCTTGGTTCTACATGGGTTGTGATAACTGATCTAGAAATTAGAGCACGAGAGTCGCATTTGGCATCACTGCAAACAGGTTGGCATCTTGGATTGGTTACCGGCAACATATTGCACCCTACTATCTGCGGAGAAGTACGACATTGAGCAGGAATTTCTTCTTTCTTCAGCAATATTACCTCTTGTTTGCAATCCTTTTTATTAATCCTCGAGGAAGGCAGGTTGTGAGTCATATTAGAAGTTTGTTCCTTTATGGGAGAAGCAATCGTTTTACCTATGAAAACATCATCATTGCACGGGATTTCAAAGTCTTCCATATTCAACGTGCACTCCATCTCTACATCATTTTCGTCAGACGACAAATTTTTTGGTGCTGATGCTGATAAAAATGGCGGTGTGTCCATTTCTGACACAGAATGAATATCCTTATTACCACCAACAGAATGTGATTCCTCTGCAATAACCTCTAACTCTGCAGGGCAAGCACCATCAGGTATTCCCAGGCTTGTATCTGAAGCTGATATCACTGGATCTTTAACATCAGGAACATCACCCTGAACATCATTAGGAGAACTCACCAAAAGTGAAGTAGTAATGCTATCATTACAAGCTTTAACCATTGCATCTTTCCCATTAACATCGATAAAAAGCGGGTCATCATCATTTGGAAAGTTCATGAGCGAGTCTGAAATATCTGGAAAATCAGATTCTGAAATTGCAGTTGACCTATCAAGAACATCAAATACAGTTTCATCTCGCAACTCTACTCTGGAGTGATCGGCCTCAACTCCCACCAAATTCATTTTATTCCCATGTACATCACCATGATTTACCATCAATTCCCCTTCACTATGACCTTTACCTTCAACATTCACACTGGATGGCATTTTAGGTGCAGAGACATCCTCCATCCCTTTCCCTAATGGCACCCTTGGTGCCAAAGACTCAATTCGCCCTGCATGAATCAAAGCATCACTTTCTGGAACATCACATGACCCAGGTGCCTCACTTCTCTCAGAATCTTGACACTCAACTAATCCATCTTCAATATCCTGCACATCCTTTCGCACATTTTCTCTCTCAATACACACATCCCCTTCCCCACCTTCATTCCCCCCAACAAATCCAAAACGCACTCGATCATCCTCTCCAAACCCGCCACTCCCACCAAATCCAACACCCCCTTCAAAAGAACCACCATCCAGCGAATCAAGAAAAAAAAAATCACCGCACCCTTCACCACCACGCTTCCGCATTTTCTTCCTCATTTCGTAATACAACTGCCGAACACATTCAAATTTTCTCTTCACAGAATCACTTTCTTTCACAGCAACACCAAATTTACTACTACTACTACTCGTATTAGTATTTAGTTTGGGCAAGGAAAAATTAGAAAGATGTAACTCTACCATTCGACTAGACGCTTCAGCCGAAACATCATTATCATAAAGTAAAGAATGCCAGCGATCACTCAATTCACGCACACTAAATTTCCTCGAAAACTTTACCGCCCCTTTCGCCAGCGCTTCCAACGAAGCACCTGCCTTCAATCAACAAAAGAAAAGAAAAAAAATGAATTTATACAGGATTTTGATAGCTAGGGTTTGGTGTAAATTTGAGAAATGGGAAAATGAAATCCAAGTTTATAGAAAATGAGAATTGTGGAATGTAATTGAGAGATAAGAGGAACTGAATTAACCTCGATAGCGTTTTTCAACAAGAGGTCGTCTTCCGGGATCCATAGAGGAATTGATGTGGTGGTAATAACACTAGTAGTGGCAGTAGCAGAAATTGCTGCCATAAATATGTAGTGTTTAACGTGTGGGAAGAGATTTGACTTTTTCGGAGAGCAGAATTGAAGGATTTGAATTCTGATTTTTTGTGGGAATTGGAATTTCGAGTGGATTTTCTTTTTATTTTATAGCTGGGGATTTTGAAGCATTGCCTAGACAGAGCGAGGAGTGAAATTCAAAAACGCGGGTAACGTTTCTGTGAATCTCCGTGCTCGGATATTACCTTACGGCTTCGGGAAACAATCGTTAGTTTAAACGGCGCTTGTGACAATTATTTTAATGTTCTCACGAGCATGAGATTTTCTGAGAAATTATTTATATATTTTTAAATAATTTTTAAAAAACAATTGAAAATATTTTACTAGTTATTGAAAAAAATCATACATGAAAATATGATAAGCCACATTAATTATTTTCTATAAATCAAGTGAATGACCCATTTTTGCTTTTAAATAAATGTTTTTTTTCATGATTAGATCAAGTGTGTATTATGTTTCAACAATAAAACAACCACACGTTTTATATTTTAGTTAATATATATATCAGAGACTACGTGACAGTTGATTCAACCGATTTCAATCATGTAATTAAGCGTAAATATCACGAGGAATGAGAGTGGAAGGCTACTTCTAATGGGATACAATTTGTGGGGAGAGTTGATTAATTATTATTGATGCAAATGAAATGGCATGCATTCAGTTCCTAAGATCACAATCCAATAAGTTTTACCAAATTACAATCTATTTAAGCATAAATATAGCTATAGTGAACTATAATTAGTCCACCTTACCACGTTCTTCATTATTCAATATTAGATAGCATCTCTAATGAGTACTGGCACTTAGATTAGATGCCTGCAGAGGAAGCACGGCCTCCAGCACCACTCAGGGAAGACGGAGTTCATGGGGTCCAAACCCACCTGCAAGGTGAAGATCAGGATGCTGGTGGTGGTGCTGGTGGTGGTGCTGCCCTTGGTGCAGGCGGAATGCATAGAGGTTGGAGGCCCCATTTACAAGTGCAGCAGCAGATTCATAATCTCCTTCATTGTCCACCAGCCCGTACGGATCCTCCAGTCTTGCTTCCTTGAATTCCAGAAGAAAACAATAAAAAAATCTCTGGTTTAATCCACCTGTTTATACTAAGTTGAAAGATTAATGAAAACAAGACATGAAAGTTTAGATTCTTACATATTCCATCCGGAGGTTTCCATGTCTCTCCTCTAAGCTCCTTACCTGCAATTATTTATAACAAGAGTGATTTGTTCTTCCAAAAGCTTCATGCATGAAGTAGAAAACGCCATTTTATATATCACTAACCTTCTTTTTACAGGTATCGGTTTGTGTTTTGATAACATGGTACTGTAAACAATCAAAGAATGTTGAAATTGTTAGTTTAAACTGTTAATCTAACAAGACATATCCCTACAAATATGAAATCAGTGCAGGGGCATGCATGCACCCAGCATCCAGTTCATCAAACTCCATAACGCAAAAATAAAGAAGCAGCATAAGTTGGAAGGCGTTTAGATTTTCCATGTTATAATGAGGATTCCCAAGTATCGCAAAATTATAAAAATAGATCATATGGGACTTGCTGATAATACACAAATGTTAAGATCATAATTTTTTATTTTTTATTTAAAAAATCGCATGCTTAGATTAATAGCTTGAGATAAAACATGCTGATATATATAGGAAAGGCATGAAAAACTAAACCCCTAACATAAACTACAAGCCCAGATCACTTTTAGAGATTAGAAAAGGTCACAAATCAAATCCAGAAACTCAATATTTTATTAAGATTCTTTTCTTAAACTTATAACATCTGACCTACCTTCCTGCCACGCACACCGTTCAAGGCTTCGGACATATCTTGCTCAAGAACGCGCAGATGATCGATGCTCAGTTCATTAAGGTCCTCTCCTATCCTCTGCCTGTCAAAACAAACACCTTAATTAGCAGCTCCACTTCACAAATATTCCCCTAATTAAAAAGAAAAAAAACTAAAACCAGAACCATAACCATAACCATAACCATAACCATATACAAACACACACATACGTACATGTATAGATAGATGATCAATGTTCTTTCTTTTTCAAAGTTACCTGATTTCTTTTTTCAGCTTATGATTGATATCTTTCAGCTTCCGCAATTGCTCTTGCATTTTCTGCAAACCTCACAAACAAAATCCTTTGAAGAATCTCTTATTTCCCTCATAGATCAAACATTAGAAGAGAGACAGAAAGAAAGGTTAACCTCGTATTGAGCGCTCCACAGATCTGTGCCTAAAGCCTTCTGATATTGGTCATAGATCTTCTTCGTCCTGGTCATAATAAAAAAAACCAACACGTACAGCAGTTCCACCATCAAGGCTTCATAAGAAAAGAAAAGAAAAGAAAGAAATAGTTTGAGAGAAACATATATTGTACACGTACGTTGTGGAGGGGCTAATGTACTCATGGAGTTTGTTCGTGTTGGAGAACATGATGAGAGAGACCTTAGCATCACAAAGAACAGTGAGTTCCTGGGCTTTCTTGAAAATACCATTTCTTCTTTTTGAGTAGGTGACTTGCCTGTTAGTGGGGTTTTCAATCTTTTTGATCTCAATCTTTCCACGACCCATAGTTTTCCTTTACTTTTTTGTTGTTCTTTTGAAAGCTGCAGCAGTAAATAAACTGTTGAGGGAGAGAGAGATGTTGCACAGTGCACAGGCTGCTTGAAGGGAAAGAGAAGAAGATGAAAATGGAAGAGAAGTGATTAGGTGAAGTTTCTAAACTAGGAAAGGGAGATGGAAAGTTGATTGTAGCGTAACTTAGAATGTCTGTGGTATATATCTTAGGGTAGTGTGAAATACTGGGGAGATTCATTGACCCTGACAGGACATGAAAGCAATTTTACTGATAAGACCTTCTCTTTAACCTCTTCCATAACCGTCATCCGGCTTATAATAATCAATTCAATCAGCTGATTGATTGACACTGCAAATAATAATAATAATTATTATTATTATTAGAGTTTGTTTTTTATATTAAGTTGTATAAAAATATATATTTAAAATATATTTACAAGAAAAAAACTTGTAAAATTATAGTTTTTATGTAAGTTGGTCGATAAATTTATACAACTACATCAACTAGCAGCTAGAAAATTGGTAATGAGGCTACTACCCATCTAAATCTAATACAAAAATATTTTTTATAAGATTTATTATTTACTTTTTTAATATGATATTTAATTTAATTTAATTTAATTAATATTTTAGTGAGTTAAAATCTTTCGATTTTAATACAATTTCGGTGGAGTTTTCCTCATTTTCTTTCTCACTAGGTTTAGAATGAAATTCAAAAACGCGGGTAACGTTTCTGTGAATCTCCGTGTTCGGATATTACCTTACGGCTTCGGGAAACAATCGTTAGTTTAAACGGCGCTAGTGACAATTATTTTAATGTTCTCACGAGCATGAGATTTTCTGAGAAATTATTTATATATTTTTAAAAAACAATTAATAATATTTTACTAGTTATTGAAAAAAAATCATACATGAAAATATGATAAGCCACATTAATTATTTTCTATAAATCAAGTGAATGACCCATCTTTTGCTTTTAAATAAATGTTTTTTTTCATGATTAGATCATGTGTGTATTCTGTATTATTTTTTCCCCTCTATATATTATTGTTTTTCCCTAATTAGATTATAAGTTCTTTGTTATCACACACAATATATATATATATATATATATATATATATATAAGAAAAAAAAGAATGAAAAAACATATATATATATATATATATATATATATATATATATATATATAAGAAAAAAAAGAATGAAAAAACAACATAATTAGATTACAAGTTTTTTGTTATCACATAATATATATATGTATACAAGAAAAAGAAGAACGAAAAACAAACAAAGCCCTCACCCAACAATATTATGTCCGAACTCATTAAGGATACAATTGTTAACACACTGTCACAATCCACAGTGAAACATCTCATAGGCTACAGTGGACTCAACAATAAAACAGTCCTACGTTTTATATTTTAGTTAAGCGTGACAGTTGATTCAACCGATTTCAATCATGTAATTAAGCGTAAATATCACGAGGAATGAGAGTGGAAGGCTACTTCTAATGGGATACAATTTGTGGGGAGAGTTGATTAATTATTGATGCAAATGAAATGGCATGCATTCAGTTGCTAAAATCACAATCCAACAAGTTTTACCAAATTACAATCTATATAAGCATAAATATAGCTATAGTGAACTATAATTAGTCCACCTTACCACGTTCTTCATTATTCAATATTAGATAGCATCTCTAATTAGTACTGGCACTTAGATTAGATGTCTGCAGAGGAAGCACGGCCTCCGGCACCACTCAGGGAAGACGGAGTTCATGGGGTCCAAACCCACCTGCAAGGTGAAGATCAGGATGCTGGTGGTGGTGCTGGTGGTGGTGCTGCCCTTGGTGCAGGCGGAATGCCTATATAGAGGTTGGAGACCCCATTTACAAGTGCAGCAGCAGATTCATAATCTCCTTCACTGTCCACCAGCCCGTACTGTGGATCCTCCAGTCTTGCTTCCTTGAATTCCAGAAGAAAACCATAAAAAAATCTCTGGTTTAATCCACCTGTTTATTCTAAGTTGAAAGATTAATGAAACCAAGACATGAAAGTTTAGATTCTTACATATTCCATCCAGAGGTTTCTATGTCTCTCCTCTAAACTCCTTACCTGCAATTATTTATAACAAGAGTGATTTGTTCTTCCAAAAGCTTCATGCATGAAGTAGAAAACGCCATTTTATTCTAAGTTGAAAGATTAATGAAACCAAGACATGAAAGTTTAGATTCTTACCCGGAGGTTTCCATATCTGTCCTCTAAATTCCTTACCTGCAATTATTTATAACAAGAGTGATTTGTTCTTCCAAAAGCTTCATGCATGAAGTAGAAAACGCCATTTTATATATCACTAACCTTCTTTTTATAGATATCGATTTGTGTTTTGATAACATGGTACTGTAGACAATCAAAGAATGTTGAAATTGTTAGTTTAAACTGTTAATTTGACGAGGCATATCCCTACAATTAATGAAATCAGTGCAAGGGCATGCATGCACCCAGCATCCAGTTCATCAAACTCCATAACGCAAAAATAAAGAAGCAGCATAAGTTGGAAGGCGTTTAGATTTTCCGTATTTATAATGAGGATTCCCAAGTATCGCAAAATTATAAAAATAGATCATATGGGACTTGCTGATAATACACAAATGTTAAGATCATACTTTATTAAGTTTTTTATTTAAAAAATCGCATGCTTAGATTAAAAGCTTGAGATAAAACATGCTGATATATATAGGAAAGGCATGAAAAACTAAACCCCTAACATAATGACCACAAAACTACAAGTCCAGATCACTTTTAGGGATTAGAAAAAGTCACAAATCAAATCCAGAAACTCGATATTTTATTAAGATTCTTTTCTTAAGCTTATAACATCTGACCTACCTTCCTGCCACGCACACCGTTCAAGGCTTCAGACATATTTTGCTCAAGATCGCGCAGATGATCGATGCTCAGTTCATTAAGGTCCTCTCCTATCCTCTGCCTGTCAAAACCAACACCTTAATTAGTAGCTCCACTTCACAAATATTCCCCTAATTAAAAAGAAAAAAAATAAAACCGCAACTATAACCATATACAAACATACACACATACGTACATGTATAGATACATGATCAATGTTCTTTCTTTTTCAAAGTTACCTGATTTCTTTTTTCAGCATATGATTGATATCTTTCAGCTTCCGCAATTGCTCTTGCATTTTCTGCAAACCTCACAAACAAAATCATTTGAAGAATCTCTTATTTCCCTCATAGATCAAACATTAGAAGAGAGACAGAAAGAAAGGTTAACCTCGTATTGAGCGCTCCACAGATCTGTGCCTAAAGCCTTCTGATATTGGTCATAGATCTTCTTCGTCCTGGTCATAATAAAAAAACCAACACGTACAGCAGTTCCACCATCAAAGGCTTCATAAGAAAAGAAAAGAAAAGAAAGAAAGAAATAGTTTGAGAGAAACATATATTGTACACGTACGTTGTGGAGGGGCTAATGTACTCATGGAGTTCGTTCGTGTTGGAGAACATGATGAGAGAGACCTTAGCATCACAAAGAACAGTGAGTTCCTGGGCGTTCTTGAAAATACCATCTCTTCTTTTTGAGTAGGTGACTTGCCTGTTGGTGGGGTTTTCGATCTTTTTGATCTCAATCTTTCCACGACCCATAGTTTTCCTTTACTTTTTTGTTGTTCTTTTGAAAGCTGCAGCAGTAAATAAACTGTTGAGGGAGAGAGAGATGTTGCACAGTGCACAGGCTGCTTGAAGGGAAAGAGGAGAAGATGAAAATGGAAGAGAAGTGATTAGGTGAAGTTTCTAAACTAGGAAAGGGAGATGGAAAGTTGATTGTTGCGTAACTTAGAATGTCTGTGGTATATATCTTAGGGTAGTGTGAAATACTGGGGAGATTCATTGACCCTGACAGGACATGAAAGCAATTTTACTGATAAGACCTTCTCTTTAACCTCTTCCATAACCGTCATCCGGCTTATAATAATCAATTAAATCAGCTGATTGATTATAATAATAATAATAAAAATAATAATTAGAGTTTGTTTTTTATATTAAATTGTACAAAAATATATATTTACAAGAAAAAAACTTGTAAAATTATAGTTTTTATGTAAATTGGTCGATAAATTTATACAACTATATCAACTAGCAGCTAGAAAATTGGTAATGAGGCTACTACCCATCTAAAAATCTAATAAAAAAATATTTTTTATAAGATTTATTATTTACTTTTTTAATATGATATTTAATTTAATTAATATTTTAGTGAGTTAAAATCTTTACAATTTTAATAAAATTTCGGTGGAGTTTTCCTATATAAAACTCATATCTAAAATTTTATCTCACTTAAGATATCGTACAAAAAATCATAATATCATAATATTCAAACTCAATAACCGACAATCACACACAAGTCTAACCTATCATCATTTTCTTTCTCACTAGGTTTAGAATAATTAAATATATGTTGATCATTGTTAAATATAGTATCATTTATTTTTTGTATCAAATCATCCAATAATTATTATTCTTACATCTATTAACTAGCTTTAAAGGACCGACAAAGTTAGGACAAACATGAATTTCGGTCAACTACTTACATATTGGCCGTTTGGGAGCGTGGTCACACCTCTGGTTTTAGAAAAATAGGTTGAAAAAAAAAACAGATGAATGTTTGGTTATGTTAAAAGTTGTAAAAAATCGTGTGGGCCCCATAAAGCAAAAGTGGAGAAACGGAGTTGTGTGAAAAGCAACAAAATGCTGCTTTTCACGCGTGAGAAAAGCTGGCTACGCCCTCGTTTATGTATACAGTAGATTTCACCTGCGCTTCATTTCATATTTGACTGGCTTGGGCGTGTTTCATGAATTTTTGTCTTGGAAAATTAAAGAAAAGGATCTTTAACAACAGTGGGGTGGGTGATGCTGCCATGCCAGCAAAAACCAGAAATGATTGACTTAATTTACCAGAGAAGATAGTGGTCAATTTACTACCCATTTAATTTTTGGCATACAAAAACAGAATGTAAAGTAAAAGATAGCAATTAATATGATGTATTTTATTATAAAAAATATGAAAAATATATATGAAAAATATAAAAATTTATTATTATTTATTATATTTTCTTATAAAAAATATATTTTTAATATTAAAATAATCTAAAAATTAATTACAATATAAATAATTTTTACATAATATATGTTTTTTAATATAAAAAATATATTTTTAATATTAAAATAATCTAAAAATGAATTTAAAGCAATATGAAAAACATGATAACCAAACACACAAAACTGTTTTTTTTTCAACCTCAATCTCAACCATAGTTTTAACCAAACACTTCACAACTTATTTTGAACCACATCAAAAGTGCTTTTCTTCAAACTTCAACCACAAAAACAAAAGCAATACCAAACACAACCATAATATAATTCTGTTCAAATCATTTTGGATAAAAAAAAATCAATTATTATTTTAAAATTATCATCGCACATAATCGGTACACAATAATATAATATTGGTGCTCACAAATTTGACACCTCCAAATTATTTCAAGATCAATATTATTATAATTTCACTCAAAACCATGAAAAATAATTATTTTTATTTATATATGAAATACTTAAATTATCATATAGTAACAAACTATTACAACCATTGTATTCTACTATTCACATTAGAAATAATAGTGTCACCATAATGACAATATATATATATATATATATATATATATATATATATATATATATATATTATAAGATATTTTATAAAAAAAATCAGATTCTGGTAAATTGAACATGATTATAACTAAATTGCATTACCTCAATCCTACTTGACAAAATTCATAGAAAATTCAATCAAATTTCTAAAATCTAATGTGAAAGCAAACTTTACCACAATTAAACATAATCCATGATATAAAATCTAATGTGTTTTTTCATAATAAATTGCATTAAATCAAACTCAAATTCATTGAAAATTAAAATATGTAAAAAAGAGAGTATAAAATTCAAAAATTTATCAACAATTCAATGTAACATGTAATTTGTAATAATTCAGCTATATTCATACTTTATTGCATGAAATCATTTAGTGTAATTAATTATATTATTAGATAATTCTAACAATCCATATAATCTCTAATTTGAAAACTTATCTAAAATTAAATACAACACATGAGTACTTGGTATAGTTAATTCAGCTTATTGTCATGTTTAATTATATCAAATGAGTCTTAATTGTTGGTATTATTTCTGACATAACTACTGTTGAAAGTATCCCATTAATGAAACAGTTAGTTCTTGTAGTATTCGCGATTGTTCCAAAAGTCAAACAAGCTCTTCAATTTAACAATAAAAATTAAAAGAAGTGATTATGAAAGAGTTGTAAGAATAATCGGCTCTATATTTATGAAAGAGATAGTTGCTTGAGAGTGTCATTTTTATTTTTTTTTAAATTATTTTTTATATTGAAAATAATCTAAAAATATCAAAAAAACATTTAAAATAAAATAAAATAATTTTTTTTTCAAAAATAATTTTAAAACACAATATTAAACACCACCCATGTACTATCATATAAACATGTCGACCATTCTTTAAGAAAATTCCATGACTAACAGTGAAGCAATTCTCATTTTCCACATAATTGAGAGATAGAAAATTTAATTTCATAATAACATTAAAAAGGTGAATGAAATAGCAAAAAAAAAAAAAAACTCCAAGTAAGCGACTAACAATTTTTATCATGGTAAAATATATCTCTAATATCAAATTTAATTATGAAAATTTCACAATTGTCATAAATTAACAGGATGAAAAGAAAATCTATCACCATACAAAATGCTTTTATTAAAATTTTGGAGTTGATAAATGATACAGAAAATTTTTAAAGTATTTTTTTGGGTGGGAATGATTTAAAAATTGAGTTTTTGGACCTCAATTTATAACTCTATCTTTGATTTTTTTTTTCTTCTTCTCTTGCAATAAGCAAGAAAAGGCTTGAAAATGAGCTCTCACCCACTATTTTTCCTTGGAGTCTTTAACTGACAATCACTTCGTTTTTCTACAGGAGCTTTAAATTGCAGAAATATAGAGAATGTTTCTGATTTTTTGTCATAAAAATAAATCCATATCATTCTATAGCAGTCATCAACAAGCAGTCATCAAATTTTGAAAAGCTTGACGAGAGTCATCATAGATGGAGTTCGTGTAGAGCCACAAATATTTGTATGAACTAATTCCAGAGAAGAATTAGCTCTCCAGACTGTCTTTGGAAATGGAAAACGATTAATTTTTCCATACATAAATCCTTCACAGATTCCAGCTTGATTTCATATTTAAAGGGAAAAATATGATTATAACTCTCATCAAGCTTTTCAAAATTTGAACAATCACCAGCGAGATGATGACTACAGCCACTATCAAGATATCAGACTTCTTCTCCTTTGTGTTCTACATTCATGCAGGAATAGAGCAATTGATCTTTGTCCTTTGAAAAATTAGCTACATTGATCTCTTAACTGTCGTTTGCCTTTTCCTTATGCCAACAGTTTCTGTCAGAATGAGAGGGATTTTTCATCTGGTATATTTGAAGAAACAGTCTCTGGTTTCATGACCATTTTTTTTTTTTTTTTTTTTGCAAATAGTACAATGAAAATTGTTGCTACTGCCTCTGTGCTGAAAATATGTTCTTCCTCTACCTCTTCCTCTGCTGTGATTTTAACTTTCACTTTCTCTTCCAGCTGTTTTTCTTCTTCTTATGAAAACTGATCTTCCTCCTCTCTGATCTTGTTGCCTTCCTATCAAGAAAAAAATGCTTTAATCTGAAATGCATGCTCCAATGGTTGCTTGCTATATTGGTTTACTCTTTGCTCATATGCTTCAAGAGATCCTATTAATTTGTGAATTGTAAGCCTTGACAAATCTTTTTTTCCCAATAACTACAACTATATGCTCAGATTTCGATAGCAAACTTCAGAGAATCTTCTCTGCAACCCTTTTGTCAGAAACATCTTCACCACAGCTTTTTATCTGGTTGATGAATTTAGTTGTTCTTGAAGAGAAGTCTTTGACAGGTTCGCCATCCTTCATTGTAAGATTTTTAAATTCTCTCCATGAATTTTTCAGCCTTATGAAGATAGCTTTTCTGAAATCCTTGGAATTCATTTTTCAGAATTTCCCATGCTTCTCTTGCCTTCTTAGTAGAGAAAATTCTGGGATAATTTGATTTGATTACTCCCTGCTGAATTATTCTTAAAGTTGTTGCATTTATTTGCACATTCTGCTTATAGTAACCATGACATGTCAACCCATAGTCTCCATTGGAGAACTCCAGTACTCATAATGCTCTGCATCAAAGATTGGAATCTGAGTTACTGTATAGGAAAAAGTAGAGATATTTGATGAAAAAGCCATTGAAGAAACTAGCTCTGGTACCAAATCAGATGGAAATAGTTGCAGAAAACAGAACAACAACTTCTGTACAAGCCGAATGGTAAGTTGCAGCTCAATACCAATTATATAACATCGACAAATTGATGAAAACAAGGAACACAATAAATTCCTTATTTTAGAAAAAATAAAAGAGACTTTGACTCTTGCTGAAAATTACAAATTATACTTTAACAGGAGCTTGGTATGGTCCTGTGTTTTTTGGACAACTATGGTCACGACAATATACGGTTGGTTTTGTCTCTCGTTTTGAAATTGTGAGTTTCAGTTAAAGAGTGTGCTCGTTATTTTTTAGCATTTGAACCTTGGTGAATCCAAAGTAAAGGACATTTCTTTTACGCGTCTCCAATTCACTCCAGTTGTTAATGCACCGACGAAGATTTAGAGGGGGGATGACGCAGCAGAAAATCAAAGAGGAATACGACCAACGTCGATATTCCGTAAAATCAAAGAACACGAGATTAAATCTCAATCAAACTCAAAGTTTATTCAATAGGATAAAAGATAATTCGGCTGCAGGGTTTACATGGGTACTTAAAGCATAAAACCCTAGCCTACTTAATACAAAAAAGGAAAGGACATAAAACATTAAATTTGCCATAAATGGCAAATTTGAGATAAATGAAGAATATGAAAGGCCTATGAATTATAAGAGAGTACCAATTGACCAAAGTCAATTCGGACTCTTAATTCAAAAGTTATTGCAAAAACGAAACTTTCCTAAAATAGCAAATTTGACGATTTCGGGGCCGAAATGAAGGAATTTGGCCAAAATTGGGTCGAGGTCAGCAGCAAGGCTTCTGAATTCTTCCGCAAACGACGAAACGCATTGACTGGGTGAGTTTCGCTTTATTCCGACTTCGACGACCCGGCTGCCGAAATTTAGTTGCCTTTGAATTTCAGGTGATCCCTCTTGAGCATGTATGATTCCACAACCTGTTCTACATCAGGGGAGATTTAAAAAAGACTTGGGATCATAAGATCGTTCTGTAGTTCATACGAATCATCATGTCATTTTACACACGGATAACAATATGAAGAGAATTTCTTCCCAAGAAGTTATTATACACCACCCAATATTGATGTGTTTCTGCAAGCATCATGCGAATTATTTACCAAGTTGGAGTTCCCATGAGCTCTTATTAAGCATTATGAATGCAAATAATTAATTGTTATTTCTTGTCGAATTCCTTTTATTTGTATGAATCCGTTTTCAAGATCATCTTTTTTAGAGCCTTAATCACGCGAGTTATGAGCGACAAACTTTCTGGTGCAAAATTTCTGCCATCGGCATACTTCAATTTCTCCCATGCGGTGATTATAGTACTGATAGGTTTACTTGACAACAAATACAATAACCTAGCTGTATTTCAAAACAAGATTCTACATTTTAAAGAAAGAAAGTGCTACAGTAATCTGCCATTTGCAGGTCAATAAACTGCTAAGAAGGGGCAGGACAAGATTATGAGCCAGATGGTGTTTCTCTTCTTGATCAGGAGAAAGCTGCATATGTCTGTGGTCTCCACTCGCCTTTCTGTGCGCTGAGCAAACCTTCCTGGTCTTTGGAGAAGATTAGATGAACCTCCCAATGCAGAGACTTTAATAAGTTCTCAACTTCCCCGATTGCGCCTGACTCATCTCGAACAATCAATTTTCCTCCAGGTCTCACGATTCTGTCAACCTCTGCCAATACAGGAGCAAGTTGGCACCTGTAAAACCCACAACACAATTTGGTCATCAAGCTCTCGGGAAGGAGAAAGTGAATCGTACATGGAAAATGAAATTAGGTGCTAATCCAACGAGATTTGCCTCCTTTTCAGCTTCGAGAAGAGATGATCAGCGTGTAGAAGGTCGTATGTTCGAGGGTATGTGCTGAAGGATTCACACCAATCATGGTATATCCCGAAAAGACCTCGCTCGTATATTATCGGAAGTGTATCTGGAGAGTCTGTGTTCACGACATTGAACACCCAGATCTTCATGTCCTTGAGAGCTGCTGCAAACCTGATATTTTGCATCAATAACATGTGAAAAATATGCTTTTTAATCGGGCGATTCCATCTTGCAAGTGACATTAGCAACAACAAAGGAAAAAATATCGTTACCCTCCATAAACAGCTCTCATATCCATTACATTTCTCACATTCGACCAGCTGATACCCAATCCCTTCACGTATGAGTTGCTCACCACATGCTTCCAATGTTCATAATCTGCAGCAAAATCACGAGGAGCTGGCTTACCATAGATCCCCATCTGGGAGCTGTTTAGCCAATAAGGAGGTGTTTGTAGTCTTTGAGGCCACTCCTCTGGCCATTTAGCCCCCCTCTCAGTTTTAGAAACAGGCACCCGGTGCATGCATGGCTGCAGAGGTACATACCTGAAAATGTAATACCAGAATGACCATAGTTTCAGCTAGCAATTGATGAAGCCATTTACAATTGTTAGGGTCATCATCAGGAGTGGTTGAGAGAAAACTGACCAGGCAGCATTTGGGTCGTCATCACTTTTACACATTGGAGGACTGTTTTTCTTTCTTTGATCATAGCAATTATTTGTGGTAGGTTTGCGGTAGATGGCAGCACCGATGCCGTTAAGTTTGTCGTTCTTGATAGTCACAAGCTCCCAACACATTGTTGCCGTCAATGTAGACATAGCTAGAAAAATTACAAGAGGTCAGCTTGAGGTAATTAAGTTTATAGATTGTTCAAAAGATGAGCTCTCGATTATCCAACCTTTCCATATCTCCACATCTTCCTCGAGCTTCTGGTAAACAGGAGTTGCTGACCACACAAAGTAACCTCCAGGTCTGAGAACGCGATTCAATTCCAGAAGCAGCTTGCCACCTGAACAAGCGCATAAACCTCTTTAGCAAATTAAGGCAGATTAAAAGAAATATATACGCTATTTATGCCTTTTGCTCCACCGGAATCATAATTTATACGGTACTCAAACTGGAGATGTGAATGAGCTGTGACCTTCTGCGTGCCAAGGGACTCTACAGCGAGCACAGTGGATGAGATCGAAGACCCTACTAGGGAATGGGAGACGCTGAGAACCCATGACAGCAGAAATGGCAGGTATTCCTCTTTCAAGGGCAAATTGAACTTGAGCTTCATGTTCATCCTTGGGTGCAAATGACATTGTAAGAACATCCCTTTCAAAAATATAACCACCAAAGCTTGCAACTCCACACCCAACATCCAGTATCACTCGAGTGTGTTTTCCCCATTTAATATCAGGCACTGCCTGCGCCACCAACATTGAATAAAAATGGGAATTCATGCAACGGAATTAAGAATTTGATTCATGGGATTAGTTTACCTGTTGAACAAAATCAATATAGTGAAGAGCTCCATGTATGAACTGGGTTCCACCACCAGGGAAGGTCAAGAACTCACCAGTAACCTTAACCCAGTTTTGATGACCCTTGACCTCTGCCAACTTTGTATGAGGTACATTGTGATACCATATCTGCAAGACCACACGCTAAACTATGTTACAACACCACAAAATCACCCTAATCTAACCATCAATCTCCAATGATATACCTTGTCTCTACTTTGAGGCCATGCGATGGGTCTTTTGTATCCTTCAGCAAGTGGGACCAAACAGGTGGGTCCAACCTCAGGACAATGTCTCTCTCTATGCTCAAAGTGTCCGGTTGAATGTAGTTGTCTTAAGGCCTTTTCATTATCCAAACAAGGTATATAATCTGGACCCGCAGTGACATTACAGAGCTGCCATGTGTACCCATACAAACTGTCATTACCGTCCGATTCCTCCTTCCTTCTCTCCTTTTGATTCTCAGACTCCGCTGCTTGAGTTGACCATGACTTCTTTGACTCCTTTGATTCTTTTGGAATTCCTGGGTTATCGCCACCTGGAAATGCTGACTCGCCAGAGCTTGAGTCCTGCTTGGTTTCTTGGTTTGTGCTGCTATCAATCTGAGACTCCTTTTCGGGTTCTTGATGATGTGATGCTTGTTGTTGTGGTTGCTGCTGCTGCGTTATCTTTTTTTCATCTTCTTCAGATACCTCATTCTGGGATTCTTGAGAAGAATTCTGAACTCCAGCATCTTCTTGTCTTTGCTCTTGTTGTTGCTCTTCATATGATTTCTCATTTTGATTAGAGTCTTGAGTGTTTTCATTGAGTCCAGTACTCTCTTGTTGTTGCTGGTCTTTTTTTGATTCTGGATTCTGAGAATCCTGTAAATCTTTACTACTGCTTGCAACATCTTGTTGCTGCTGCTGCTGATCTTGTCTTTCTTTCTGATTTGTAGAATCCTCTGAATTACTATCTTCAGTTTCAGGTACTGTAACATGCTCTTGTTCTTGACTGGCATTTGTTTCTTGTTCTTGACTGGGATTTGATTCTTGTTCTTGATTGGCATTTGTTTCCTGGCTACCTTCAGAATGAGAACTTTCTTGGGTGGCTTGATCAGCTGTTTGGTTTTGAGTGTCTGAATTTTCTTCAGATATCTGATTTTGTTTTTCTTCCTGTTTCTGCTGCTCCTCGCCAGATCCTTCTCCCTTCAAATCCTGTGATGAGCTCTCTTGATCAGCCTTGCTATCACCATCATCTATTTGTTTTGCATCCTTACTTTCTTCTTTATTGTCACTGTCATTGTTGGTTTTAGGCTCATCGGATTTGATAGCATCATCAGGAAGATCTCCTGGATTGTCTTCATAGATAGGCGCATCCTTTTTGTTACTGGATTCAGTGTTCTCTACCTCGGTGGAGGAAGAAACACCCACGTCCGCGGCAATATTGGTGGTGGATTTGGTGGCGTGATTGGTGGTTTGTGGAGCAACCTTTGAGTTGGAATTCAGCATCCAAACACCTATAACACATAATGCTATGAAGGCTACGGTGGTTATTGTTGATGTGTAAGAACTTGAGGAGGAATTACGCTTGCTGGTGCGTGGCCTAGCCATTTCTTTCAAGGTTCTGAGCTATGCTAGAAAGAGAACGTCAAAGAAATACAATTGTTTGAATGGAACCTGAGATATTAAAGCAAAGGAGAGGTTTCAGCGATGCTTGTGAAGAAACATTCCAAGGTAGAATGCCTCAAAGATCCTAAAGAGTCGGAGAAGGGAATTTGTTATGCTTATCAGTGCGGAAATTATAATCCAACATTCAAAGTTATTGATTCAACTAGGTTTAATAAACCTGAATAATCTAAACAATAGGAATATAAAAATACAATAACATTAGACAGACTAAGAAAAAAAATTAACAAAATAAAAAAACAAAGAATAGCCCGAGCATGTTCGATTTATCATGCTAAATCAGCATCCTGATTATAATATTAGGATAACCCTCGAGAGCAAACTAAATAAAACTATGAGGATTAACTATACAAACTCAATGTTCAAGGGCAAAACTGGAAAAAAATAATTAAAAAAACACAATGAGAAAAAATCCATGTCAACTTGGGTTTACTTGTTAACCCTATGATATAGATATAATATTGAGATCAAGGTTGTCAATTATGTTTCGGTTGGTGCTTTATTTTTTCAATTGAAACGGAATGTTTTGTTTTTGGAGTATTTTGGCTCGCCGTTTCGGGGTATACTGTTTATATATATATACTAATTCAAAAAAAATACTTCAAATCCAAAAATAAAATTATTAGAATTGTGCAATTTAATCTAAAAAAAGACACAATAAAATGATTTTTCTGAACAAAATTATGAACGTGTATAATATTACGATAATGTCATCATCAATCTCGCAAGGTCATTACATTCTCGGATTGCACTGAAATTTTAACTTAACATATATATAAATATGTGAAGAGACTCCTTGTAAATTTTCATCTCAATCTAACGGTCGGATTAGGAGATATGATTGATATTGTAAAATTATTCATTATAAAAAAAAACACTATTTGGCCGAAACGGAACGGGTGGAACGAAACCAAAGCGTTTTGGCCGGTATTTGGCTGAAAAATTCTGAATGGGTTGGAATTTAAACTGAGATAACAACGACGTCATTTTGTCTTGTTTTTTTAACTGGTATGACGTGTTTCGATAGAAATGAAATGAAACTAACAACCCTAATTGAGATATCTTCATAGAAAGGAGATTATGGGGGGAGCATGAAGATCAATTCCTAATAAATCAATTATTGAAGGGAAACAAATTTCTTCTTAAAAATGGACAATAAAAGAACAAAGTCAATTTTTTTTAGCCTTTGAAACTCATGAGTCCACGACTAACCTTATAGAAGAAAAACTCTAAAAAGTAACGAAGAATAAAATATTAAGGGATGAAATTGCAAAAAAAAAAAAATACAATAAAAAAGCTTCAAAACAAAAGAAATAGCAAAAAAAAAATAATGAAAAATAAATTTGATATAAAAATAATTTGAAATCGAATGCTAATGGGTCAAATTGAAAACAAAATTTAATTAGGAAAGGGGTAAGAACAAAAAACAATCAAAAGAAAAAGAGCCAAATTTTATATACAAATTAAATGAAATAAGATGATAAGGGACAAATCAAAGAAACAAAACAATAAAAAATTATTATAAACAAAACAAATAGAAATCAAAAGAATGAGGACCACATTGAATCAAAAAAAAAAAAACACATTTATTTTTGGCAAAGAGTAGAGAGAGAGAGAGAGAGAGAGAGAGAGAGAGAGAGAAACACTAGAGCCTAACCACTACTTTATCGTCTACACGCGTGGCACCACTGGAAAAACCACAGTGAGTTGCTTTCAACATGTCTTGAAAGGTGATATTTGAACATGGGATCATGCCTGTATACACTGCCTAAAAGGCATGAGTGTCACCTACTCATTAACATGTGTCTCGCACATGCCAAAAATATTTTTTAATTAATAAAAAGATTAAATCGCCTCGATTTAATATGTTAATTATAAAAGAAAACAAGGAAATATACAAAAAGCCATAGTTGCAACTTTTATTTTATTTTTTTGCTTTTTAGGGTATGAAAGTTTTTTTAGTATTCCTAAAAACCATAAATGTGATGCAAAAAATTTAGGATCTTATAACGATTAGGATTCAACCTAATAAGATAGAGATTTTCTTTAAACTTTAGATAAGACCAATGAATAAAAACACGATTTGGAACAACAATCAAACAACAATATAACTTACAATAAGCAAGGTGCACTAGGGGTAAAATGTTTTGTCCTTACATAACAAGTTTTCTTACTCAGACTCTCGTAGACCATATGTTTTTCAGTAATCATAAAATGTTTTTCAATTTCAATTTGAGGACACAATCAAAACAAATTCAAATAAACTGTATAATTAATTCCAATTGAAGGACAAAATTGAAATAAATAAACCTTTTTGATGTTTATTTATTATTAGTGCCTTAATATATATCTATATATGACCTATTTTTTTTATAAGAAAATAAATTACTATCAGTATTCTAAAATACTTTTAATATAATAATATGAGGAATACATCTTATAAAATAAAATAAAAAAATCTTTTTTACAACAATTATGGTGTCGTCAATAGTATGACCAATAATAATTAGAATATTAATACATATATAATAGTATTTATAATTACATCTATAATAATTGTGATAAAAATTCACTATTCAATGTTATTTTTGTGAAAAATAATTTTTGTACCTTTTTTTATATATAATATTTCAGATCTCATATCACAAAAATAAAATATATACGAAACCACACGTAGACAAGACAAGTAGAAAAAATATGTCAAATTATCTACAATAATAAAATAAAAAATTGCCTCATGTTTTGTCACAGCAAGTACCAAAATTTTTAACATGTAACAAAATTGTTAATGGTCCTATTGTTTTTTAAGAAAAATGTTATACATCTTAGCTAAATAATCAACTTTAAAATTTTAAGATTATGTTGTTTTTATATGTATTTATTTTACTATAGATAAAACCTTTAAAATAATGATAATAATTATTTTTTGGACTTTTTCCTTAAAAAATAGGAGGACGAATTATATATTGTGATATTGTTTTGATATTAACATCTTAAAATATATATATATATATATATATATATATATATATAAATAAACTAATTTTTCTTTATAAATCTCACATTAATTTAATCTCAATGTTCTAAAATACTTTTAATATAATAATATGAAGAAAAAATCTAAAAAATTAATCCTTGATAAATTTTAGCAGTTGTATTTTTGCTATCTATCAAATAAATTATTCGTCAGATAGTTATAACATGCCAACAAATAATTAGTATGTTGTAGGCAACAAATAATATATCTTTAGTCAATTTGATCAATTGCGGTTTTGCTATCTACCAATTAAATTATTAACAAAATAGTTAAAACAAAATCACCAATCAAATTGTTTTTTGCGTAGAACAAATCACTCATCTGTGCTAAAATTCATCAATTATAATTTTATTATTTGCTAATGGAATAAATCATAAAAAAAAATAAAAACATACACAATAATCAATCAGTGTGTTATACGAAGTACGTAGCTCATTTTAACAGATTTTTTTATTCCAATTGTAAAAACTAAAATCTACCGATTAAATAATTATCAAAACAATTTTAACAGTAACAATATTCAATAACTTTTAGGCGGAAAAAACTCATTTCTAACAAATTTTACTAATTAAATATTAAAATAATCAATTATAACACGCATAAAATCAATCAGTTTTCTTTATAGAAAAAAAGCTCAACGCAACGCGCGGGCAAGTTAGCTCGTGGCAAACTATTCATGATCGGTACCTGTTTTTTCAATCTCATCATTTCACATGAGATTAAAATTAACTGGAATTGGACTAAATCATGAAAAACAATTTTGAGGACAAATTAAAAAATAATTTGTATAGTCCATCCACGATAACATGTGAGATTATGTATAGTGAAAAACCCATGCCTTTTAGTTTTATACTTCATATTGATATTTGATTTATATTTAAAAAATATAGATAATAAAAAGTCTTTCAATGTTGAAATTCCAACCTTTTTTTGTTTCCACCAAATTTAATTTATTCCAAATAAAGTTTTGCTATACTTTATTTTTCTGGTTAAATAATAATGTTTTGTGTTTCTAAATGTTATTCTCTAATAAATAATCATTTCAAAAAAAAATATAGAGTAATTAAATAAAAAATAGAGTAATATATAAAAAAAATATTTTCAAATAAAAAAAATATTTTTTTTCAAAAACATTTTAAAAAACGAAGTGTTAAACACCCGTAAGTCTAAGAAAAAAACATGAAAATAGAACAGATAAAGTATTTTTTTTCCACATAACTTATAAATATATAACTTTTTTCACGAAAATACTGTGATAAAAATAATGTATATATGCTGAAACGTTTTCGTAAGAGTTGTGTGCACTGACAGGATAGGATCGGATCCCATGGTTTTCAGTTCTTACACACCCAATCTTGACCTATGTACTGAAGTATATATCATACCCAAAAGAATTATTGGCTGATCCATTGAGCAGACAAGTATAAAGCATGTATTTGTGCTTTTAAAGTGTGCCAAAAAGTCATCACTTGCAGCCTTCCTGCTCTAACCGGTCATCATTCTCTGGAACAAAATCTTGCTCCGGCCACCAAGAACGAAGTAGCCTTTACTTTCGATGTAAAGGGATCTGTCTCTTGCTTCTCATAAACAAAGTAGGGCTCCATTAACAACTATTTAAGAGTACGTCCGTATGGTGAGCAAAAGCAAAGCAGATGGAAAGCAATTTTTTTTCTTGAAGAAGCTGAGAATTGGTTAATAATGGAAGTGAGGGACCACCAATTATATATATATATATATATATATATATATATATATATATATATGAATGCCCACAGATACAAATTCCATTCTGAGGCTGTTGCCCTATAAATCTAGCCTCGCCCTAACTACTACACAAACCCTATAGTGCCCTAAAATACTGCGACAAACCCTAGTACCCTATCGTCTGGCTTCGGCCACGCCATGGTTCGGAAGGAAATCCATTGCTTGTTTAATCATTGCCTTGCACCCCTTTCTCTCCCTCTCTCACGCCTAGTAGATTGACGATATCTTCTTAATTTTCTTTCAAGATGCTTTCAATAAAGAAACAGCCCGGGGCTCCACAGCTGAGCAAAGTCTCCAGACGTGCAGATCAGGTCTGGTAACAAAAAACAAAATCGGACTATACTGGTGCTGTATAGTCCCATTCGCAGAGACAAGTTGTTGGAGATGTCAGAGGTTGGCATCCCTCTCTAGTCTCTATGAGTTTGACTTGAAGCGTACGAGATTAGTATACTTAACATGCGCCAAATTCTTGCTTCCATGAATTGTCAGAGTTGGTGGATTTTCTAACAGAGGGAATATGAATGAATCAATTTAGGCAAATAGGTTTTTCTTTTTCTTTCTTTCTGCTACAAAGGAAAGACGAGAACCCGAGTCCTCAGATGAAGAAATGAATAAAATGAGGTAATCCTGATCATGATCGATCAACATCTACATGTTCGTGAAGGGCTTTTGGAAAATGATTCTCAAATCTCATGCTGATTGGTTGACTTCAATGGTTATGATATTGGACTTTGAGAGGGGGTTTTACTTGTAGGAATGGGATAGGATAGAAATAACTACGATGATCTTGAAATAAAAATCTGCGAAGGGAACACCGATGTTACTACAAGCGGGGAAATTAAACAAAAATAACTTCCAAGCAAACGGCAGCTTCTCAGTGTAGTTAACTGCTAAAAAATAGCAGGCAAAATTCATACAAAAGGGAGATTCTTGAAGAAATCCCAACAATAGGAGATTCTTGAACATCCACAAATCATGATGATCCAGGTGAAAACAAAATGAGGCAGCTTGTTGTACCCATCACGAGAGCATGATGAAGTGCTGAAAACTCTTTCGGGGAGGTTAAGAAATCTTGGTTACATAAAGAGTCAGTAGTAACTATAAACTCTACTGAGCTTTAGAGATTTTAGACAAGAAAATAGTTGTGTAAGGAAAATATATTAACACTCCCAATACTTCTTGCCTGAGAAAAGTTGCTACTATAATAAGTTTACTACGATGAACGAATTCTTGTTTGCTAGATCAAAAACTTGGTCTGAAAAATCTCGACTTAAAAGATACCAAAAAAGAGCATGCTCATTCACAACTCATGTGTTGCTGTGAAGGAGTTGAAGTTAGAAATCCAAAAGGATTTGGTGATTAATTATTGAAATTTCACCTTCCCTTTTGATATTTCAAGTGTCCATGAGTCTTGTACCATTTGACACATTGAAATGTATTCAATCATCATTAAGGCTTCTTCCAAACAAACTCAGAATTCTTGACTAATGCATCATTCCAAACAATATTTCAAATGAAATCCCGTGAAACTTTTATCTTGATAAAAAAAATGAATGAATTGTATTATTTCCAATAATATTTTAGATACTAATCTCATACAGATTTTTATATCCTTTTAATAAAAAAATGAATAATAAATTATTATCCCTAGTAATATTATGAGTATTAACCTTTTTGTAGGTTTTTTATCATTATATAAAAAATGAATAGTATATTTGTTTTCCAAAACAAAGTGTTTAACGTATTGAAATATAGACCAAAATTATTTCAAATTTTATAAACTAATTGTAAAATACACTGTGTATTTTTAAACATAAAAAAATAAAATTTAAATAGTTTTTATTAACTTTAAGACATGATCTGATATGTTTTTAGTATTTTTGGCCTAAAGATTGATTATTATTCCAAATAATATTGCACTTGGACTATTGTATTTTTCCAAATAATATTTCAAATAATTTTCATATATTTATATTCAAAGTGAATAAATTGTATTATTTCAAATAATATTTTGGATATTAACCTCATACATGTAGTTATATGCTTATAATAAAAATGAATAATAAATTATTATTCTTAGCAACATTTGGATATTAATTATTTTGTAAGTTTTTTATCCTTACATTAAAAGTGGAGAATCTATTTTTTTGCCTAAAATAAGTTTTAAATATTTTTGAAATATTTGCAAACTAATTATAAAATGCATGGAATACTTTGTGTATTTTTAAACATGAAAAAAATATTTAAATGTATTTCTTGGAAGAAAATAAATGTTTTTTCTAGAAGGAAATTGATCCATTTAATATAAAAAACACCTCACATGGAGGTCATAATTTCAAATATTAAATGTGTAAAAACAAGTGCAGAACTAAAAATTAACTGCAAGAAAAAAAAAGATCTTTCAAAATTTAAAAATTTATTAAAACTAGATTAAGATCATGTTTAGCAAAACATAATATTTAATTAAATATTTTAATAAAGGTATCAACTCCATGCAAATCAATCATCAATCAAACATCAAATCTTGTTAATATCATAAATTATATTTAAACCGCATATTAATTCAAACGAGTTAACACAAACTTAAACATAATCCACACATTGATATTTAATATATCCAAAAAGCAATCACAACCTAAGAAAATAAACCCACAATTCAACACAAATACTCAAATCATTTGGAGAAAAAAACACTTCAGATCATATCAAATAATGTCTAACCAGTCCAGAAAGTATACACAGTAATAAGTATTTTTTCTAATTCCACAACATTATACCAATTTGCCCAAAAACAATTTAACGTGAATAGTGATGGCGCATGGATCCCACACGCCATCACTATTGCGAGCGAGTGGGCTCACAAGCTACTATGGCTCAAATGGAAGACTTGGTAGGTTTGGAGCTTGTTTCTTCTCTTTTTTCATCCTGCACAGGTGGTGAGATTCACCATGATGACCTACAAAAGTAAATCAGCACAAGCAATTTGATTATCTTTTCTCTGAAGATCTATTTCTTTCTCAACCATGTCGGCCTTTCTAGAGTAGTGTTGCGTTTATGAGGTAACTAAAAAGCAACGTGGCTGTAGGGGTGCCATTAGTTTAAGTTGTTAAACGAAAAAAAGTAAGGAGACATGCATGCTTTGTTTTTATTTTAAGATAAAAGGAGCCCCGTGATGCGGTGACCTGTTGCTGGTGCGGGTTTATCGTTGTTGACAGATGAAAGATGAAGCATTGTTCGGGAGATCGAGCAGGCAACCGGTGAAAGGTTGGACAGGGTGGGAAAACAGAGGTTGCCATTGAAGTTCTTCACCAGCGTTGATGGAGGGACGTTGTCTTTTTACAGGGAGAGGCTTGACCAGTGATGGCTATATGGTGTTTCGAATTGTCTTGTGTGTTCTTATTTGCTATTCTGGGGAATAAAAGATGAGACTTCAAGTTTTATGGTCTGGCTGTTTATAGGATGGCAATCCAGTCTTTGTTGTTGTTTCTTTATAAGAGGGGTAAATTGTTTGTTTTAAATAAATCTCGATTTTTTTGTCTTTTATAAAGTGATCTGAAAATAAAACTACGAGAAATTCTTTTTGTAAATTTACATCTTTCATGGACACGTATGTGATCCATGCAGTTCCTTCAAAAATGTGGTTTTCTCAGGAAGCTTATTATAATACTGAAGTACCAAACTTCCACGCGTCATATTAAAAATTCAAACTTCCAAGCAGCATATAAAAATTCAAACTTCCGAAAATTCAGTAAAATAAATCTAGGGAATTGAGCTCCTAAAGAATCTAATGCACTGAAATGATCCATCATTGTTAATATACATCTCTATAATAATATTTCCCCTACCGAACTCTCAAGCAGCTAACATATTCACCTAGCTTTCTTTATAGTATTGCACAGCTAAAACACCCCCAGCATTGCAAATCTGACGTTGATTGCAGTAAATTTGCAAGGGATGAATACTAGAAAATAAATATAACACCTGCTGTGATATTGTATATACAGACCTGCATCAAGTTTATGTCATAACTTTTAACATGTTCTTTTGTTGTTTCTTTCTCTCTCCTCTTAGATGATTTGCATGCGACATATATCCCATGTACTTAAAGATTCGAATGGGGGAAATGTCCATATATATATGCATACTTGAACTGTGCAATCAAGCATTTTCCTTGTTGGAACTTGTTGAAGTTTTGACACTGCAGGGTTTGGATGATTATGTGTTTTGTACCTTACAAGACAGACTTATGATAAGAACTTCACTGAAACAGCAGAAATCCAGAACCCATATATGAAGGCAACGAAAACAATCTTAGTAGGTAAGCTTGATCCACACAGAATACATTCCAACTCCTGCTCATCAGTCTCCCTTAATTTATGCAAGAGATTGTCATTAATACAACACAATCTCTCTGTTGCAAGAGAATATTGTCATATCAAGTTTGTTGAGCCTTAAGACATTGCACTAAAGTAAGATGAGAAGTTAATTTTCTAGCAACTGATTTAAAAGTTAAAGGAGAAACAATTCTTTTGATCTAGCTGACTTTAGCATTACACTGTTCTTATTTAAATGATTTTTTTTTTCAAACGGAATTTAGCAAAACAAACTTTAAGTCGAGTATTTTATAACTCAAACCCGTTTCCTTCTACAACATATTCAATATTGTTTCATTGCAAAGGTGCTTCGGAGATGAAAAACAGTAGAATTGTATAAAACTAAGTAGAATTGTACCTCTGCAATGAAAAATATTGAATAAAATTAGTTTGTATACGATTACTAGTATATGAATAACAGTAGAATTGTATAAAATTCTTCAATTAGCACTCCAAAGGGTCTTGCCAGGTATAAATTCCTCAATTAGCTAGTATAAGATGTAGAACTATGCCTGTATCATTTAAAACTAGACACTAGCCTTGGCTTTTTGCATAGTTATTTGATGGGCAGAAATGTATGATTTGATCAGAAGGATTCCTTTATTTAGAAATGTATGATTTGGATTGGCTGTGGAAGGTGACCATGTGCTTGCTTCAAAATGAAACATAAATATAGATAAATAAATGGTTTAGCATTATTTCAGACTAAAAGGGATTGTATTAAAAATAATATCCATCAGTGCTCTTTTGTTGTTTCAAGGCTTGAGGTTTACATTTGATCTTCAATTGATGTTTGATCAAGCTACTGCATCGTGCGAAAGCTACATTTATTAGCAATAATGCAGAAAGCATGTGGCTAGTCTAATTATGTGTCAGCCCTAAATGAAAACAAGCTCTGGATCACCTAAAACGGTACTGTACAGGTAATGAAAACAAGAAATCATTTTCAAGAAACAAGACTTTATTGGGAAGAGAGAAATCCTAACTGTAGAGGCAAGCAAATATCAAGTAAGAATGAAGAGAAGAGACCATGCCATGGGTCTGAAAGCTTCTCAACCTCCGAGTCCTCCTCAAAAAATCCTCTTTTTTTTATCTAAACATAGTAAAAGATTCAATGAGAAAGTCTTATAACATGCAAGTATAACCATCTCTAATACACCGCTTCAAGTTTTTTTGGACTTTAAACTTGCACACAAATCCACACTACCTTGTAATTGATTTTTATCAAATAGAATGAATGGTGAGATTCAAACCCGTGACCGTTGGGTCAACAAGGCTCTGATACCATGTTAAGGAACCACAATATGATTTTATTATTCTATATTAATAACAGTGCATATAGTCTCTCGCAGGGGCAATAAACAAGAGCAGCTGACAAGAAATATTTCCAATTTTATCATCAAACTTACATCTACTCTCGTCCATCCAAACTAATTAAAGAATTTATTCGTATAATGATATCAAATGAGCAAGTATTTCAGCAGAGAGAGAGCAAGAAAGAAGAGAGAATACACCGCTGCACATTTTTCTTTTCTTTCACCTTTTGAACTTGAATGCTTTGCTAATTCGTGCATGGCTGGCAACGCCCATGCCAAGTTAATTAAGAAAATAGAAAAAAAGAAACTGGTTTAGTCTTTCTGTTTCGTTCAAACAAGGACGAAGCCCAATTTTAGATTCAATTTCAAACCGGCAAACTTACGGGTAAACAGGGAAAAAGTCAAGTTCTAGTCCAAAACTAACGTAATGGAATTTCAAACCCAGATGACAAAACATAATATATAACAACACAAACAAACAAGAAGACAGGAAACATGCCATCACTACATTAATACACTACCTCTTTACTTGCTTTCCTTTCTTGTCCTAACACAGGAAAGAAACTTTAGATATCTTCCGCATAAAAGAAAGAAAGAATGTGAGAGAGAGAAAAGGAAGAAGAATAATAACTTAGCATTGAAATTTGCACAAAAACAAGAAAGTGTTAAGCATTGCCCCTCATCAGTCATCATTCTTCCTTTTCTTTTCTTTTTTTCTTAACTCCTACTTGAATGGATTTGTCAAATTTACTTCTCTTCTCACTACATTTTATCACCATCAAATTTTTTTTTGCCAAAGTACATGGAAAAAAAGATCGCTCGCTAATATAAAAGCGAGAGAGAGAAGACAAGAATGATGTGTGGTGTTTTCATGATCTTGGATTCGGAAAGAATTGCGTACCAGCCATGAAAGTGTTAAGTGGAGCGGGATATAAAGAGGAAGGATCAAGAAATGCAGCTGTAGTCGACGCCACCGTTACACCACCACCACCAGTAGCTGAAAGTGAGGCAGATGTTGTGGCCGTGCCAGCTGTGATTAAATTGAGTGACCGTCCCCCACCACCACCACCAGAAGATGTTTCACCAGGTGCCATGTAGTTGCTTTCAGGGCCATGATCATAAAGAATTCCCTTAAACACATGCCCTCCAATGTTTACGGCAGTTTGATAGGCTAACATCTCCTCACTTTCATCAATGTCACCCACTCTAACACAACGAAATAATGCAGGAGAGCTCACTTCTGCTGGGAAATTCCCAAGTTCTAACCCTAAAACAAAGAAAGCCACAAAGAACCCTTTAAAATAGATTACACATTAGATTTTGATTAAATTAGTACTAAGATATAAAAAAAATAGATTTTTATAAAATTATATTTTATGTAAATGAAATGGCACGCAAAAGCAAGAAAGAACAAACACATGCTCATATATATTATATACACAGATATCAATCAACACACAGAAAGAGGAAAAATAGTTTCTTCCCTGTTAACCTACTCGTGAGGATTACTTCCTAACAGTATTCATACAAGGAAAAGTGTGAAAACAGCTGATGGGGTTCATCATGGAGGGCCATTTTCATTACACACGCAATCGATATGGTCTCTCTCTCTCTTCCTTTCTTTCAAGATTCTCTGTAAGGGCGTGTGTGCCTCTGAATTCTACTACAGAGTGAATCTTTAGAATTGTGAGTGACTCGTTTCACTTGAAAGACAGGAAAGGAAAGTAAAGGAAAAGAGACATTGCAGAAACAAAGTGTATATAGATATTATATTGTCTTTACCTGACATGTTATTAGCCAAGCGAGTGCAGGCAAGAGAAGAAGAGCTTGGATTTTCTCTCTGTCGTTTAGGATTCTCTCCGCGGATTTGCAGTTGCTGCTGCTGCTGCTGCTGGAAAGCAGTTAATTGATGCTGTCTTTCACGGCGTTTAGAGGCAGGAACCCAGGTGCTTTTCACATGTGTTTGACACTCAAATCCTCTACTCTTACAACAAGTCCTACACCTCATGTGTAAACAATCTTTCTTTGCTTGGTTGCCACAATCTTGGCAACTTATGCTACCTCCTCCTCCAGAACCAACAGGCCTCATCATCATGAAAGCTGCTGCTGCTGCTGCTGATCTTGATGAGGATTCCTCGGAGATGTTGATTGAAGCTCTACTGGGTCCTACACCTAAACCAACAGCTGATGAGTAGAGATCTTGCTGTGGATTTTGGTGTCTTTGGTGAAGAAGTTCTTGGTGCTGCTGCTGCTGCCATGGCTCAAAACCCTTGTAAGAAATGTCTTCACTTCTGTAGGGAAACCAGTTTTCTTGTGGAATTTCAGCTGTTGGGTTGTTGTTCTGCTGCTCTTGGTTATTACCACCACTACTACTACTTCTACCTCTTCCTAAAGAGAAAAGGCCAGCCATTTATCCTCCTCTAAGTCTGACCCAGAACTCAATTGTGAGATAAAATCCATAATCAAGAAAACCCCACTCTATTTCTGTCTTCAGCCCACACAACAACAAATATCAAAAGGGCACTCCTTGAATTCTCCAGAAATTTGGGTTTTGAAGAGAGAGAGAGGTGCCGAAGAGTGTAGGAATGGTCGTAGTACTCGATCTTTTGAATTCTTGTTCCTTGTTTTCTTGTGTCTTGTGTATGTGAAAAATGTCTCTCTCTCTCTCTCTTCCTCACATACTCTAGCTATCTTGTTTCTCTAAATAACTGTGTCAACAAGCAGTAAGTAGTTTCTTGATTAGTTTTGGCTTTTGTTGGATTTGTTTCGGCACTTTTTTGGTTGAAGGTTGTAAGAGAAAAAAAGAAAGCGTTAATCGCGCCTTCAATTCCTTATCTTCATCATTTAATTTTACGACACAGAATTACAGCTGATGCTGCCTCTCTGCAAACGCCGCCATGCTCTCTCTCTCTCTCCCTCTCTCCTAACCCAATTTAATCCTCTCACTGCCCATCTCTCTGATGGTGAATGATCCCTCTTTTTAGCTTTCACTGAACAATGCTTCTCTTGTTCTTGTTTTATTATTGCTGCGTCTCTAAAACTAAACGAGCTGATCAGTGTCTTCCCTGCCCCCCTCCCCCTCCCTCTCTCTCTCTCTCTCTCTCACAAAAACACACAAAATGGCGTGATCATTCTTCATGTAAATCCAACGGTTAAATTTATGACAGGTGTCATCCAACCGGCCTTTTTGCATCTTTCGCCCTTTGTACCGGAAAACCCGCTACTTTTTTTCCCTTTATTTTATTGGTTAATTAATTTTTATTATCTCCTATTTTTTCACTAATTATAATTGATTTTATCCCTTTCTCTCGTCTATTTCACCTTTCCCCTTAATTTAAGTCCATGTGTACAATATCCATAATAAAGTTTTAAATTACTCGAAGGTTTAGCTGTAAAGCATAATAATATATATTTTCTAGTCCATTGTTCCATGCAACTGTGTGTCTTGTTAAGGACAAGCTTGTGAGTTGATGTTCTTCTCTTATGTTGCAGAACGAAGACCATGTCACCTTTTTTTTTATTATTATTATTAAATTATTCTTGAGTAGGGTTTTATACAATCTCCACCCCCATGAAAATGACGTACTCATGAAATTATGATAAAGTTTTAATCACAAAGTATTACACGGAGAATACAACAACTTAATTAGTGTTCATGAACTCTGGAAAAAAGAAAAAAGAAAAAAAAAAACAATAAGCATGTGCTGCATGTCTTGTGGCTGTCGTCCACGGGAACACAGCGCCACCTACTCGTACCCTTTTTATTTATTTGATTCAATGTCCACTGTATTAAAAAATTATCACGGCTGTAAAACTACCGTATAGTATTAATAAGTTGAATTTCTGGACCATATTGTTTTTTATGCTACCTCATGAATAATATATTTTAAAAGTTCATGCGAGTGAATAAAATTTTGGATATATTTTTTTGTACCCGTTGATTTGAACTCAATACCGCAGTTACCATGACATTGACGGAATGTATACTCGGTGCTAAAGAACAAATGGGAGTTGACTAACTAATTGAAGGACCCCGCATGTCTTTTCATGTCCATGTACAATATATCATCTTGCAGGGCACTCTCTCTGCTGGAAAAGATTTGTGGCGGATACACATCGCTCTCACCGATGGATTTCCTCGACTGATTAAAATTACAGAACCTCGAGAGAATTAGAGTTTTTTTTTATTATTGCATTTGTTTTGTTATTGAAATTTAAAAAAAAAATATTCTCATAAAAAGTATTTTTATTGTGGTTTAAAATAAATAGTGAAGTTATTAGTTAAAATTGTGGTTGAGTTTGAGGTTGATAAAAAACAGTTTCGTGTTTCTGGTTATCATGATTTTTATATTGTTGTCAACTTGTGAAATTACTTTAAAGAACACGCGCGCGCGCACACACACACACATATATATATATAAATTGCTTTTAAAATTTTATAGATCAATAATTCATGAAAAAAACAGATATTTATTTTTATTCTCTCATCAAACTACTACCAATTTCATCACGAACAAATATTTCTCTTTCACATATTTTTTTAAATAAAAACGGATTAGGCCGAGAGTAGACCCATCTAAATTGGGCCAAAGTCCACCTTTGCTGGATTGTGGCTAGGCCGAGTGCAGGCCTAGCACGAGTCCAACTTTAAAAAGGAAGAAGTGAAACACTGCACTGTTCACGTCTTCTTCACGTGGACAGTACAATGCTACTATGAACGTGAATTAATTCACGTGAATAGTAGTGTCCGACCAACCACGACGAGAGCTTCAACGACTGATGCCAATGGGTAGAGGAGGGCGAGGTGGTTCTTCTTGTGGTGGTGACAGCGAAAATGGTGACCTGTGGTGGCCAGTGCGAGCGTCGAAAGACTGCTACTGCCGTTGTTACTTCAACGTCGGGGCTTCTTACTCTCGTTAGAGGTGGTCACGGTGGAGCTTCTGGAGTGAAGGAGAAACTTTTGGTGATGAGAGAGATGATAGTGGTGTCTCCAAGAGTTACCCCTGACTGTGGAGAGAGAGAGAGCCACAGTGTAAAGAGAGAAAGTTGTCGGCACCATTTCCAGATGGAGTTGCAGCCGTGGAGAGAGACCTGCCAGTCCCTACCATGATGTTGCACCGAACACACCCAACCAAGATCTTCCATCCATGAAAAGCGGGCAAAAAAAATGAATCGCAATTGCAGGAAAAGCTTGAATTTGTTGCTTCTTGTGAACCACGGTTTGCGTCGATTTTTCGGTGGATCCCATGGTAAATTAATCTACATTTTCTCGTTACCAAACGCGTGAAAACTGCTTATTGTTTAAATCTCTGGTTGGATCGCGTTACCAAACGGGCACTTAAAACCTCTTTAGAGTGATTGGGGTTATTTAAAAAAAAAAACAATTATTTAAAATTATATTAAAATAATATTTTTTTATTTTTTAAAATTATTTTTAATATCAGTACATTAAATGATATAAAAATATTAAAAAAATAATTTAAAATAAAAAAAATTCAATTTATTTCAAAAGTATTTTCCAAACACATTCTCAAACACACGTTAAGTAATTATAACTTCGAGAATTGGCATGATGTTCTGAATTAAGATTTTGAGATGTTTTTTTAAGAGGGATTAATATTTTTAATATTATACTAATTCAAAATAAAAATAATAATAACTTTAATCAGTCTGATAATCTTCACAAGTAAAACAATTATATCATCTCCAAAACATATATATGATGGAAATACCACCTCGCCATTATATGGGAAGGGAACGAGAGCTTGGAAGAAGCAGCCGTTGACATTTTTGTCCACACGTAAGCCAATAACATCGAGCGGGGCCTACAATCTGCTGGTATCGGATGCTGACATGGCAAGAAGGGCTTCTGTAGGACCCACTTTCTTCTCATCTAAGCATTCCTTCTATGAACTGGCCTCTCTTACCATGATCAAATCTCCTCCCGACTCGAAAAATTATTATTTTTTGTTTGGTTTGAACTCGAAAATTCCCTCAATGTTAGAGCCGAATTCTCTGAATGTTTGACGCTCGTAGTTCTTTATTCAATCTCCATGTTATGGCTTACTTTTCTTTCTGCTCTTTATAAAATCTTAATCACGTGTTTTAAAGTGAATTGCTTTTGGTTCGAGCCTTTCCCCCAAAATCAAGTTATAGCCATTTAAAACAAAATCACAAGTGAGAATAGAGCAGGGCATCTGAATCTGATGAACATGATAAATTAATTCAGGTTGTTAATCAGATCATTACTATATGCAAGTGTTTGATTCTATTTTCCCGTGATATGTTCTGATCAAGCATCGTAGTTAAGGAATCGTTTGGTTTAGTTTTATATTTCTTATTTCTTGAAAAACGAAAATACAAAACCGATACAAGTTTTTGTTTTTCGCTTTTGGAAATTTTGAAAACTGAAGATTGTTTTTAAAATTGAACAATGGAGTTTCCAAAATTATGTATTATTTGATGACAGATAGGTTCTCTAAGAACTTAATAATATAAATTATTTTTTGTAGTTTCATCTAATAGCTTAGATTATTATGTTGAGATAGTCTCCTAGAGGTGTAATATGATGGTAAATACTTGTGATCTACATAGCAGATTTCGAGTTCAAGTCAAGATATGCATCCCCTGTAAGAGTATTGAACAACCAGGGTTTTACTCGTTCATCTAAATCCACAAAATTTACTGTGTTGAGATAATTATTTAACATTGTATCAAAAATATAAATCAAAACCTAACTATTGTTATTCTAACTAATTAAATAAATATTAAGCACAATGTAATCGTAGATATAGACTAGTCTCAAGCTCAAATATTTTTAACGGGATGTTTTGAAAAATCATAAACCTCACCTAAAGTTTGAAGTTTTGAATCATATAGTTTTGATGCATTGATCTAGAGAAAAGAGAATTATTAAAAATATCCTCTAGCTTGAGTGTGAGAATATTTTGTTTATTATTTTTTTTATAAATTACATTTATCATTTTTGATCTTCAATATACGTAGATTTATTGAAAAATAAAAAGATCAAAGTATCCTTGTATGTCAATAGCCATCACAACTGTCACCGGAAAATCCCCATCCTCTTTTAACTCAGGGAATTGTTGTGAAAAAAGCGTGTTTCTGCAATCTGAGATGGTTGAGAGTTTGCAATGCAAATTGCCATTTTCTTCCCCCGATAACTTCTCCCTACACCACCGATTTTTCTGTTTGCCTAAGGGTTCAGCAACATGGCCACAGGAAAATCTTCCTGCAAGCTCATTGATCCTGCAATCTGTAAATAAATCGCAGTACAAGTTTCTGCAGATGGAAATTCGAAAGCAAGCATCCCTGCCTTCTCCGTGATGCATTCAAGGGCTTGGCCATGGTTTGTCTGGAGTGGATTTTTGATACCAGATATATATTTTTGCCGTTCTTAAATCATCATGTCAATGTTCTTGCACTGTTTCCACTGTGGAACTCGCCTAGCTAGATTATTCTTTCGCATCGCCATGGCCACCAAGATGGAGCTTTTGCCACGGGGAATGAGGATAGGACCTCTTAAAGCATCCTTCATTTTGATACAAGAGAGGGATTCAGCACATTTTCAGAAGAAATTCGTTGAACTTGCAGCTGACTTCGGCAATAATAGATTTTAAATAATGATATTAATTCTTTTTTAAATATTCAAGTTTACTGACTATTTAATTAATTTAAATAGATTTTATTTTTCAAAAACCAAGAAAAACTCCGTAAAACTTTACCTTTTTTTTTATTTTGTCAATGAGTTGGTAGCCAACACTAATATTCTTTCTTTTAATAAAAACAAACTGACAGAAGGGCTGGGACATTTCTGTAGTTGAAGGTTCTCTCCTCGGTGCCACGCGCTTTAAGGAAGAGTTTTCGGAGAATGGAAAAGAGAGATGAAATTATGATTTGTGCGAGTCCCAATAATTGTATATCTCTGTCTCCTTCTCGAGCCCTGTGTTTGTTCCCCCTGCTTGAGTGGGTTTACAATTCTCCTTGGCTCACTCTGGTGCTGCAGACTTCCTATTCTGGCAGACAGAGACGGTGATAACTCTTGTCTACTTATTATTTTTATTCTTTTTAAAGAATAATTAATACAGTTTAAAATTTTACATTTGCTAAAATAAATAAGATATTTGTTAATAGAAAAACTTATATCGATGGGGAAAAAATTGTATTTCTATGTTTAATAACAATTCCAAAATAAATCATTAAAACCTAAATATATTTTTATATTTAAAAAATGTTTTGATATCCCGACAACTTAGCTCGAATGTACTATTAAATAATAAAAAAATAAACGTAAAACACAAAATTTATTAATTATAATAGTATTATAACAAAATTGACCTCCGACCATAAAACTTTTGGACTAAACATTAAAGATAAGATGATACAATTATCATTTTCGAGGATTGAACTTCATTGAGTTTATGATTCATGAATTTTGCGTTTTTTAGATTTTGCTTTTTTATTTTAAGCTTTTTTTTAAAAAAAATTTATCATTCAATATTTATTTGATTGGAAGATAGACTCTATTATTGTTTATTTATTTAATTTTTGTAAGATATTTCACTTTTTATCCACTTTCAATTTTATTTTTATTTTTATTTTTTTTCAAGATGACCCGGGTTGTTCTAGATCTTTTTTTTTTTTAATTTACTTTGACAAGTTTTCTAGTTTTAAGTTTTTTTTCATGATTTTATCTTCAACATCGAATCTTTTGAAAAAAAATATTTTGTTTTATTCTTTGAGGCTGAGAATTTTTTATTAGATTTCATGATTTTTTTTTATATTTTATTTCTATTCATTTATCGCCATCTTATCACTTAGATCACAAAATTTATAAAATAACTTGAACCGACTCGTTTCTTATAAAAATCACTTTTTTTCTAAAATATGTCCACAAATCTAGTTTATTCCATCACAATTAGACAAATAGTTGGCAGAACAATACAATTTGATCCCCCCTTCTTTTCCTTAACTAAAATTAGATACTAATCCAACACTATTGATGTCCATTTAGCTGCTATTAGTCTAGTGGTGGGGGTGAACTATGGCAATCCAAACCTTCAAGGCCAGCTGAAAGTCACGTGTCAACAAACACCTTTACGGTCGTAAATCAAGTGACAACTTAGCTCACAAAAGTAAAGTGATAAGAAAACATATAAAAAAAAGAAGATATTTTTTATTTGAATCATGTAGTTTATATTTTTAATTTATTATATGTAATATTGACTAAAATCTTTAAATCGACAAGTGCTTTCTCTTGGTTTAATTATTGAGAAGACACCTATGAATCCGTGTCCAGAATATAAATATATAAATCTCATGAAAACCAATATTAATATCGCAATTATAATTTACTGCGTGCATTCCATGTGGGCAACTTCCTATTTATGGTAAACTCTAGAATTAACTAAAGAGAGGGGAAAAAAAAAAAGAAAAAAAAGAGGAATTGCGTGGTGGTATTCTTTCTTGTCATGAAGGCTTGAAAGGTACGGTGAAAACAAAGGTTGTCAATTCGGTGTTTTGCTTTTTTAATTCTAGCGGAATATTTTGGTTTTGGAATATTTTACTATGTTGTTTTAGAATTGTATTATTTATGTATGTATATATATAATTAAATATATTAATCTAAAAGATTTTTTTAGCTCAAATCCAAAAATAAAATTATTTAGAAATCATACAATTTAATTTCAAAAAAGACACTATAAAATGATTTTTCTCAATAAAATTATGAACATGTATAATATTATGAGAATATCATCATCAATATCGCAAGGTCATTATGTTCTTTGAATGCTTTGAAATTTAACATAATATATATAATATGTCAAGAGACTCTCGTAAAATTTTATCTTAATCTAACGGTCGGATTAAAAGATATGATTGATATTATAAAATTATTTATTTTTATAAAAAATATTATTTTGCTGAAATGGAACAGGCGAAACATTCCAGCTGAAATTTAGGCAAAATTTCAGTAACATATCAAAATTTAAACGAGATAAAAACTACACCGTTTTATTTTATTTTTTAACTGATACGAAATGTGTTGACCGTTTCAACCCAAGCACAACAGGATTAATAAGACTGGTGAAAACAATAAATATTGTTGATGGTATCAAGGGAGCAGTGAGAAATATGACCAAAAGATTTGGTTTCCTCCTTCGTAGCCAGCTAGTGAAACGAAACCCAAAATAACATTCCCTCCATTGATTGCCATGGAGTGGAGAACTGGACTGGAGTTATGTTCTGTAAGGATTCTGAGATGACAAGGAAATCCACAGTCTCTCTGATCACATCTTCGGAGGCGAATCAGCTCGCATGCATTCCTGTACTGGCCCACCATTCCTCGTTTTATCTTGACAATTTTGTTCTGGTGGGGTCCTCACAGAATTAGGGTTCGGTCCCATTCTCGATTTGCTTGACTGAATTCGAGCTATTAGGTTTGTCCTGACCTGCGTATAACCAGCCAGAGCTAACGAATGGTGCTGCTGCTCTTCAAAGCTTAAAAAACTTTTTAAAAAAAGGAAAGGTGAGGTCACACTAATAGAACCAGCCAAAACATCATAGCTTAATATTGTTGTCGATCAACTTGTAACTCAACTAACATCCTGGTGAGTTCCCTTTTTTTCTTTCTTGGGTTTGAATTCATGCATCGATCGGCTGTCAGAAAATATTGCTTTTATAAATGCTTTAATTTTGATGCAGATGATGTATATAAAGCCTGGTGATTATAAACGTAGGAAGTTAGTCTCCATGCATGAAACTATCCTAGAGAGAGAGAGAGAGAGAGGCTAGATATGACGTCAGCTATATCTATCTATCCACTTGGAAATCTTATGAAGATTAGTGGAATTAAGCCTACTTAACATAAGCTAAATATATCCTAGAGAGAGAGAGAGGGTAGGTATAACGTTAAAGAGCATGCATACATGTGTATTTGGAAGGCGCCATTCGGTGGCTGGTCTTCCATTTTAATTAGTTCTGATTTTAGAAATGGTCGATTTTTCTGCTCCATAATCATCCACGAACTAGAGGACAGAGAAGAAATAGTTTCCCACCAAACACAGATTTCATTACAGCAATCGGATTCAAATACACTGGAGCATTATATATATTACTCTTTTTTTCATGTGATGAAACTCCAATCTCTGAAAAATATATTTTGTGGGTCTAGATAATTTAGTAAAATCCTAATTGTTCCAGATTTTTACAAGAAATAAATACCTGGAAGGTAGATCGCAAGACTTTTACATCCAGGAGGCAGTGCCGCAAATCACCTCTTGGCATCTCAACAATATATAGAAAAGGGATCGATGCTTAAAGCAATGACAAGTGAGTTTGCTCTTGACAATTTATTTAAAATTTTATTTTTCACGAAATTGTGAAAAATACTTGCGTACCGCGCGTGGATGCATTGTAAATGATTTAGACGGTCTGTTCGCTTAACACTTAATTAAAAAACGACTTCGTTTTACACACGAAAGCTTGCCTCAACTTAGCTTTGATTGATATCTTAAATTCCCAAATTCCCATAAGCTGTTAAGAGAAAGAAGGTTAATAGTATTAATGAATAATTAACTCACTCTTTATGTGGATGTCTCTCGCGATCGAGCTTGTGAAAAATATTGTTAGCTTTTGAGGAGCGAGCCCCCACAATTATGAAGCCAGATATTCTCTTCTCTTTTTTTTTTTCAATTTTATGCCTGATTTACTTGATGGCCTACGTACTTACATACCGTCTGTGGGGACATTGCCTTAACTTATTTGATGCTTACTTGATTAGTAGTCAAAGCAGACTCACAATAGACACAATGTAATGTCTGTCCCCCGTGACTTTATCATTCACTTCATGAGAAAGATGCTTTTTTTTTTTGGATTTTTATTTTTATTTTATTTTTACTTTTTGGCTTGGTTTGGTTCTTATTGTACTTATTTATATTACTATGAATTGAATTCTTGGGAAAAGCTTAATTATCCCATTATATCAAGATCCATATATAGTTAGCGAATTTAGCATTTGATGTTTTCAGCATGGAATCAAAAACTCGGTGCTTTTCTTTTTCTTTTTCTTTTCAAAAATCTATTGTTTTCATATGTTTTTAAGTAAAAATAGTTTTTTAAAAAACAGTTATTACCTAAAACTAATTGGTCGATGTCATTACGGGAAGCAGTTTCGTAGTCACCTTTGTGGGGGTTAGCCTTTGACCCAAGAGACATGTTAGATTAGCACCTAACTTTCATTTTTTCAGCTTCCATCTCGAAGTCCAATTGTTTAGGTGGAAGGCTACATGTAGCCAGCAGAGTCATGTGAGCAGGAAAATCAAAGATTCTAGACAGTAGGGTACTTGAGCTCACGAGTTATAATTTAGTTGAATATTTATTATGATTTCAGATGGATTTCTCTAGCAGACATAACCAGTTTGAGGAAATTCCTTGGAAAGCTTCGATCCCTCTTTTTATCATTCTTTCGGTAGGGGTGTGTGTATATATATATATATATATATATATATAGCTTTCTTAGCATGATCCAGTTATAATGACATGCATGGTGGTCTCGTCATATATGCTGTCTTTAATTCTTCTCAACCTATCCCCACTCTAGCTAGTAATCGAGGCTAAAATAATGAATTAGGATCATTGACTTCCTCATTCTTCTGCCTAATTCACTGTTTCTGGGCACTGTTATGGAGTAATTATAGTGATGTGGACGTGATTTCTATTCGGCTATCGATCGATGGGTCAAAGTCACGTCCAAATCCAAAACTCTCAATCCTTCTGATTGATGGAGTCAAATTAGCATGGAAGGTTGCAACGTTTGTTGACTCAAATTCAGATGGCAACCATGCAGAGATTCTTGATCGTATCGATATGATATGGGGTTAATTTCTCTTGAAAATACTTGCAATTTAATTTTATTATTTGAATATCTTAATTTGATGCATCGAATATAACCTACAGACACATATATAATAACTCACACGTCGGCTAGTTCAACTGCTCAAGTGCTGTTAGTTTGTACTTCTCCCTTTCCCAGGGACTTGGATATATCATCTGAATTCTTGAGGAGAAATGATATTTAATAGTCAAACAGCTGGTGAGTTCATAGCTTCACGGGCAGGAAATGTCTGCTTTTCTTAATAAAATCAAAATTATTTTCTTTTTCTTTTTGCTTGATGAAGAAATCTCACGTTTGAATCTTTCTTTCTCTTACAGAACAGCAAGTACACACACATGTATCGACAAATCAAATTGACTCTAACATGTCTTTATTCTTCTTAAATACTTTACTTGACAGAATTTTACAGAGCTAAACCTAAACGTCCATGGATTAATTATTATAGTCCTGAAGAGGAATTGTACATCGTTTTCATGACAGGGGATCAACGTCTAGATGATTATGACAGCCTTGCTAGTTGTAGTCCAGAAACCGGCGCGTGGCTCCGCGTGACTTGGGCTAGCATGTTGCTAACTCTCAAAATAATTAGAGAAGGACACGTGTATATGTAGTTGTGATATAGGGGAAATGTGGGAAGACTTGTCACTGATGGAACTTTCATATTCTCAATAAGTGTTAAAGGTAAAATAGTTTTTTGACCTGCTGTTAAGACCTTCTTGATTTAATGATTACAAATTTGAATTTCATTATCTTTATTTTATTTGATAAAAATCAAGCATAAAACAATGTAGACATGTGTATAAATTTCAAGACCAAGGAGCTTTCACTTGAGGGGATGTGTTAGAGAAAATATAAATTATATTTCAGAACATTAACTAATAACTTAAAATTTTAGATGAGATAAATTCATTAACACAGGTTGCCTTGATGAGAGGAGCAAATAAACATATAATAATAATAATAATAAAATGCTCATTGTGCCACCATGAAACCCTTTCCTTCTGGCAAATAGGGCTCCAATCTTTTTTAATGTTTCTAATAGCAATTGATGGTCTCATCCATTTTGCAGAACTATCTTGATTGTACTTATTGGTTAAGAACCCTTTCTTTGAAAACTTTAAAGAGCTCACGGAGGGTAGAATAAGCATCTTTTAATTACAGCTAAAGTGAGTTTTCAGCTAGTAGCAGTTCCTAGCAAAGCAAGGAAAAAGGTTAGGGTCGAGGCGGCTGAAGCAGTGTCCTTCTTTCTAACCCGAAAGGCAAATAATAATCAAAAGAAAAAACAGGGGGATATTTGCAGTTTCAATCTGCCCATGAGACTGCCAACTAAAGAGGGAGCAAATACGCATCAAAGAAGCATGGCCATGTATGTTGTTGATGCTCTCTTGTCTGCTACCTCGTTTTCATTTGATTGTTAAGGAAATAATACACGAATCCTTTCTCAATCTGTGCGTCGTGGGCAATCATTTGACAGACCAGTTAGCCCAGTAGCTCACAAATTAATGATTGTTTTTAAGGTCCTAGCAGTTTAAACAAGGATCCTGTGTTGGAGTCCTTCAAGGTTTCGATTATAACTAACTACAAGGGATGGTCTTTACCTGTAAATCTGCCTCACCTCAGATGATTAGACCTTGATTAATGATTCCTAAGAACCCACTCGTACGCACTTATTGGCTCGACGCTTCAGTTTGAAAAAACAGCAATTTTAACGGGCATTGACTGACATGAAAATGTGTTTTCTGCACAAACAAAATATCCAAGACACGTAAAAAAACCTCGAGAGCCACGGCCATCGATTTATCTTGGTTGGACATGGTCTTTAATACAGAGACCAGGACTGCAGCGCCGGTCTTTCCATGAAGAACTAACATCGTCAGAAAAAAAGTAGAAAAAATTATATAGAACCCAAGAGGTTTTGAATCTCAGCCTCTTGTAACCTCGAAAAGAAAACGCATATAGAACTTCATTGACGCCACTCAAATTCGAGGGCAGCTTCTGTTGGGAATAAAAAAAATTAGGGTGACAAGTCATCACCAATATGTAATCACTCCTTCCTCGTCAGATTTCACTTTTGCTTGCTGACAATAACTAACTTGACAATATTTGCATTTATTACAAGCTAATACAGAATTTCCTAAAACCCATGTCAGGCTCAGCTCAGAGGAGGAATCCCCCCCGATGTTTACAGTACACATTTTTCAGCAGGGACGAGTATCCTTCCAGAGAAGGAGAAGCACATCAAAGAAGCACATCAACCTTTGGATACTTTGCCTTGCAATTGGTTGACCAGTTGCCTGTTGCGCGGATTAAGAGGCAGTTGCCTGTTATGGAATTGTTTTTTTCTTTCAAGGGCCTTGACCTTGCTGTTAATTCTGATTTCATCGACCAGATGAAGCGCGTGGTTTCCCCTGTATGGAGTTTAGGTGTTGTGTAACAAAAATAACTCTCATTACAATTAAAAGGCAACCAACCAGCGTGCTAAAGAAGAGGGCACCGGGTGACCTCGTCTGGACAAAGCCATACACCCCATTAGATGTCACAAAAATTAGGTCAGTAAGTCCATCATTTTAGAAATCCTCGCAGATCAGAGCGTGGGTGGGTGGTGCAGGAATGATCAACCGATGCCTGGAGACTTCCTCCTGGAGATATAACTGAAGCCTCTTGATCACCAGCTGCGAGGATCATTTGTTGAGTGTCATGTGCACGCAACGAAAATGCCTTCAATGTGGGGACCACCATACCACCTTCCATCATCCCCGATGGAGAAGGAAGATTTGACCATGTAGCGCCTGTCATTATTTGCCATTGCCAAACAGCATCGTGACCATGCAGGCCAGGAGAGTATGATGTCACCTGAAAGAAATGGTACATTTCTCAATCTTCTTATTGCAATAACAGGGCAAAGACGAGAGTGTGTTTACTGATGTATTTGATACCACAGCATGCAAACTCCCCACTCCCAAAACCAAATAGCTGATTGTTAATTCAAATACTACAGCACAGGTGATGGAACAGCACACCTTCAACAACTTATATCTAAATAAAGAAGCTTGGTCTAGATTAAAACATACCTCCCCTTGATTTGTTAAGAAGACGACATCACCATGACTCCCCTTGCGATGCCTATGGCCATCACCTCTTGGGATGAGAATAGGGGTTGCCACCTCTCAAGAAGATGCATCAATCCGACCAAAATTTCTGCTGAAATCTCCATGCTGGAATAAGTTCAATGGAGGACGATGACATATAGAAGCATTGAAAAGTTGCTCTCGTACTGGTACACCCGAAGTTGCAACAGCCTAACATGGTCGCAACACTTCCATCGATCCACTAATGACAGTCTGCCCAGCTCCATTTCCTCCAACAGCCTGTGGAGAAGGAAATGTCAACCGTTGCAATGAGCACATAAATCCAGCCAACCTTTCCCAATAAATGCTTCAATATTTTTTTCAAAGTAGTTTTTAACATGTCTTTGTTTTATTTGTGGATTTGAGTTCTCTGTGATGTTTAAGTTTTTTTGCTTGAAAAAGCCTTAAACTCACCCCCACAACTTGAATTTATAAATAGTAGAAAAGGTTAAACAAAAAGAGTTTTCAGATTGGCCATGGACCTAAAATGATGAATAGCACAAAGCTAGATGGGATTTTCCAAGCTCATTTCCAATCACCAATAACAGCAACCTATATTGCTGTGGTCTGGGTCAAATGAGAAGTATTTTTATGGTACAGAAACAAAGCATTCCACAAACAGCAAAAGATTTAGGGCATATCATATAATATATTCAGTGAGAGCACATTTGGAGCATATATCATAATCCAAGAGACAAGAAATACACATGGTTTTGATTGCCTTAGATGAAAGAAACAATCACACACTTGGACATGGTCTAGGACTCCATCACCATCGATATCGGCATGGAGGCCACCTTCTTGAAGATGAAGCCAATGAAAGCAATGACATTCATCAAATTTGTTAGAGTTGCTAGAACAAATAATATAATAAGCAGTCAAAATCATCAGTTAAAGAGCACATTCAACTTTCATATTACACAAATAAGCTGTGGGCCACGAGGGTTTTCTAGATAAATCTCTAAATGAAAAGGGATGGGCATTATAGCTGTAATAGGAGCGCGTATGCTTGAAATGGTAAGTTTAACAGTAAGAAGAGGACTGACACATGATCAATGCGCCATTTACCAGCTGAATTTCATTATAGCTATAAGTTATTATTCCATATAAACTACATGCTGGCACAATTGCATGTTTTCAACATTACCTTACACAGGGTGCGGCCAGACGCCAAATGAATGACTTCTATCCCTTCTTTTTGATGAGCCACAACAACATTAGGAAGCCACCAAAGCTGAGTGTAGTTTGTTATGGTTGGAATATATTGAGATGGCTGCAGCAACAAAGTACAACAGACAACATTTTTTTATCAAACACTGTATAGGTAAATTTGGAGGGTTGACTCATGCAGATATTAAGCAACGCAAACTAAGTAGGATTGCTTATGCAAATCTATTGGTTTTCTTGTAAATTTTCTCAATGGGTACAAGATTCATATAAAAGCACAAAAGAAGAATGGGGGTGCAATCATTCCCTGGCAAAACTTCAGACCTAATCTTGAGAGGTGTGATAGAATAGACAGCAATTCAAAATCATTATTCAAAAATATCAAGCAACATAATGCCATCCCCACACCAAAAAAGATAAATCTGTGTCACTTCTAGTTCTTTCAATGAAACCAATATGCCCAACTAAGGGGAGTTATTATTTCAGTAGCCTCCAACCATCCTACATAAATAGGAGCCGGATATGGTTTTCAGAGGATTTCACACTAGAGTATTAAAAAGTTTGTATCAAAGGCACATTGTCAAGCTTTCAAATTCCAGTAAATCATAAAAAAGAATCAAAGTGTCAATTGAAAGAAGTTATTTAAATGACACACTGATCACATGCAAAAAGTGCCGGGCATAAATTAATGACAATTTTGATCATCTTTCAGAGGCACGTGTAAAAAATTCTACCTAAGCTTCTGGGATAAAGAAATAATCACTAAGAAAGAAAGCCAATGGTATATAATGATTGTTGCTACTGTCAAGAATCCAAGATCATTGAAATCCGGTAGGTAAAGTTATCGGAAGATCTCACCTTCTTTGATTTTGTTGAGCCAGCATATTTTGTAGCTTCCCCAATCAGGTTTGAAATTTTCTTTGTTGAGTCTTTTCCAGGAGGATGGTTTTCCTCAGGCTTATGGTAAGGGTAGCTTGTTGTCTTTCCATTTGATTTTTTTGATGTTTTTCTTTTATGGCGCCTAAAGTGCGATAGCTGCAACACAGCATCTTCTCTCCTATCCTGATACAGAGATGAATGAATGTGCTGCGAATAACTCCCTCCATATATATATATATATATATATATATATATATAAGTTTTGTAGCAGGGGCTTTCCCCTTATCTTTCTGGTTTTTGGGAGGCATTGGGAGGAAGAGAGGGTTTGTTCTGCAAGAACTCTCTGGTTAGGTAATCAGGAAGTGAGTTTGCATCTCCCTTTATATAGGCAATTTCGAAATCAAAAATTGATAAAATGGCCTGCCATCTGGCGAAGATTTGTTTAGATACCAGATTTTGAACATCTTTTTGTAAAACTTCTTTTGCACTCTTGCAATCAACGCGTAAAAGAAATTTTTGATTTAATAAATCATTTTGAAATTTTGTAATGCATAAAACAATGGAAAAAATCTCTTTTTTGACAATGGAATAATTCTTTTGGGAATCATTCCAGTGTGTTGATGTAAATTGTATGATATGCTCTTTGGAATTTTGTACCTGTTTGAGAATTCCACCGTATCCTATGTTGAGGCATCTGTCTCGACAATCTTAGGTGCTGATGGGTCTGCTAGGTGCAATAATGGAATACTTTGGACTTGAGTTTTGATCTGTCTGACTATTTGGGTATGGACATCAGACTAAGGTTCAGGGCTTTTTCTTAACCTATGATGCAAAGGCTTTGCAATCCTGATAAGGTTGGGATAAAAATCTAGAACATAATTGAGACTACCTAAAAACCGTTGTAATTGGGTTTTATCGGTAATCCTATCAGGAAACTTGGTTGTAAATTCTAAAGATCTCTCAATCGGAGTGATAGTTCCTTGGGATATGTAATGTCCTAGGAAACGAACACGAGTTTGAAACAAAGAAATCTTTGATTTGGAAATTACTAAACCATTTTGCTTGGCAATATGAAAGAAAGTATGTAAATGTTTGAAATGTTGATCAATGGAATGGGAAAAGATAAGAACATCATCAATATAAACAATGCAAAATGCAGAGTATGAATTGAAAATATCATTCATGATTCTTTGAAATTCTGATGGTGCATTTTTCAAGCCGAAAGGCATGACATTCCATTCGTACTGGCTGAAGGGAACAATAGATGCAGTTTTGTATCTGTCCTTTGGGTCAATCTGGATTTGCCAGAAACCAAACTTCATATCAAATTTTGAAAAGATGAATGTAGAATGTATTTTTTGCAATAAATCTTTTTTTTTGGGTATTGGATATCCAATACATTTCTCAGCTTGTAATTGAGGATCCTGAACTAGCTATTATGAAATGCAAATGTTGGGTAAATCATTGGATCCTCAATTACAAGATTCATCATCAAATGTCTGCTCTGATACCATTTCTCAGTTAAGTTGCGGAATTTGAACTAGCTAAAATGAAATGCAGATGTGATATAATAGATTTCTGATGTGTAGGAACAAGGCAAGACTAGCAATGTCAGGATCCTTTATCAAACACAGAGCATACTTATCAATGTAAATGTATGATAAAAGAAAATATTTGATTGCTAAAATAAAAGATGGGTACAAACTCTTTGGAGGGGGCACATGATACAAGATAATGGTTACAAGGGTTGAGACAATTTAATATAATGACTTGTATTCTCCCGCTAAATTGTTCTGTCCATGAAAGAAAACGGATGCTCCTTATATAGAAGGAGTTTTGGAAGAGTAGCCTTGGATTCCCTGAGAGTGGAGCCAAAAGCCGCTTTGTCTTCTTGTAGGCTTTGTCTTTTTGTAGGAACTTTCCTGGAAGTGGAGGAATCTTCCTTCTTTGGATGATAGTGCAAGAGGGGGACAAAAGATGTCTTGGATTCCCTGGGAGTGGAGCCAAAAGCTGCTTTGTCTTCTTGTAGAAACTTTCCTGGAAGTGGAGGAATTTTCCTTCTTTGGATGCTTTAAGAGTTGCAGGGTCACTTGCTTTGGAGCATATGGTCAGTGCTTGACTAGAGGCAGGGTGCCAAAAGAGTCATTTTCATTGTCGTTTCCTAAAGAAATGACAGGAGAAGTCACAGACCCGGATGAGCTGGAATTTGACGAGACAAATTCGTCGTCGTCATTTTTTTTTGGGGCTAGACTCTGCAAGATCTGAAGATATTTCCTTACTCTACCTGAGAGTGACCGGGAGTCACCTGAGGCTTCTTTGTAAGCCTTTTGCATTGCAATAAGAAGGCCATGATTCTTTGATAATTTGATAAGAATTTCTTCGGATTCTTCTTTTTGAGATGAGTAATCGTCTTCTTCCTGGGTAACCTTGTCGTACCAGGACTGTGTGTGCTTGACATCTTTGATAGCATCTGCTAAGAGCTTTGGAGTGGCTGAAACTGGGTTTTGTTTTGATTCAGTGTCGTGTTTGGGCTTTGAGCAACTTCCACTACAGGAAGGTTTGGAGGTTGAAATGTCAAACTGGTGACAAAATGAACCTAACTCTTGTTTGGTTCGTTTCATCTCCCACTTCAGATGCTTTTGTAACTTAAGATCTTGGCAAATCTTAAGTCCTTTCTGGGTAAAATTGACAAGTTCACCGTATGTAAGCTGGTTATATGGAATGAGCCTTGTAGAGTAAGTATCCTGTAGAGTCTAGCCCCAAGGAAAAATGATGACGAATCTGTCTCGTCAAATTCCAGCTCATCCGGGTTTGTGACTTCTCCTGTCATTTCCTTAGAAAACGACAATAAAGATGACTGTTTTGGCATCCTACCTCTAGTCAAGCATTGATCATATGCTCCAAAGCAAGTGACCCTGCCACTCTTAAAGCATCCAAAGAAGGAGGATTCCTCCACTTCCAGTAAAGTTTCTACAAGAAGACAAAGCGGCTTTTGGCTCCATTCTAAGGGAATCCAAGGCATCTTTTGTCCCCCTCTTGCACTATCATCCAAAGAAGGAAGATTCCTCCACTTCCAAGAAAGTTCCTACAAGAAGACAAAGCCTACAAGAAGACAAAGCGGCTTTTGGCTCCACTCCCAGGAAATGCAAGGCTACTCTTCCAAAACTCCTATATAAGGAGCATCCGTTTTCTTTCATGGACAAAACAATTTAGCAGGAGAATACAAGTCATTGTATTAAATTGTCTCAACCCTTGTAGCCATTATCTTGTATCATGTGCCCCCTCCAAAGAGTTTGTACCCATCTTTTATTTTAGCAATCAAATATTTTCCTTTTGAAATTATTTTCTTTTATCATTCATTTACATGGTAATCATGCTCTGTATCTGATCAAGGATCCTGGCATTGTTGGTCTTGCCTTGCTCTCATACATCAGAAATCATTGTTTTACATTTGCATTTCATATCAGAATCTTGTAATTGATGATGAAATCTTTTTTACATTTGCATTTCATTTTACCCAACATTTCACATCTTGCATCTTGTAATTGAGGATCATTAAGACGTTTGATGGCCTCAAGGATGAATTCTTGGTCCTGGGTGCGGACATTGACTTCATTTGATTTTGAAGTATCTGAGGTAGCACTGGTAGTTGCTATTTCATCTACTTGAAATTCTTCTTCAGAATTTTCCGAGGAAGAAGGATCTGTACTGGAGGCTTCAATGTACAGGTTTTGGATAAGGTTGATCGTGTCTTCATCTATTTGTAGTTCATGTATTTTTTTCTGTACAGAACAGAAACGGGATGTGTGTCCCTTTTGGTTACATTTGTAACAGGTAGCATTTGATCGAAACTACAAATGCATCCATATCGACTGTGTTCAAGTCGGTATCAAACCCCTTACAAAAGAAGGTCTAAACACCTCCATCCTTGTTGTCTTACGAGATGCAAGATTTACAAACTTCGAAGACTCATTGCTGAGTTCCATTGAGTCAAGTTTATGTAGTGGTCCAGTATCATTCAACTGCTATCCAAACCTGTCAGTCTCCCTCAAAGACAAGAACATCTTACAAAGCATGCAACTCAAATCAAAACCCACAACTATCATATGCTTGAAGGCTCAATCCCAGTAGCCCTCATATTCGAAATCCACTACAAAGCAATGTTTTCAGCCTTTGCCTCAAAACACCTACATCATTCCAACAAAGGAGCAACACTCCTCTTACAAACAAACCTATCCAAAGCAAATACCGTTGTCCCTAGAGCCATCCAATGGAAAGATATAACCCTTACAGAAGAATGGATCCTTGAAGGAGCAACGCCACCACAACCCATACAACTACCACAACCAAATATCCAAATCAGAGACATAACCCAATTTGAGGATGGAAAAGTTAAACTTTCCTTCCATCGACATTCAATGAGTTCTAGATATTCAGGAGAATCTTCCTATTCCAGAACCATAGATCTGGGAAGAATCTCCAGAATCCCTTTGGTTATCAACATACCATACCAACCACCTAGACGCTCTACATCAGATATACCCACTACAAATTTACACCAAGCAGACTACACTACAAATATACCTACCCCAGTCTACACCCAAAAAGATGAAGAACAACCCCTACCAGGATCACCAAACAATATAACCTCCTCAGCCATACCCAATAACCAAAATGAGTTGTTGGTTCTAGCAAAGAAATGGTATCAGAGCCTTGGGTGAGGGTGAGAGAATAAAAAAAAAAGAGTAAGAATAGAGAAAATTAGTGAGAAAGTAATTGTGAGAAAATAGCGAGTGGATCTCTTGACTGTGCGACGTAGAGGTGTAAGTCCCACTTAGCGACGAACAGCAATAGGGCAATAAGTCCTCATTAACTGCTGCTTGAGACCCAGTCTAAGTTTTTAAACTCTTTACTTTTAATAGTCTAGTTTATTTCTTTTCTGCCATATTTCTTAAACAGTTTAATTTATTTCCTGTTTTTTCTTAAAATGGATTTAAATTTCTTTAGATCTACTTCTGTTTCACCTTCTTCTACCTCTAGTTCCTTAGAGAACAGGAGGATTATACAAAGTGAAGAAATTACAATTGAAGATTTTACAAAGCATATAGATGATTGGAGAATTCCAAGCATCTCTCAAAGCCAGATTTACAAAAAATCCAAATATGATATTTTCAAAACAGATTTTACAATTAAAACTGAAGAAAGAGATATTCAGCTCACAAAACCCTTTGCCATACAACTCCTTACCCACAAATCCCTACAAAAACACCTAGATCAAAACTACAATGATGAATCCAATGCATCACAACATTTTCTGACATTCTTACCCAGTGATGTGGCATAACTCCAAGGATTGATTCCCTAAATTCCCTGCATTCAAACTAAGGTGTAATATGCCTCAGAAAGCTTAGCTAAAAAAATACAAATATAAATGGAAATTATCTTACGCTTCCTACTTTAAATTTTTGCAGGGTTAATTTTGGCTTTTGTTTTTTCCTTCTTTTCTTTTTCTTTTTTTGGTACGACATATTGTTATCAATAACAAGAATCAATTGTTTTGTATCTGCATTGAGTAAGCTACCTCTCCTGGATGGCAACTGTTTAAGGCATTCACATCAAGCTTGTAGTTATGTTGTGGAATTAACTGTGACGCAGCATCTGAAGATTGTGCTTCAATGTTCTAAAAAAAACAAAAAATAAAACCTGGATCTTAAAAAGGGAGAATACATTACATAGCAGAACAATAGCAAAACCCATCAATTATGTTCTAATTACAACGATTCCTACCCAAATCAATGCTCTCAAATTGCCTGTGAGTTTTTAGAGCCCACATGGATTGTGCATTACAGTATACATTCCTACGTAGGTTACACCACAATACCATTTGAAGAATTCCTCATTTTTTCAATTTTCACCACATAACTTTAAGAAATATTTCGAAGAAGAGAGGAAATTTGTGCATAGAAGATAACAGCGTCAAAGAGTAAAACAAAATGCAATTTTGTGATCACCCTGCTGATGCATTCTTTAACTCTAGAACAACGTAATATTGGAACACCGAAATATACAGGTTTCAAAACTGGACATTCCAAGTGGTAGTTACAGTCTACCAAGTAATGAACAAGATTTCCCTTCCCAGATGAGTCAAAGTAAGGGGCATGGATCAAAATGACAATACCATGAAACCATTGATGATAAACAAATACTAATAACATCCTCCATGAGATATTATGCAAGAAAACTAAGAACAAGCATTTAGAATTTAGGTCACCTCATTCTTTCTGCTCCATCGAAGGGCACCAGTTCAACGAGCAAAAGCATTCAAGGCAAAATGGCGTAAATCCACAGTTCCAGAGTTCTCTGATGGCTACCAAGGATTCAAAAAGCAATGCATGAATACTCAAAAAAGAAAGGAGAACAATAAGAACTTGTTATTGCTAGTTTGCATTGATCTGTATTACAGAATGGAAAACTCAGTAGCTTAAAATGACAACGGAATCAAAATATCAGCAAGGAAGACAGGTTCTTTCTCAATAGTCAGAGAAGAATGATCAGGAAGTTTATATCCATTTAGAACTTGCACACAAAATTCAACAAGTGGCCCACTTATGGATCTAAAAATACCATTAGTTAAGATTTTTCAATAGTAAGTACTAGTGTCCTAATAGTGGCTACTAGGTTATTCGAAAATAGATCAAGTTACAAGAATGTGAATCACATTGTCAAAAGAACATGCCAGAAATGTCCATACCTCTTTCTCACTGGCACTTCTTCTATGCTCCTCAACATTTTTCTATGCCAAGCCAATTTCTTCAAAAGGATCTAAGTATATTTGTAATAGCACATAAAACACATACAATGTTACAGCATATCTATGTAATAGATGATGCTAACGAGTTGTTGAAGGAAATTTGATTTCAATCTATCAAAAAACATAAGACTACATATTCAAGAATCAACAATCTGATTAGAAAGGATTGCATCAGAGCATATGATATTGGAAAAAATAAGAAACATTGAAAAGTAATATTCGCTCTAGAGTGCGCATATGAACAGGACTTCAAAGAAAATTGACTTTATGTGGGGAATAAATAAGCTTATTCCTACCTCAACTTGCCAAAAAATTACATCCATCCCCATGAGATTTTAATGAAAACTAACAGTGTTACTTACAATTCTGTCTTTCTAAATTTTAAAGCCACAGCATTAACCATGCTATTGATTTGACAGGTAATCATTACAGTCAGGCCCATGAAATGTTCCTAAACGCACAAAATAAGAATAATAAAAAATAAAAAATCTGATAACTATGTAATCATCTTTAGAGCACAGACCAAGTTACTTCTTGTTTTTTTTCTTTTTGCAACAAGACAATCAAGTATATTGAAGAAGATAAAAAAAAAAAAGAAATGCTGAGAACGCAAAATCACAACATACATGTGGCTGCATTTCCATTCTCCCACCAATAATAACCAACCCAGAATCCTCATGCCAATGCATAGTTACTTATTGATATCGCAATCTCCCTATGATGTGCATTATGTGGAAATCCTGCACAAAATAAAAGACCCATCTTAATTCATTTTGCAAGGACAAATAAAACAGGAAGGAGTGAGCAACCAGCATTAAAAAAACAAATACAAGAGACCACTAATGATAATGACTTTCATAACCTGCAAATTAGTTTCCTAAAGCTTCTTATGGTTATGATCAAAACACATAACAGACCACCCTGAGGTTACAACAACCAAAACTTGCTTTAACGGATGCCCTTCCTTATATCTCCTATCAATTACACCAGTAGCCATAGCCACCGCACGTCTACCGGTCACAACCCGTGTTTTATCAGGCAATAGTGATAGTTCCGTTAACAATCTTGCTTCACTAAACCCCTCATCTACTCTCCTCAAATGCGGCTCCAATACCTAAAACACACACATAAATACCCCAAAGAAGAAAAAATAAAAAGATAAAGGACATGTTTCAAAATCTAAGAAGTAAACAAGTGTAGTTTTCACAATTTGTACAAAAATACTATAGCTACAAGAATTACAAAATTAACACAAGAAAACGAAATTGTTTTCATAATCATGTACTTTTGGAAATTCGAGGAAGAACACATTATAGCTAAAAAAGAAATACTGACATTTAAAAATTGACAAGTCATTAGCACAAGAATCGGGACCTGGATTTTGGCGTCGTGAGTGGCGACGAGAATTTTTTTCTTCCCGACGCCATTAAGATCAGAAACAATCGGCGGGGGGAGACGGTCAGTCTCGTATTTGATTGGATATTCATCGGTTAAATGAAATCATGCCTCTCTGAAAGAGAAATCTCCTTCGTGCTGTATTTTAAAAGAAAACGATGAGATTTGAGTCAATCAGGGGTTAGAAATAGCGATTATTTTGAAACAAAAAGGGGGGTTTAGGGGTTTGAAAGAGGAGACCTGGAGAGAGAAGAAGATGGAGAGCACGGAGAGCATGAGGATGGCCAAATCGCGTTTTCTCATTTTGGATGGAGTTGAATCCGATTCTCGGCAAGACTCGCCTCACTCGCTCATGCATTGCAGACCCCTTCGGTTGGTAAGGAACTGCTTAAGAAATGTAGATCGCTCAACAGAATAGTAAGCGGCATGTCGTTTATTAATGGACCACTACACGTCTTCCAGGGTCCAATCTCTTTATTCTTACAAACACGGGCAGCTACAAAAAGTTGAGCCTAGCAATTTCCACCTCGATGTGATCATGTGGTGGGCAGTATTGAATTCCAAAATCCTCAACACTCTGCATTACATCTTTAATGTTAATGTGTGGGATTGATCATGAGAAATTCAAGAAAAATCAACAGACCAAGATGGAAACTGTGCCTTGCAACATTCTCGCAAGGATGTTCATGCTGGAGATATTGTATTTTTTTTTAAAAATATTGTTTATGAGATTTGTCGCGCCTTATAAAAAGCATGTTCTTATAAGATGTGCCACCCGACACACAACCCACCATGTAAACAATCAAAATTCAAAACATAAATCTGGTGCTGGCTGCTATTCAGCCTTTGAATCTTCCTCTTAGCGAGTCAGGCGAGTCTTGCCGAGAATCGGATTACAAATGTTGTAATCTCCAACCGAGAAGGCATATTAGCTTTTTTGTTGTTATATATGTTACTTGTTGAGTTGCTATATATAGATAAAAAAAAAATCATAATACATATTCTTGTATTTCCGTTGGAATTACTGTTCAACCCATTTGATATATCACCCCGAAGCTGGAAGCTGTTTCAATTGAAACCGAAGCGAAGAGGGAGGGGCATGAGATTGAAGAGGGGAGGCTGAGCTTGTGGTGTTTTGGTGATTGCTTGGGAGAGACATGATGGGGCAGTCTATGGGAGAGAGCTATGCAGTACTGGATTTTTGCCATGTGATTATGGATTTTGGATGTTTGAAATGGAATTCTGCTGCTGGATTCCTTCGAAAATGTGCAGAAATTATCTTGTCAGATTGAATATTTAACATGTTTTAAGAGTTTGCTAGATTAAATGCAGCATGCAAATTTTCTTGCCACGAATTCTATTAAGGCTGGTGTGTTTGAAAAGGCACGAGGAGGAGGAAGGTTCCTATTTCAGAATTACAATATTACTTTTAACAAGTGTATGCAATCAAATAATCTTCGTGAGTTTTGGCTCTCTTCATCAGCTTTCTCATTCTTTCAGCTTCTCCCCATTTGCCTTCTGCAGCATAGATATTTGACAGCATCACACAAGTCTCAACCATATTTGGTTTCAATGCCAATGCCTTCTTAGCTGCCAACTTGCCCACCTTTGAAAGGTTATGTGCCTTGCAAGCACCAAGAAGAGCACCCCAAACAGACTCATCAGCCATAAATGGCATGCTTCTTATTAGTTGACAGGCCTCCTCAACTCTTCCAGCTCTGCCTAGCAAACCTACAACACACCCATAAATCTACTGATTTGGCTTGATGTGATAATCATCCAGCATACAGTTGACGTACCTCAAGCCTTGATCAACTAGTCCGGCATGATTACATGCATGTAGAGCTCCCATAAACACTACCTGATCAGGTCTGATGCCTGACCTGACCATCTCATCAAACAAATCAAGTAATTATTTAATTATATAACTTACTCCTATTAATTATATAATTAAATTATATATAAAATAATTGCACTATATATATATTTAAAAAAAAATAGCTCTTTTAAATGACTTCTACAATTAGAGTAGACATAGACAAAAAAAAATTATATTTATACTATTCAAAAAACTATTTTAGAGATTTAGCTCTCCAAAATAGCTTTTACCATTGGAGATGCTAGTTTCTGTATTTATGCTACCGCTTCAATCCACAAAACTACACAAGTTGATGGAGATCTTATACAAGAGTGTCAAAAAAAAAATTCCAAGTTAGAAACTTTGAAAATTTATATACTCTGGAATAATTAGGGTTAAGGTTTCCGTCCAGTTCATTCGAGGTCTAAACTACCTCCATATGCACACACTTTACTAGATGAACATGGTTTTGGCAGATGACAAGAACCAGTCTTGAATAAAAAAAAAGGGAGCCTAATACCAAGACAGCAATGCTCAATATCATTGCTGGACCTTGACGCATCCAATCAGGAGATCAGTGATAGGATGATCATTTCAGGCGACCTTTCCACTTTGTTGCTGCAAAATCTTTTGTTTCCTTTTAGTCTCCAGGTGCGAAGCGAGTTGAGCACACTTTCTCTTGGCTTGTTCCAACTCTTTCTCTAATTCCTCAACCTAATATTTGACCAATAAATACATAATTTGTTATTGTTTTTCAAACTTCAAAATTTAGTCATGATCAACAGAATTCTTTAGTCAAGACCAAAGGTGCTGCGATGGCAACTCTACCTACCGTTTGTTTCAATTCAGTCTCCTTCTTTGCGTATTCTTCACACCTGTAGAAGGTAGGGTATTGGGTGTGATTTAGTGACCAAAAAGTATAGGACCGCGGACAAATCCAGAAAGCACTAACATTATAATGTAACTGGAAAATTTGAGTGAGAAAGGTCTAAATTTAAATGTCATTGTAATTTTCAAACTAATAACATTTTCAGCCTTTTTATGCTGTCAAGCTACTTAAGAAGGAAAAAAACAATCATGTCCTTAACAACAGAGGCGTATTCCATTTATAGTTTCCCAGAGCTTAATTTGAAAACAGCATGCATATTATAGAGCACAGTCAATGTATGGCATGATGCTACGTTCTGAACTTCCAGATTGAATATAGAATATACACCTCATAAAAAGTTGGATGTTCTCTTCACATATCTGATCAATTGGCATGGATCCAAGACCACCTTCAGATAGAACTCCACTGTCTGATCCCTGCAAAAAGGGGCAATGAACCACGAATGATAACATATTAATCATGTTCAGAAAGCAAGTCATTATAAAACCAAGTAATAATTCTTTGGACATGTTGATTGTTTGTCTTAAACCTTTTTTTCCCCTGCTTTCAGGCACTTTAATTAAGAGCAAAGGCAAAAATACCAAATGTAGACACCTAGAACTTGAAAGCCACCTGCCCTGGTTTGAAATGGTTGGGTGACAATTAAGCTACAAATTGAGAAAATACTAGTCTCTACCAAACAGTTTGAGTGTAAATGGCCAAGGATGTTAATGATAGAACTCCATGTATGTCAGTCTGCATGTGTCCATGGTGAGCAGATGCGAAGGGTCATAGAAATATGAATTGAGAAAAAGGGGACTTGAATCACTTACAGCTTCCAACCCAATAATGGACTCTTCCACAGGCGAATCACTCTGGCCAGTGCTTCCAAGTTGCCTATTGTTCCTAATAATAAGCTGATCCAGATTCATTTCCTCTTCATTAGTTGGAAGATCAATGTTATGCTGGTTAGCAGGCAATTGCTTTCGTGTTTTAACTGCACCTTGCTTTTGAATATCAAGTGTTTTGACTCCAGGAGGCAGAATTCCAAGCAAGTGACAATGGTGTTTCCTGTCTCAAAAAACAAAAAACACTCGAGTTTAGATTCCTTGTCCTGTACATAAGCATTCAAACACAGTTGACAAAAATAAATTTGTCAATAACCCTGTTGTATCCTTTATTCTTTCATTGATGAATGCAAACGAACGCTTACAGCAAATAAATACAACTGCAATATAATTGAAAAGTGTGGTCACTATAAGCAGTTCAATGCTTTGAATATCTTAGCAACACAAACTAATCAATTCACAAGTTCATAACTGCCTTGTTGCCTGTAGTAATGCAATGATTTGAACTTTGCCCTAAATTCATGAATACCATTCCAGAATTTTATTTCCTTTGTATCATACTCAAGATTCAGCAAAACCCAATCCAAAAATGTAATATGCACATACCAGAAAACCAGGAAGTATCCAGGCATCTAATCCAAGTTAAAGCTTATGTTGAGCTCTTTTGGTCAGTCAAGGTACAAATCCCGCAGAGCCAACAAGGTAAGGTAAAATGAAAAGGATAAATAAAGAGAAGCCCCCGTGTCATTAAATAAGATTTTCTAAAGATAATTCACAATATCAATATAAGGCAGAGCAAATTTTGCACTTTGCAAGCCAATATTTCAATATTGAGACACAAAATAAGTCATTTCCAACATTGTCAGAATATCTCAGCAAAGGATTTTAGGAACACCCTTCCTCTCCCCCGTGAGAAGAAAAAGAGGAAATAATTACATACACATGCATTCTCCCCCAACAAATTCCAAGATTTGCAAACTGCAAGAAGTGAATATACAGTAACAAACCAGTAATCCATCACCATCTGTTTCAGTCTAGCTTCTAATCGGATATATAATGATGATCTCTCAAAATCCTGCTTATCATGTGCAGGTTCTATAAAATTTGCTTCAAGAACTCCTACAAGATTATTCAGTGAGTAGTAAGTAGCTGACGATTCAAAGAAAAACTTTGACAACAGAAATTGAGAGAAAAGCTTGAATACCAACAACACCATTCCCTTTTACTGCAGCATCACCAGTGACTTTCCAGAAGGGCTGAAATAATGAAAAAAGACTAACTAATGAGCTGCATAATAACTATATTGCTGATTAACTTTAATCCAATCCATAGGTATTTCTAATGCAAGGAGAACAAGCACTGAAAAGTTTCATATGTTTTTGCTACTTTCAAAACAATATAGTGGCTGAACATCAAATATATTACATAAGAGTTTAAAATCTTCCATGTTATGCAGTTTTTTTCCAAGGAATGCATTAGTAGGAATAATATACAAAGAATGCATCAAACTACATGAAAAGAAAATGGGAGAAAAATAAAAAACATACCCTGATGAGTCGATTTTTATGGTACACGTTGAATCCAGAAATTGAAAGAGCAGGAGCCTCTTTAATAAAACCAACCGTTGTCTCCACAGTTACCTAATGCAAACCCCCACCACCCAAAATAAATGAACAAATAAGAACACAAGACCTATGCCTCAAACAAATTGCTTCACATATTTGCATGAAAATTCACCTTCAATAAATCAGCAAAAGTACTCCAACTCAAATTTAGTTGGTCATATATTGGCTCATATGTACAATTTCATCACAGAAACATTTTAACACTACAAACAGTGTCTGCCTAATAACCTGGTTGTCAAGAACACCAATTTTGAAATCCTACATCAATGACATACATGTTTTTTTCTTCACTAGAAACAATTATAAATGCTTTTATTATCTCAGTACCACTACCAATTGCAGAAACCTAGAAAAAGCTTTACTTTTTATTTCTACTTTTTTAGGGTGATATCTACATCATCTAAGTATAATATAATAAATGTTGATTTTTCTTTTACCATACCACTATGAGGATCAGTTTAGTTGAATATCACAGAGCTTATTGGTTGAGCTATTGACAATTATTTTCGTTTCTAGTTGACGTACAAAGAGGTAAACAGAAAAATCTGGTAGATGTCAAGGTGGAGTTGACACAAACAAACTAAAATGACTTAAGCCAGTCCCTTCCCAGTGCTCTGGACAAAGGCTTTTTGCAGAGTGAAAGCAGTGGATCTGCATTGGTAAATTGCAGCATCTGGGAGGGCAACAGAACTTATCTTTGCAGATATCAAAATCTGCCAATAAATTCTTTTTAGCTGATAACATTTATAACAATTGCAAGATAATCCCTACATGTACTCATTCCCTCTTCTTGTTTTGTATTAAAAATTGATAGTTGAGTTGATGGCTGTCTTGGAAGCATGTGTTAAACAATGTCAATAAACGTTTTTAGAACATTACAAGGAAAATTTCACAGAACATGAAGGAAGAGTTGGCAAGGTCAGGGCATGCAAAATACTGCCCCTGTCCAAGTTGGCAAGGTCAAGACAGCCCCCCCCAATTCCCAAACCTCTCGGATTCTCATAGAACCTAGGTTGCATTGTGCAGCTTGCTTCACAGAAAATTGTTGCAGATACAAAAGAAGAAAAGGAATAATTATACTCCCCTATAGACCATGCATCTTACCTCTTTTATTGTTCCCACCTGAGGCTTGTATGACACTGTTTTTGAATATTTCAAGTCATCTACAAGATTAAAATGCTGGACAGGCTTCCCCCTCAGCACAATACTGAAATTTGTGAATTTTCTTAGGTACAAAATCGAAGCATAAGCCTAGCAGGAAGAAATAATGAAAGTCAACCAAGTAATAGTGGAGAAAGTAAACAAATAAAGAAATGATAAATTTAAAAGGTTACCCTTAATGAATAACGGATGCAATAAGAAATGTGAGATCGAAGTTCAGCTGTTTTTTTGTGTAGTTTTGTCTGACCATGATTAGCTTCATCTCTCAGTCGTATATCCTACATCAAATATAAAAAAAGCGTTTATGGATGCTTTTAAAATCAATTTCTTATATTTTCCACCATAGATAATGTATCATCAAAATCAACAGCAAGAGAATCCTGTGTGTTAGAGCACATGTATCTGTAATATGCACAATAGTTGATTCATCTAAAGTCATCCATACTTTTCCAGGACAAAAAAGAGAAAAAAAAAAATAGGAGGTAGGGAGGGAATGATCTTTCATGCTTGAGAACAGCATCAGGAGGGAATCCAGTCAAAACTAATTATATTACACAATCTTAACTTTGCATTGAAATTTAAAAGCAAGTAAAAATAACCATTAATTGCTCAATGCCATAAAACTACAAGGACTGATCTAACATAAGCATTTCAGATTAAAGTACTTAGCTTGCATGGTCATCCAATAAATATATGTTTGGCGAACATATTTGGTTGCCTAAGCTTTCCATCCTAAGATCTTAAAATTTTGGGATGACTTGAACCTCTTTGCTAGAAGAGTCAAGACATTGAAATATTTTACAAATACACTCATACTTCTGCAATATAATAAAACCATTCACATGCTGCATACAAATTTGTGGTCAATATGCATTCCATTTTAATGCAATAAATTGAGTACATATTCATGTCATACCAAACAACATAAGAATATCATACCTCTTCGTCATCGTCAAAACTCAATTCATAAATGCCCTCGTCATTTAGCCATAAGTTGTATATTATTATTTTTGTACCATGCCGGCCAATATCCTCAAACTGATGAATAAGAGACAAGCAAGTGAGGGAAAGGAGCATGTAGGTTGCATCCAAAAGGTATAAAAAGATTGCTATCTAATTGCCCTCAAATGTAATGTATTAACAAAAATGGTGACAGCAGCAAGCATATTTCCCTATTTAGGGCAGAGGAACCAGAGGGTATCCATCACAATTAGATGGAAGAGGTAAGGTGGCAGCAAGGAATGGTGTTTTTTATTATTATTCTTATTCTTAGGAATTATAATTCATAAATTCACACGTCAAGATGTTCAGAAGACATAGTCTCCCTCAGTTTCACTTCATATCCTATTCAGATAAAGAGGATATTCAAAGAAGAAATAATTGTGCTGGCAACTGGTGTCCTTTCCCCTATAAGAAACCACAAGGATACAAGTCAGAGGCCAAATAGTGCTGGAGAAGGCATTTCCTACATGATAATTCAGCTAAATATCCCAGACAACTTGTTCCAACCTCCCCAGAAGAGCAAGACAAGCTCCATTCCGAAGCCACTTGAAGATCATTTGTGAATATACAAGACAAACTGCTTAAAGAAATTAGATTGAGCAAACAAATTCTGATGGTCATATGAAGTTTAGCACTAATAGAACGTGACATAGACCTCCTAGGTAGTACTTCTAAAGATACAGGCCATAAAGAATTTACATTTTACTGGATTGAATTTTCTAACTAACCTGTTGCATGAGCTCCTCCTTTGAAGCAAATGGAGACCATTCAACGATTGTTTCCAAGTTAGAAGACCAATCATCTTGTGATCCATAAAGTATTGGCTCTGCCCTACTGTCAGAAATGTCGAAATCAATCTGAAATGTAAGCAAAGTCAAAAATTAGAAGATCAAATACATCATACAAACTGACCAAACTTGTGCTTTAAATAGAAAATTGAACGTTAAAGTGGAAGAACTACCATTGGAACAATAACATCATCCTGCCCAGTTTTCCGTAAAAAGGTGTAGGATAAAAGACCAATGCTTTGAGTTGCTTTGCTAAAAGACAAATGTTCAGACAGAGAAGATGTCAAACAATCTTGAAGTGAAATGCGTGCAAGTTTATGCATGAAGGGGATAGGGTGAAAGATAAATGATAAGGTTTATAAATATGAACACATTTATAAAACAAAGGCATGACAAGAGAGAAGGAAAATGTGCAGAATGCATTATGGATTCTGAAGTAATCATATACTCAAAATAATCTCATGCAAATTCTTTTTCCTCATGGGTTTAAAATTAAAACAGAAATCCTGAAGTAAAAATGTTCACCAAGGTAACTCTAAAAAAGGAAGGAAAGAGTACCATAATTTACAAAAGACATGACTCAATCCTACATTTGGAAATGAAATCACATACTTTTTGCGCACTAGTGTCACTTTATCAATCATTAACCCATTATATACAGTTAAACTGACAAAGCAGACCCATCTCAACAGATATACAAACTACTAGAGGTGGAACCAAAAACATTTGATTCCAAAAGAAAAGATTGTTTAAGAAAGAAAATGTGGTCAAACATTCCACACAATGGACAAAATCTAAATGAACAAGTTACAGTTTAAAAAAAAACACAGGTATGCTACATGAATCTAAGAGAGAGACAGGGGGGGGGGGGGGGGGGGGGGCGGGGGGCTACCCTGCGCGAGTTGCACAGCTGAAAACAAGGACATCAGCACCAAGCCGCATAGTACTTGTCTTGAATCCATTACCATCTGAAAAAATAACAAGTAAACTTTTACTGGGAAGAACCTGAAGGTCCACTAAAAAATCAAACAATTAACTCTAACAAATGCCATAAAGAAAGAAATTGGCCTAAGTTAATGAATACATTTTATATATCCCAAATAGAATAGAATACATTTCAGTGTTTCTAATTGCAACAGCTTTGGCTACACCAATAGGATTGAGGTTCTCACAAATAATTCAAAAGATACAAATGCGCACATATCTCTTTATGGAATTTTGACTCCTTTTTTTCCTATGCTAATAGCATTTTTGGATTTTAGAACCATGTGAAGGTTGACCTCAATATAATATCAATAAAATGTACGAGGACAGAACTTTAGAGCCTAAAACCAACCCTTTACAAATTCAAACTTGCTTTCCTCATTCCTTTGTACATATCACTTCAGCAGGAGTGCATCTATGAAACTCACTTTGACCAACTCACGTACATAAAAATATCACAAATATCAGCTGCACAAGATTATCATCACAAAGCTCCCACCCACATGCATATCGTTTACACTCTCTCCACAAGTAGCAAGGATCACCTCTTTCAAGGTTCCTTCCTCCCCAACCTCCAATAAAGCAACCTCCCTGAAAAAGATGATTCCTTATCGGGATTAGGTTTCAACCACCCTAAAACTGCAACCGTACTCTATCTAATTAGCTCAGATTTTGTCAAGTTCAACCTACGATCTGGGATTACATTTAGAGTATTGAAGGGTGCCTTAGGATGATGCTGGCTTCAGAATTTTAAGCATCAATTTCTTTTGAAAAATTGATAATTATATGTTTTTTCCCAAGAAATCATCTAGAGCATGTATAGAAAAAATGTAGGTAAGCAAGCAGTAGCTTCAACTTTGATGGAAGAAGAAAATCAAAAACTTGAAAGTACAACATGAGAAAAGAAAAATAAAAAAATGGGAAATGAAGGAATAAAAAAATGGGAACAGAAAGAAAACAACAGGATAATCATAAAAGATAATAAATTAAGTCTAGGAATCAGCCAAAAGATAAATAAATTGAGTGATTTGACAGTTACATTGTCCAATTGTTGTTTTTGATTTCTTGGAAGAATAACCCAAACTCATGCATTTCCGGATGCCATCAGGATCCATTCCACCACCATCATCTGCACAGAATATTGCACATTCCTGACGTGCTTTTTATAATCAGAAGAAAGCAGATGCTTGACAGCATATGCCATATCCCAAAGGCAAACCCTTAATCATATGGATACAAACCTTGGAAAAGTAAAGCAGGAGAGTTGTCTTTCATGATATCAATTTTATCAACCTTCACAAAGGTTGCACCATTATGAACCTGAAACCACAAGAAGTCTAATTAGTGGAATTAATGTAGTTCATAGTCAGTACATACTATATCATCAATGTTACATTTGTTTCATTGTTAAAATAAACTGATATCTTAGGTATTTCCACAGACCCAGCCAAGGAAAAACAAAACATGACTCATAGTCTAATATCATACCTCATCAACAGCATTATCCAAAAGCTCAGCAATTGCTGCCAAGAAAAATTTACGAATACCAACATCAAAACATTATGATAAAGAAAAAAAATAACAATAGAAAATATAAAATACTGACTAACTTTTCACTTCATTAGCATGAAATAGTGAAAACACTCTAATCCACGCGAGAAATCGTCACTTTCACAACTAATGCAGCTAGAAGATCCTTTCTTTCCCCTTAAAATAATCTTAGTTTAAACTTAACTAATCATATCATGCACAAAAATCATAAAATTGAGCCAAAATTTATTTGCTATCGTGGAATTTTTTTTAAAAAAAAATTACCTCCAAAAGCCCATTTGTGAGAAGTTGCATTAGAATGCAAAAACTTAGGGTGCACTCTTGCATGCTCCAATTGACCTACAAATAAAACCAAGCAAAACCAAAAATTGGAAAAAGAAAATCACATTTACCATAGCAAAAAAAAAGAAGAACAAACACATGCGGAACTGTAAACCTTGAGCAGGGGCCTTGCTAGCTACGGGACCCACGTCATACCCTCCCGCTTTCCAGAAACTTCGACAATCCAGACTCTGATACGCAGGCACCGGTGCCGCTATTACTTCCGAGCTACTATTTTGTTGTAGTTTCTGCTTTTTTCGCGGATGCTGTCTTCTCGACTGTGAAGACGAAGGCGTCGTTTTGCGTTGCATACCTGGCGGAGGACCAATTTCGACTTCGTCATCGCTACTTGCGATTTCTACTACACTCATCGGTTGCTGCTTCTCTGCTTTAGGCGGCATTTGTCTAAAGCAAAAGAGTTAGGGTTTGAATTTAAAACGTTAGGGTAATTTGATTCGTAAAAATTTGGTGCAGTAGACTGGCGTTCTGCAGAGATGACAGGAAAACTCTGAATGACATCAAAACAGTCCGTTTTCAAGATACGCCAAATTTACGGGGTGCCCTTTTTTCGGAGGATCGCAATTCGGAAATGCGTTCTTACTTCTTAGAGCATCTCTAGTGGGAGTAGATATTTTGGAGAGTCCAATCTTTAAAATTAATGTTTGAATAGTGTATATATGATTTTTTTGTTGATGTGCACTTTAATGGTAAAAGACATTTTGAAGAGCTATTTTTTTATATTATTATTTTAGTGTAATGCAATTATTTTGTATATAATTTAATTATACAATTAATAGGAGTAAGTTATATAATTAAATAATTACTTTTAAAAAACCCTCCAACAATATAATTATTAATTTTTCAGATTTAATATGAAATAAAAAAAATTAAAATTAAAAATCCCGCAATAATTTAAATTTGAAATTCTAAAATATTGAAAAATTCCTATATATTATTATTAATTACACCTTTTTTTCCTATATATTATTATTATTATTTATTCCTAAATATTATTATTACCCCCCGAAACCCTACTTTAACTCACTTCTCATTTGCGCCGCCCCCCACAATTGCAGCTCACCTCACGCCTCTCTCATGGCCATCTCTCCTTCTCCATCCCTCACTGCTCCCCTCACGCCTCTCTCATGGTCATCTCTCCTTCGTCCGTCCCTCACTGCTCCCTGCTCCCCTCACACCTCTCTCATGGCGATCTCTCCTACGTTCGACCCTCACTGCTCCCTGCTCCCCTCACGCCTCTCTCATGGCGATCTCTCCTGCCTCCCCTCACGCCTCTCTCATGGCGATCTCTCCTGCCTCCATCCCTCTCCCATCTTATAATCAACTTTTCTTCTTCGGATTGGATGCAAAATATTCTGTGTTTTTTCAATTTTTTAATTATGTGGGTTGCTGTGTTGATGGGTGTTCAATTGTTGAATTCGTTGGTTGTTGTGTTAATGGGTGTTGCTTTGTTGTGGGTTGATGTTGCTTTGTTGAGTTTTGTGTTGTGTGTTTCGATTTCTTTCTTGTTGGGTGTTTTAATTGTAGAATGGCCAACGGTAACATTTCAACGGTCATTTTTTCATTTGCCTCTGCAGAAACCATCTGTAGGAATGGCTCCCGAAGATGAAGAAGCCATTTTGGCTCTTCATTTTGCTCCTCCCGCTGGAGACAAAAATTAATCCAAAAAAGCCAAATATTTGAATTTTTGCCTTTGGCTCTCGGGATGGCTCCTCCCGCTAGAGATGCCCTTATGGCTAGAAGCTATCAACCTCACTATTTACTTTATCTGCTACTTAGATGACAACATTACCCCTAAATAGCATCATTCCATTCCCTGGAATTATAGCTGTCTGGGGTATTGTTGTTGTTTTAAATGGATTTTTTTATTGTTTTAGAATTTTGGTAGGTTGTTTTTTAAGTGTATATTGATTGAAATATAATAAAATAAAATTTATTTGTGATATTTATGTAAATATATAAAAAATAAAATTTAAAAGTGTTTTTAAAATAAAAAAAAAAACAAATAAATTTTGTTTTAGAGTATGGAATAAATTATTTTTCAAACTATTTTTTACATAAAAATATTTTAAATATTTTTTATTTTTAAGATTTATTCTTGAGATATCAAGACAATTCAAAAAAAGTAATAATTACAAATAAAAAAAAAACTCAAAAAATCTCAAAATTAAATTAAACCACAATATCAAAAACCTCTTTCACCATAGTTGTCCATCTCACAGAACTGCAATATATGTTCAAAAAATAACATGAAATGCCCTATTCAGATATCTCAGGCATCTTGAGGTGTTCCTTTCCATAAAAAAGATTAATTTTATTATTTGTGAAGATTTTACTAAGCTCAAAGAATATGAAGAAATTGTTGTTTTTAATAATTAAATTTAAAAAATAAAATAAAAGAGCTACACATTTAGTGCTTATTTGGGAGTATGGTTGAAGTTGTTTTTGAAAATATTTTTCATTCAGAAATGAATCAAAATGATATTTTTTTTTATTTTTAAAAAATTATTTTTGACAGCAGCACATGAAAATGATATAAAAACACCTAAAAAAGTTAATTTAATATAAAACATAAAAATAAAAATTTTAATTTTTTTCAAAAACATTTTTAAAATGCAATGATAAATAATGTGCTAATGTGCTTGCTACTATATAAAGTCATACAAAATGCGGTGTGAAATGTTTTTTTATAATGCATAAAACTATAATTTTGTTTTTTAATGATTGAGATTTTATATTATTTTATCTTTGTAGTTTTAAAGGTTTATTTTTATTACATTTGAGTCCCTGGATATTGAGAAATAACAAAAAAGCCATCGAGAAATAAATAAATTTGTTTAGTCATATTTGGACATAAAAAAAAGTTTGATAGTAGAAAATGTTCAAAAATATAATATTAATTGTCTTTCAAAATATCTTTTCCTAAAAAACAATCTACAAGCAGAAGTATGACCTAACAGATCAACGATAAAAAGGGTGTGATAAATCATCAGGTTAACAATATATGTATAAAATCATCGGGTCCTAAGAGGCGTGACGTGATGGTAAAGGGTTGGAGATTTGCACAGCAGGTCTCGAGTTTGAGTCAGGGCGAGCACCTCTTGTAAGAACCTGAGACAACCGAAGTTTTACTCGCTCATCTAGACCCATGAAATATGTTTTCTGGAAAGTATGGTTTCCTCAAATCCAAAAGAAAAAAACTTTTGATGGCTTATATTGTGCATGAAGAATATGTAGTAGGCATTCTCAGTTGCCACATTCCAATTAGTAATTAAAATTACACATAAATTTGTTACAACCTTTACAAATTTTCACAAAATGGATGGAAGTTGATCTCTTACTCCCCATGAAATAAAAGTGAAATCAGAGAGGAAGAGGAAGATCAAGAATTTGAATGGTATGATAACAAAATTTAAAGAATTATATGAAAAATTATTGGCTGCGGAACCCGTGGTGGTGGAGGCTCTGTTGATGTTGATAGAGTCATTGTTGCTTCTGAAAGTGTTACTATAGATACTGATGGTGGTGGTGGTAGAAGCATTGTTGGTGGTCATGGAGGCGCTACTCTTGCTAAGTGTTTTTGGCGATGAATGATGGGTATAACTTGGAAAAGGAGAAGAATGAATGCACAAAAGAGCAGGAAAAAAGAACAAGAGAGGATATATAGACATGGTATAATTGTAATGAGATGAATATGAGAGGCTGTTTTTGTCCAAATAAAATTCATTAAGCAAGAAAAACCTTGGAGAAACACATTTTCAAGTAAGAGAAGAATGAAGGGAAGATTTCAAAAACATCTTTACATGTTTTAAAAACTCATGTTATGTGATGGAAAAAATAGTCAAATCTTTTTACTTTTTTCAATTTGTAAAAATACTATATTTAAACACAAATTTTTCCCATGTTTATTTTTTACTTTCTTAGAAAAATAGAGAAAAACTTCATTATTGAACACGACCTAAATTTTATTTATGTATAATTATGATATGACTTTAAAATTATTATTGATTTTTAGATTGATATTCATGATTTTTTTGGAGTTGATATCTATACTCAATTTTAAACTTGACTTTTTGTCTTTGAATCTTACCCAAATCCAAACAAAAACCAAACTATTTACACAGTTTACTATTTATTAGATTGGTTTTAATATATATCCATTAAGTATTAGTGAAATTATTATTCATTAATTTATTTATTTATCCTTATAAAATAAAAATACTTTTTACTCTCATGTATGTTTATATTTTCATAGTATCTTATATATGATTTTTTGTCATTGTTTTTTTTAATGAAAATGGTCCAACAGTTAAAAAAATGTCTTTTAGCTCATATTTTAATTTTCAAAATAAAATTTATGCGTTGAATAATCAATTTATCTATTAGTTCAAGTAATCTAGTTAAATAAAAAGCTCAAGTGGCTAGTAAGTGAATTCTAACCAAAGTGTATAGTAACTAGTACTTGCCAAAGATCTTGTACTTATATATCTGAGGACTTTCAAATGCTTAAATAAATATTTTTTAAAAGATAAAAGATACAATGATATTTTAAAGAGATAAACTCTTAAAATATTAAAAATATTGAGAATGAAAAAATTAAAACCTAGAGTTTGAAGAATTAATAGTGTAATTTTATCCTTATGGTATTTTGAGTTATATTCCACTTAAAATAATATGTATTAGATTAATATAAAAAATCTAAAGTACATGCATGGGGGGTTGAAAAAACTCCAAGAGAGAATTGGGCTTCGGTAAGTTGTCTATGCCATTAGAGGTAAAAAAATAGGTCTGGGTGCATTGCCTAGTACGAGCCTATGGAGGTTTCGTGACCACGTACGTTGAATGAGGCCTTTAAGGTGGTTTTAAGCTATTTAAATTTAGTTTTATTAATAGCTCCAAGTTTTATGATATTAATCCACAAAGATTTATAAAACTACCTAGTTACCATGATGAGTTTATTGAATTTTCTTAGAAGAGGGGTGGAAACATGGTGTTATTAATAGGGGTGTGTACCATATTTGAAAAATGTATAAAGGGTAACTATGTTTAGTGCTCATTTTCTATAAGTAAATCCATTAGTAATTATAATATTGATGGAATTACCAACAACATATAAATCAAAAATAATATATTTTTTTATGATATATTATCGTTCATGATTTTGTTGGTACCTCCTCCCTGACATATGTTTACATATCAACATAAAAGTGTGTTGATGTTATGCAATATTCTAGTAATGAATATTGAATATTAATTAAAAAAGATACAAAACATAGTTTCATTTAACAATGTTTTGTGAGCTAGTGAATAATGATTTTAGATTTGATTTCACGATTCAAGTTTATATGCAATTTCAAGTTTTTATGTCCAAATGTGCTTCTGATGATTAACGAGCTTTTGTTATTGCTAAGGTTAAGATTTGAGAAAGGAAAAGGGAAATGGCAAGAGTGTAGGAGAGGAGACAGTTATAGAATTAAGAAAAGTTAATTAACTTACATAGTTACACAATTGGTAGAATTGTAAAATCAATATAAGTTTACTGATTTTACGAGCTTGATCGAGTTTACCAAGTCACACATGATTTTACTGAGTTTTGAGTTTTTAAACTGATTTTACAAGGTTCTTACATTTGACTCGTAAAATCATATGATTTTAAGAGTCAAATCGCTATTTTAAAAACACTGATGTTGATGCTTCAGTTCAATGTCTTATTTTTTGTCTTACACTGTGTGCCAACTAAAAATTCATCTGATTTATATGACGCTCAAATGTGCTGGTCTTTTGCTTATGATTTCACGATTTTATAATTCAAGTTTATATTATATTTTCGAGTTGTGTCAAAAAAGCAATTTTGACAACCTTGCCTGCCATTACAAGGTAAAAATATTTTTCTGTGTGTATATTTTTATATGTGAAGCTTTCCCAAAGACATTTTATCTATGTCATAAGGAAAAATGTCAGAGCAACTTCAATGCAAAAATGCATTTTAGAGAGTTAAATTGATAAAATGACTTTTTGAATAGTGTAAATATAGTTTTTTTATTTATTTATATGTATTTCAATGGTAAAAGTCGTTTAGAAGAGCTATTTTTTGTATATCATTTTAAATATATTGCAATTATTTTATATATAATATAATTATGCAATTAATTAAACATTAATATGAGTAATTTATATAATTAAAAATTGCTTTTAAAAACCCTCCAACATTATAATTATTGATTTTTTTAATTTTGTTTAAATAAAAAATCAAATTTGAAATAAAAAACTCTCAAAAACAAAAAAAAAAAGGAAGAAAGAAGACCTTTTTTAATTTTACTTTCATGTTGTTGTTGTTTCTTCTGATTTGGATTTGTATTTACACATGTCTGTTTTTTTATTTTAGGGAAGGGGAGCAGCTGGTAGGAATCTAGCAAGACCCTGCAAAGTTCACTCCTACAAACACCCTGCAAAGTTCACATGACTTTTTTGTTTCAAGTTGCTATAAATAGCAGATGATGCATGAAACAACTATTTTAGCTATTCTACTAGCATAGACATTGAAAATGAGAAAATTAAACAAAAATACTAAAAAAATACTTTTTTGTCCCTGCCTCTTTGATAGCATAGGCGTTGGAGCTAATCTCATGGTTTAGTAGCTAAACTCTCAACTATGTAAATGCAAGGATATAATGTGGTGAAACTATTTTTTAAAATATTTTTTGTTCAGAACTGCATTAAAATAATATTTTTATTTTATTTTTTAGAAATTATTTTTGACATCAATGTATGAAATATTTTTAAAAAAACACCAAAAAATAATTTAAAGAAAAAACTAAAATAATTTTAAATATTTTCAAAAATGTTTTTCAAGTGATTTCTCGTACCACTAGTATGGCATAATTTTATTTGCTCCACTTTCAATCCTAGTCAAAATTGTCTTTAATGAATATACTAATTCCTCTTATTATAAAAATTGAAGGATGAGTTTAGCAATTTTTCTTTCAAAATGCTAGCTAGTTAATAGACTGTTAGATGGACCGCAAAGAACTGTAAGAATCTCCCAAGAGATCACCTCGCGAGTTCACTTCTTAATGTTTTATAACTCTTCCTTGACATTTTCTTAAACATGGTTGACTAGCATAATGATTTTCTGATAACCCCATTTAATTTTTTTCGTTTAACAGCCTTCGAGCATAATTACATGATGTTTCTATAATTAATTGCATAATTAAATGTGAGTAAATATATACTTCTCTCCACCCATCTAGAAGAACAGAGTATTAAGTGGTTGTGAATTCATAAATATTTTTGATTTTTTTTTAAATTAATTTTTCAATACCAGTTTCGAATCTTAATGTCTCCAAATTGACGACCATTGACCATATTGACTCCTGTACCTATGAACTTCCCGCATGTTCAGCCCATCCTATTAAACGAGAAGGAATCAAGAAGACATTAATGGCCACATTTTAGTAATAATTAAGAGAAGCTTAATAGTAATAACGACTATTATTAAGCAATGTTACCAACACTAACCACTGGATCACAAAAAATGAATGGCCAGGATTAACTATTCTCATAAATGCATTCATCTCTTGAACAATATTAAGGTGAGAGTAACTCTTAAATTCTCCAGCTCCAATATTTGAGCTTGTTAAGCTGATTAGAGACAGCCCTTCCTCCTCCTCCTCCTCCTCCTCCTCTTCTTTTTTCGCACTCGATGTTTTCCCCAGATAGCTACTTAAACAGACCATACATGAAAGATGTATTTCCCTGTGAAACTCCTTCAGCAAGGAGCTTTCTTCAGGATCTTAACCATCTTGATCAGGTTCATGCTAATAGATCACTGTTTGGCGTCCAAACAGGCTCTAATTTTGATTCATTGGATGCTTTTCCCTATAGATTATCAGCAACTACACATTTATACGAGTATGACTACAAGCCATACACAAATAACAGCAATGGGCTATATGTTCGAGAGAATTTCCAAGGTGGTGGTGGGTGCTGGAACCTCCCTCAAAAAAATCTCATTGAAATAACAGGTCCCAATCAGAGTCACATGTCCTTGAATTTAAAGGAAATCAAACCTATGAACATTGAGGTGCTAGATGGAACCCCCTGTGTGACTACAAAAGATGATTGCTATACGAAAGGTGGTTTGTATAAGAATGGTGCCATGCTACCTTTGACGAGAAGGACAGGCAAGACTCCTAAGAAGGAACCTAATAATGCAGTCAAGGGGCAATGGACTGCTGAGGAAGATAGGTACATATAAAGGAGGGGGTTTTTTTCCTTGTAAATTAACAATATTACTCTCTCTAGCTACTTGTTTTTTTGTGGTAACATCAAAAATTTATGCAGTCTGCTGATTCGGCTGGTTGATGAGTTTGGAATAAGAAAATGGTCTCATATTGCCCAGATATTGCCAGGAAGAATCGGGAAGCAGTGTCGAGAGAGATGGCATAACCATTTGAGGCCAGATATCAAGGTTAATATTTTCTTTCATTATTTGATCTATCCATCGTATTTTTTTCACCATTTCTTTTGGCAACAGAAAAAGAATCACACATGGATATTTATGTTTTGTCCATGGCATATATATGATCATCCCAAGCATATTCATAAGCAACATGAGGATGGCATGCAATGCATTTTCTCATCATTTTTTCGATGTCCATTTTTCGTTACAGAAAGATATTTGGAGCGAAGAGGAAGATAGGGTGCTAATACAGGCCCACAAAGAAATAGGGAACAAATGGGCAGAAATCGCCAAGAGTTTGCCAGGGAGAACTGAAAACTCTATCAAGAACCACTGGAATGCAACTAAAAGAAGGCAGAATTGCACGTCCAAGAGAAAAAGCCGATCCAAGTATCCAAAAGGCTCCCTTCTACAAGAGTATATCAAGAGTTTGAACCTGGACTCGATTCCTAAAGTGAAACGACGTCAGAGGAGAAGGAGAACTGATAAACATCCTGATGCCAAATTAGTCAGCGGTACTACAATGAAAGAACCAAGTGCTGAGCAGACTCGGCAGGACCTGGACCTTTGTGAGAATAATGACGGACCCGTCTTGGATTATGATTTTGACGAGATCCCAGATTTTGATTTTGACGAGACTATATTTCAAGATGGCTGCAGCATCGATTCACTTCTTGATGAGATAAATTGCGATCCTGTTGTTATGGAAGTGCCAAGAGCGGATGAGATTCCATTTCAGGACTTTGCAATGATGGATGGGGTAGGTTTATGGAGATGAGACCTGAAAACACTTGGGATGCAGCAGCAGTTTTGTTCATGGAAGTGCTATATAATTACTGGTGCAGGATTAAAATTTATTGAAAACAAAGTTCACTAATTAAGGATTATAGAGGAGCAAATATTCTTAATATTTTTATTCTGGCATGGCAAAATTATTCTTGCTGGCTGGCTTGTTATTGAGTATTAAAAGTGGATTATAAATAAAGCTAACAACACTTTTGTTGTAAATGCTATGATGTTATAAAAAGTTTCTGAAGGCTTCGATTGCAAAATTGTTTTCAAATGTTGCTGGAATTGAATAAACAAGTCCTCTTTCTTTTTGATTTTTCCTCTTTACCCTACAGTTTCTTAATTTTGTGTTATCACCTTTGTTTGTTTGTTTTCCAATTCGTGCTATCCACATGCATCTGCTGAAAATTAAAATTCTGCTAGTGCTAGCTGATTTATCATGAGATGGCTAGATATGCAATGAAGAGACACGAAGATGATGCAAGTAGATATATATAAGATGCCACGTGTAAACTATCTATTGCTTTACCCCATCAACAAGCAATTGGTGGGCAGCAAAACTTTTAAAGCAGGTCAAATGTTCAGGTCAAGGATTTAATAACCTTAACTAGAGCATTAAGTTAAAATTGATAGAGGATTAAGAAGAATTTGGCTCGAGTTGAAATTAATTGCAGTAAGTTATGGCTGGTAACATTAACAGCAATTTATTATAAGAAAGAAGTGGATGACCCTCATGAATTAATTGTTAAAAATATTTACCTCACATGCATCTTAAAACACACAGCATTATGTTTAGAAGATCCTTTATAGTGACAGGAAATTGAATGAATATAATGGATTTTGAAGGAGATTCGAACAATTTATGTATAATTTACTATATAATGTTGAAATACATTTGTTCCAGTATATACGATTATAAAAAAAATTATATTTTCAGCACATCTTTGATATAGTAATAACTTTTAATGATTTTAAACTTTTTTAATTCATGTTATTTTTGCTTCGTTAAGGCATTTTGACCCTGTTTGGTCCTGTGTTTCAAAAACATTTTATTTTTTACTTTAAATTATTATTTTTAGTATTTTAGATCATTTTTCATGTGCTGATATTAAAAATAAGTTTTTAAAAATAAAAAAAATATATAATTTTGATGCATTTCTAAACAAAAAATACTTTCAAAAGCAATTGCAGCCGCACCCTCAAACATACACTTTGCATTTGTAATAAATTTGAAGTTTGAGAAGAAGAAAAAGTCCAAGTTTTATGTTGTTATTATTAGTTTGGACTATGATGCTATTATATATATATATATATATATATATATATATATTGTGTTGTCTAAGAGATCTGAAAAGGAAGCTGCATACTATGATCTTTTCACAACTCGAGGAGATGCCACGTTTGTTAAAGATTTTGAGCAGCCCATGATCTTTTCAGGTTGGCTCTAGCTAAACCATCTATGAACACTGGCTCCTAAATCTTCCTTCCACAAAGATGCAGTCATTAAATTCCAGGTACATGGGAATGAATGGATAAACATCCTGGTGAAACTGAAGTATATAGAGATAATAGCATAAAATTCTAGAAGTTGGTAGAATGTTCTTTGAAATTCAATGAGGAACTGCACAAACATGGTCATACTAGGATCCACTCCCAACATGAACATGCTCGGGGTTTGATTTTTCCCCACCTAGTACAAACAGAAAATAAAACCACACCACTAGAAACACCTCTTTATCCCAGTGCCCTCATCCATTTAAAAAGGATGAGAACTGGGGCTTGAAATTCACCATGGACCCCAAAATTGCAGGAACCTGGGAATTTTCAAACTCGCCTAGCTAAGAAAAGACTAATTTACACTATTCCATAAACCAAACTAAAATAAAAAAGATGTGCATGCTTAATGCTATTTTTGGAATTTTGGCAAGAAAAAAACTCTATAAATAGAGTTGATTATAACCAAAATAGAGGATAAAAAAATAAACACACAACCAAAACCCTAAAATCAAACAAAACCCTAAATTCTTTTCCTCTCAAGGAGTTACAGCCGTCAACCCCCCTTTGGGGCAGCTACAGCCCCCTCCCCACTCTCTTTCCCTTTCACCTGCTCTTCCATCTCCCCGTCAGCCATCCCTCTTCCTCTCCAGCTGCACCCCGTTAGTCGTCCCTTTTCCTCTCCAGCTGCAGCCCCCACCCCTTTCCTCACTCTCCTCTCCTTCTCCCATAGCCACAACCAGCCTTCTTCTCTACTCCTTCCGGCCAGCCACTCTTCTTTGCAGTGCTGTCAGCCTCCCCTCCCTCTTTTCCCGTCAGCAGCTCTTCAAAAAAATATATAAAACTATATAAAAAAATATGTATCATTTGCATACGCCAAAGCTTTCCAAGAAAAACTATTTTAGATTTAATAACAAGTTTATTAAATCTTGATAATTTGGCGGCGAAATTAGTTCATGAGGATTAATGATTAAATTCAGATTGTAAATGTTGGATCTACAAGTAGGCGAACATTTAAATATCTAGGAATGACCAAAGAAATTCCCAGAGTTATTCTGAGCGGTTGCCAATTTTTTGAATCATAACATTTTTTACGATACATAAATTGCGGAAAACTCATCCAGGATAGATGATCCTTTTAAGTCATCTACATGGATCTTTTTCCTGATATTTTATTTGGGTTCACAAGCTCATAATAAAATTTCAAAAGCTAGATTTATTCACATGAATAAATACGGCCCATTGAAACGTTCAAAATCACATTAAAATACGCAATGCAGCTTACCTTAGGTAAGGCGTACTAGGGGTGCTAATACCTTCTTTTTATGCAATCAGTCATCTACCTTTGAATATCTGACCAGACCAGTGCAATCGGATTTTCCTAGCTAGCCCTCAACAACTACGTTGCGGCTCCTCAACTCCCTGCGAGACACAACCCCTTTCTGGACACCGCGCGGCGACGTGCGACAGTTCGGTATGAAAATCAGCTAGCTGATATACTAACAAAGGCAATCTCAGTGTTTATGACACAATTAGCAAGTTAGGTATGATAAATATTTATGCTCCAACTTGAGGGGGAGTGTTGAAATATAGACATTTACAATATAGCCGTTTATTACTATAATAGAAAAACTATTTTTGGGTGCTTAAAATGTATTGTATTTTAGTTAAAATTGTTGTAATTATTTCCTAAAAAAAAACCCCTACTGTAACAGAATACATACTAAATCAACTGAAATTAGTCGCATTTTGAATTCTTATAATAATGAATATGACAACAATGAATAAAAATAGTTGAGAAATCTACATTTTCTTTTATTTTCTTCCTTTATTCTCCTTCTAGTTGGGACTTGACTAAATCTCAACTAATCTTAGGTTCAATTTAATAATAGATATGAAATTTAAAAAATAAATGAATATTCAAGGCTAAGACTTCATAAAAATTAGCTTAAAATATGGTGAGGTAGTGGTGGTGGGATCAATGTCATATGAATTTCATAGTTCTAAGTTAATCATTCAACATCGTAACCCATAAAGTTTTAAACTCGAACTCAATAAAAAACTCAATTCTCAACCAATTTAATATTTAAAGATAAAATAAAAAAAATCCTAAGTAAAAAAAAAATATCAAAGAAAAAAGAACTACAACAAAAAGAATGAGGATCAAATCATATCGGAAAAAAAATTGGAGATGAAGTTATATATAAAAAACTTCAGTTGTAAAAATCTTCTAAAACAAAAACAAATATTTAAAATAATAGGGATCAAATATAACAAATAAGAAATTAAAGGAGTATGGAACTATTAAAAATAAATAAATATTGGAGATGAAATATAAAAAAAACACTAGCTAGAAAAAAAAGGACAAAAGAAGAAGAAACAAACCTATGTGAGTCTCTTAAACATAAGTTAATCCTCCAATATCTCAACCCATAAAATCTAAGACATAAACTTAATTAAAAAACTCAATCCCTAATCAATTTAATACTAAAAAATAAAATCATAAAAAAATAAATTAAAAAAAGTTAATGAAGGAAAACAATTTTGCAAAAAAAATGAGGTTAAAATCACATAAGATAAAAGCTAAAGTAAAAAAGACAAAATAATCCATGAGTAACAATTTATTCGTATTTCCTTTTTTAAGGACATAATTTTCATTCCAATATGCAAATAACAAGATGAAAAATGCCCCTATTTTACAACTTTTTTTTTAATAAGATTAATCTAGTGATTAAATTCTGCTTAAAAAAAAATACAAAAATACCAAGTTTTTCCTGAATAATTTTATAATGACTAATGGATTGCAAAGACCAAATTACCCCCAAATGCAAGTTCATTGATTTTTTTAAGGAAAAAACATAATTAAATTGTAGTAGTAAATAATAAAATGAATTTATAGCCATAATGCTTTTGCTTTTCATTTTTTTTTTTGTTATATAGTGTAAGTAATCAATTTTACATGTGACATTGACTTTGCTCATACAAATATAATTAATTTTAATAAAAATATTCTATTTCTAATATTTATTTATGTATGCTTAATGAATCTAGCATAGAGATAAATTTATTTGGATAAAAAATTGTTATAAAAAAACTAGAAGGGTATTATAATTATTATATGCTTTGAAAAAAGTTTGAAACTAATATAAAGGTGAAATAATTGAAAAAAGTTTAAATCTTTTCAAAAAATCAATAGTTATAGTATTGAGTATAAACATGATTTGACAAAGCAAATACCCTCATGCTATAATATCTAAATTGAAATATTTTTAGCTAATAATGATATTATAGCATATTTAAAAAAAAAATCTTATATTTGTTTTTTAAAGGGTAAAGTGATATGTTTCCATTAATAGCTAATAATGATATACACTTAATGTAATATTATTAGTTGATTGTGTGACGCCTTACAGGTGGTTAAGTGTCACACAAGTATTTGTGTGACAATATTCTTTTTAACGGAACATGTCATATTTAGCCAAATTATATGTCTTCTTCTTGCCTCTAATAATGATATTTCTTGGTGTTTATGGATTTATTTTTACAAAATCTTTCTCCTAATGAGATGCATGTAAAGAAAAAACCTAAGGTGGCATTTTGATGACTTTTCCTTCATTTCTATTTTTTTTGTCATCTTTTAATTACCGAGCAAGTCTTTTTTTCTTTTTTTATACCTTATGTTTATGTTGTTCGAGTTGTTTTTGTAATTTTTTTCTTTGTACTATAGCTAGTCCGAACAACTACTTTATTATTATTATTATTATTATTATTATTATTATTAAAGTGTAGTTACGCCTTTGACCTAACTATTTTACCATATTATACAGTAAGCTAAAAGAGCTAGGTAAATCACTGTAGCATGTGAGTGAAAACACTGTGGATTTCAATAGTGTTTTTTTTTTTTCGATTTTTCGTTTCTTTCAGATAGTTATATATTTATTCGCAGGAAGTAACAAAGAAATGCCAGTGGTTCACTGGAAACAGGCGCGCCTGGACTCCCTGTTTCACTAAGGAGGGCAGGGTTCGATCCCTGCCCAGCGCAAGCTTTTTAATTTTTTTTCCAATTTTTTTTTCAATTTTTTTTTTGCTTTTTTTTTATTTTTATTTTCACTGATGATTTTTTTTCATTTATATTTATTTTTATTGTTTTTATTTATTTATTTTGACGTCAAATTTTTTTTTCTTATATTTGTTTTTCATTTTTTGGTTGGTTTTTTTTTGTTAAAGTTATTAAATTTTTTTTCCTTTGATTGATTTTTTTTTTCTTAACACAATAAGAATAATAATTTTAGTTTTTTTTTTCTTGCTTCCTCTTTTTTTTAATGTTTTTGATTTTTTTCATCGGGGTAATTTGCATGAATAATAATTTTTATTGTTTTAACAGTAATAATAATGATATTTTTAGATGTTAAGGCTTCGATGTTTATTTTTTATAATAGGGTGTGTTTATATGTTTCATTATATCAAACATTGCATGTATAGATGTTATACTTTATTTTATTTTTAAAATTTTTTTATTTGATTAAAATTGATAATATATTTGGTTTTATTTTTGAACCTTATACTTTTGATTTTAATTCTTTTAGTTTTTTATAGTTCTTAAATAGTTCCTATTTTTATCTATGTTTATATATATGTGCCTTAAGTTTTGATTTTTAATTTTTATTATTTTCTCTTTTGTTGAGATAACATTTTTTACAAAAAAATTATTCTTAAATTTTAGTTTGTGTTTATGATCATTTGAAAATTGATATTTCTTATTTGTTTTCCTTTGTTTTAACTTTTGGTTTTTTCATTAGTTTTCTTAACATCAAATGATTTTTTTAGCTAATAATTTTTATTTTTCTTCATTTTTATTTTTATTTTGTTTGCTCCTTTGTTAAAGTTTTTGGGCTTTTTTATTCTTTATTGAATTTATTTTCCAAATATTCATGCAATAATATTAATATTAATAATAATCATAATAATAATAATAATAATTTTAGTTTTTTTTTCTTGCTTCCTCTTTTATTAATGTTTTTGAGTTTTTTCTCCTCGGAATAATTTAATAATTTTTATTGTTTTAGCAATAATAGTAATGATATTTTTAGATGTTAAGGCTTCGATGTTCCTGCTGTTATAATATGGGGTGTTGATGTGTTTCATTTCAAAAAAATTAGTTCTTAAATTTTATTTTGTATCTATGATCATTTGGAAATTCATATTTGTGTTTTTTTTTCTCTCCATTTGTTCTTTCTTTTAGCTTTTTATTCATTTTTTTTTAAGTCATATGACTTTTTTTATCTGATAATTTTTATTTTATTTTTTTGTTTGATATTTTGTTAAAGTTATTATGATTTTTTTTGTCTTTTTTTTTTATTATTAACACAATAACAACAACAACAACAACAATAATAATAATAATAATAAGAAGAAGAGCAAGAACAAGAACAAGAAGAAAAAAATTAAGTTATTTTCTTACGTACTCTTTTGTTAATATTTTTCAGTTTTTTCTCTAGGGATAATTTGATGTTTTTTATTGTTTTCCCAGTAACTGCAATGATAGTCTTAGATGTTAAAACTTTGATGTTGTTATTTTCAGAATAAGGTATGGTGATCTTTTTTATCATATTAAATTTTATATATTTAAATATTATATTTTAATTTTGGACCAGCATATGCTATTAATTTCTTTCATCCCAACAATTATAATTTTTTTTTAGTCAGCCCGCAACGTAGTGTAATAATGTTTTTTTATTTTCAGTTCAAGTAATTTTTTTCCCAGTCAATAATTTTTTTTATTCATTTATTGTATTTTTACATTTGCTCTTTTGTTAATATTTTTAGGCTTTTTTTAAGCCTTTGATTTAATTTCATTTTCTTCCCGTTATTAAAGCAATAATAATATTAATATTAAGAATAATAATAATAATTTTAGTTTTTTTCTTACATGCTTTTTTATTAATATTTTTTTGTTTCCCTCTCAGATTTGTTCAATAATGTTTATTGTTTTGACAATGATAATGATGATAATTTAAGAAGTTAAGATTTCGATGTTACTGTTATTATAATAGAGGATGTTGATTTTTTTTCATTATATCTAATTTTATATACTAAAATATTATATTTCAATCTCAACAATTATAAAAATTATTTGTTCCGCCCGCACTACGCCCACAACGTAGTGCGGGCATTTAACTAGTAACAAGCTATTTGATCTTTCTCTATTTAGGTCATGGCCCAACAAATATGTTGGGCTATATTTGTTTTTATAGGTTTTAGGCCTTTTGGCCCATCAATAATTTTCCTCTAGCATCTTTGAGTTATTTTCCTCTTGTCTATAATATGAGTCTTAATTAATACCTCAATGGCATCATGGATTTTAGTGATTTTTTTTTAAATAATAAAGTTAATGTATACATTTAAGATGAAATTAAAAATAAATTCCACTAACTTTTAGAGCTAAAATTTATTGGAAATTATACTTTAATTAAAGTTCTTTAACATGAAACATTAAAATGGTCAAAACAAATAATGAGTAAATAAAAAATTCAGTTCAAAAACCCAATTTTAGCATAATTTTATGAAACCCAAAACTCTTTATCTAACGTTGAAAAAAATACAAGATTCTCTTAGAGTTTATTTAGTTCAACGTTGAAGAATCATATGTAAGATTGAGAAAAATCAAACTTTAAGGCTCACTACCTGATTTGTTTTTGGATTAAAATTAATTTGTTAGACTGGTTTGAGTTAAAGTTTATAATAAAATAATTATTTTACCTCTAAAAGTATTTTTTTATCAGCCCATTTATTCATTATAAGAAAGAATAATTTGAGCAATAACCTTCTATCTTTTTAACAATTTTATTATCTAAATAAAACCATTTTATTTTTAAAAGAAAGTTTGAAGTTTTGCATCAGTACCAAAAATAAGGGAATTATTTATTATAAAATTGATCATAAGTAATTTTGCATCAATTCGGAAAAAAATATATAAAAGGGGGTGGACGGGAGGTGCTATGCTCATTTGCCTTTGTCTCCATTGTTTTCCTTTTTTTTTTTTTTTTTGTCTTGGTTTACCTAGCTTTTTGCTACTTTTCTCTCCCTCTATGTTCTTGTGTTGAGGTTCTAGTGTCTTGTAAAAAGAATTCTAGTTCTTGTATTCATTTGTTTCGTAGACTTTCAAATAAAATACATCATTTAAAAACTAAGTAGCTGGAAAACTCAGATTATTTAGAGACTGCTTGGGAGTGTGGTAAAAATTATTTTTGAAAATATTTTTCATTTAAAAATATATTAAAATAATATTTTATATATTTATTTAAAATTATTTTTGACATCACCACATCAAAATGATCTAAAAACACTATTTTTTTTATTTAGAATAAAAAAATATTTTTTTTTTCAAAAACACTTGCCAAACACATTCGCAAACACCCCCTTACAATAAAATTATCTACACTAATAGACAAGCATTTTAATCTCAAGAACAAATAGTCAACAATATCTGTAATTCCTTGGTCAAATATCTTCAAGAAGTAGGTGTCTTACACTATTTTAATTTTATACCTTTTATTTTAAGTATAACAATTTATTTTATATGTGCTAATATACATGCTAGGATATTTTGATTCAATTACAAGTTTAAATATTTTTCTATATACTTATTATTTATTAGATTATAATATAACTCATATTCTGGACCTTACCTAACAACTTAAATTTTTAGATGAGATGATTCTTTGATATTATATCAGAATCTTGTCGAATCTCATCACCCTCATTTTATTTGATAGAAATTAAGCGCAATGTAGTGTGAACAAGTGCAAGTTTCAAGCTCAAAAGATTTTCACTTGAGATGGTGTGTTAGAAAATAATATAAATTATATTTTAAAATTTCACCTAATAATTTAAACCTTTTAGATGAAATGATTCATTAACAGTAAGCATGAAAATGTTTTAATTCAATTTCATATATAAAAAAAAACGAACCCTACATGGACCTTGGGAGTGCAAGTGCAGAGCCATGGCCTTGGACTGATGAAACCCAGAGAGATATTCTACAGCAAAATTCTGCTGCGTATTTGTTCTTTATTTTTTAAAAAATAGCTAAAAACAAAAATACCCTTAAAAGAAAAAAAAACACTAAACATGCTATTAGGGATTTTTGTTTTAATATTTTTCCTGTGGTTTTTTTATTCTCAATTTTGCATGAGTAAATAAGTCATTAACAAACAAAAAATATTATATATAAAAAGGTGGTTGGGGTGTGTTACACACACATTATCGAGTGGATATTGCCTACATCCTTCTAGCAGGACATGCAATTGTGTCTAACTGCAAAAAATAATCAATTGTCATGTTTCCTAAAACATCTAGTGATGACATAATCAATGGGGTGGAGTGTGCAATTCAATTCATGATGTTTTGACGACAACACCTCTCTCTCTCTCTCTCTTTCTCTTTCTCTTGTGCTAGGGATTCTTTCATGCCTAACCTTCTAAAATACAATGGTGTCATTTAATTTGTATTTATTTTATTTTTTGGAAGTTTTTTTTTTCTTGTAATCTCATCCCTTAATATCTTATTTATGTAATTTTTATATCTAATTTGATCCTCATATTTGTTTTACAATTTTAAGACAAATTGATCTAACCAAATGATAACACATATAGTAAACTCAATAAGTTTCACTTTTATTACCTTAAAGTAATGGTGACAGTTAAAAATTAGCTCTACTTCCTTTTTTCACTCCAAATAAGGTTTCAAATCGTTTTTCTTTGAAAAACAAAAATCTTCATCTTGATGTTGCCTAAATCTATACCCAAACCATCTTAAAATCCATCTTTTATGGTAGAATTTCTCAAATGGCCAAACTCCCCTAGGCTTTGGTTTCTATTTGACCGAAACCTATCACCATGGTTATCATCAAAATTTTAGGCCCTCTTGTCTATATTGTTTTTGTTATAGATTATTTTGAAGGTGAATTAGCTTGGCTTGTACACCTTTTTACTTCCAAACCTCTATGATCTGGCTTATCTCAAAGACTAGTCACTTTGGTTCTCAGACTAGTCTTCCCATTAATTACTTCGGTAAACCTTGTATTCATTAACTCCACTTGTTGTAATTAAATGACCAATAAACTCTTTTAGTATTATTCATATTTTTGACACAATGTCTCAGATGTTTATACTCAGTAGATGCCACTTCTCTTGTCTTTGATATAATTTAACATAATTAAATTAACAATGATAAATTTATATGATATAACTAAATAAAAGTTATAGATTAGGAGATACAATGTATAAAATATATAAACATAGATCACATGGACCTTACAGCTAAGTCCCTGTTTTATTTTTTTTTGTTTTCTCACCGGCCCATTTTCTTCATCGCCAGTGATTAAATCTGACCAAGTGTTGTTCGTAATTGAAGAAAGAACACGGTGGCTCATCTTCTACGGGATGATCACGTCCACCCTGTGAATAATTGAGAAATAAATGCATAGCTGTCACGTGTCGAATATTCCCAGTTGACACTGCTATAAATAAATTCAGAGACTAGTAGTTTTCTTTATTTTCAAGTAGAGGCTTTTCTTAATGAAGTTCATCGCCTGGGCTGGATATATTTGAGTATCTGTCACTCTCTTCTTTCTTCTAAACGCCTTTGTAATACAATTGGATTGGTTTTTTCTTTCGGACAACATGTTTTTTAAAATACATCAAAATAATATTATTTTTTATTTTTAATATCAGTTCATCCAAAAAATCTAAAAACATTAAAAAATAATAAATATGAAGCAACGAAAATATTAAAAAAATTAAAATGCTTTATACTCTCTTTTGTTCAGACGTGCACCCAGTCCCATTTCCTCCCCAAATTCAAAAGAATTTTTTGTTTTGTTTTTTGCAGAACTTGGTGAAGATTGCATGTGACCGACCAGGGGCCACATCTTTGGAATATGCACATTTTTGTCAGCGGTATTATCTCTTGATTATTCATTGACCACTCCGGAGGTAAGTTACAAAAGCACTTTATTATGCTGTCATGGTTTGGCCAATCCACGCAACTCTGTGATGTGACCAAACCTTCTTGTAAATCTACACTCGTTTCACCAACTCATAAATATATCTGCAGGCTATTTCCAAAGTTTGTCTATATAAAACATTCATAATTTTCTGTTTTTACAAGTTTGATTGCATCACCATATAAAAGAAACATTATACAAAGCAACAGGATTAAAGCAAAATCCAATTTCATCACACTGGGAACGAGTCCTAATAGCTTATTTTGTCAGCCAAATACAGCTGCCGGGGGTTTTCGTTGAGGTTTGGATCAAAGTTATTTGTTGCCCATAGAATTGGACCTATCACAAGTCAAAAGGTTGTGTGGTGAGGATTTATGATTCTTACATTAGATTTTAAGTCCGATTAGAACGTGTATCCTTTATAAAAGCATGAGATAACTGGAGTTTCACTCATTTAATTGGATCTATAAAGTATATTTTCTGGAGAATAAAGTTTATTCTCATTAAAAAAAAAGTCAAAAGGTGGTGGATTATCTCGCGTACTAAATATTTGCAAACCGGAAGATGGATTTATTCTCTTCCTTTAAAAATATATTTTCTCGCCAAACCTGTCTTCACGAGATGCCTATACCTTGAAGACCCCCCCATAGGACAAATTGAAAGGGAGCATTTTCATTAAACAAGGCTAGAATATGCTAATGATCATCTTAGAAGAAGTCAAAATGGGAGATTGCATATGCCTGCTTAGAAAAAAAGTAAGAAATCGACTGTCTTTCTCGTGCTTTTGACGTGGGATAAGCAAGGAATGAGGACATTGCAAAAGGCAAAGCTTCCTGATTAGCAAATGGGAATACCCCTTCTCTACAGCTTTTCCTGGAAAATTTATTCTATTTTCTGAAATGTGACCCATTACCATCTGATTTCTTTTATTACCGACATACTGTCACCAAGCATTATACTAGGTTTGAAAATTAAACACTGATAATTTGTTTAATGGTTAGTTGCTATTCTCCATGATCCATAAGACCTATTTTATTGTTTCACCAGTTGATTAACTTGAATAGCCATGTAGCCGGTGAGCAACTGTGTTTATTTTATCATATGCACTGAAAACCCTACATGCAGTAATATTGTCGATCGCTAACACACACACAGGTGAAACCCTTTCGTCAACTTTTATTTTTCTCATCTCCTTCATCTGTTGACGATGCATTTCTGCAGATATGAAAGGATTTTGTATCAAAATTATACGTTTTCCTTTCCTGGATTGGGATAGCCAGTTATATACGTTCAAGCTTCTTATTAAATTCAAAACATTTAATCTTTATGTAGACAAAAAATTATTTCCTTCAGTAGGTTCATGTTATTTTATAATTTATTTCACATTGAATTTTATTTCTAAGAAAACAAATTATATGCTTTTTTCTCTCAATTTATTTCACCTTTTAAAAAAGAATAAGAAAAATAGAAGCAATGAAGTTTGAAATTTTCGTGTGAAAAATTTTCCTTTTTTTTTTTAGCAGAAAATATAAATGGAGAATGATCAATGTTGTTCAAAGTCCAATTATTATTTATAGTATAAAAAGAAGTTAATTAGTTTTAATAATCTATAGTTAGTAAGTTTTAACTAAACCAAAAAAATATATAGTAATAGCTTCTAAAAAAAGAAAAAGAAAAAGAAAAAGAAATACTCGTAGATTTCTAGAAGATATGGTAATACGGTGGTGGGGAACATAAATCATTCTATACCGGTCCTCATAAACCGTCGCTGGTTCTCTTTGTTCCTTTCATCAAACATCCCTTCACATCAACAAATCTCTCTCTCTCTCTCTCTCTCTCTCTCTCAAAAAGTTACTTTTGCAACCATGACGAGCTCCTCCACAACGACCCGCAAGGTTCATACTTTTAATCGATGAGATGGGGTTTTGTCAAATTGTTTTATCAATCATTAGTCGTATGCTAATTTGGTGGGTGTTGTTTTGCTTTAGGCACTGAGTAAGATTGCTTGCAATCGGCTTCAGAAAGAACTTGTTGAGTGGCAAGTCAACCCCCCAACTGGTTTCAAACATAAAGTCACTGATAATCTCCAAAGGTTTGGTCTTTTCTGATTAATTACTGCGTGTCGGTTGTTTTGCTCTACGTTAAACTGTGTTTTTTGCTGAGGAAATCAAAGAAATGAAGGGGAAATAGAAATCAAACTAAAGTTTGGATTTTGTTTTCGGAACCGTCTGTAGTCCGTAATTTTTAAGAACCATGATTAATTAGTTTCTATATTCGATTCGTTTGTTGATTATTTATCTGTAATGTAATCTATGGATTTTGAATTGAAGGTGGGTTATTGAAGTAATTGGAGCTCCGGGCACCCTCTATACAAATGAGACGTATCAGCTTCAAGTTGATTTCCCTGAGCATTACCCGATGGAAGCTCCTCAGGTTTGCAATTGCATCAGTCTGTTGCTAACTGTATAGAGTTTAATTGGGTTTATTCCATGTAAAACAGTGTTGATTGTGGTTCCAAACAGGTTATATTTCTTCATCCGGCTCCGCTTCATCCACATATTTATAGCAATGGCCATATCTGCTTAGGTAATTATTTATGTTCTATATTGGATTAAGGTACCATGAAATTACAATTTTGGATCAGTTGGATAATTTGCTCTTCTGTATTCTGTTCCCAGTTGAAATATCTTGGCCCACTTGGTTGGTTTGAAGTTTTCCTATTGCTACAATACAAACTGATTTATTTCTCTGCCTTTCATTCCATAACATTCACTTGTTTATTGACTTTGATGGTCTTGTCCATAAATGTAACTTGTTTTGGTTGTTGGCTTGGATATTTCCATTCTCTCTTTAACAAAATTTTCATCCATAGTACATGTAATCAGATCTCTTAGTTTTCTAGTTTCTCACATCGCCATTAAGTAGATAGCAAAACCTTGATTATTGCTAGAAAACATGGTAAGATAAATCTCATAACATTAACCTTCAATGAGATCTGCAGAGGCCAAATTCTAGTATAGCTCACACTATTGTGATTTGCAATAGTGTCCATAGATTTTATTATGTATTGTTATAACCTTGGGCACAATACAGTAACACAAACTGACTTGTAAATAATTATTGCTATATAAATTATGTCCATCATGCAATCCGTTTATCTAGAATTATTGCCCCTTAGTTATGGACTGATGCACGTATAAGACTTATGAGAATGCGGTTTTAGTTTTTTTTCCATCCCTTTTGTTCATTTGCAATACAACATATGGACTCATGCACGTATTGATGCTCATGCTATGCTGTTTCTTTTCTGGATAAGCAGGATATAAGTCATTTGTTATGATTCAAGCTTTATTTAACTTTGTGCATGGCTTTCATGTCAGTTATACTCTTTCCATCTCATATTAACTGTGAAACTTTGGTTCTCCTACTATTTAGAGAGTGATCATTCAATGGTCTAGTCACTGGGATAAAAATTTTAAAGTCCATCTTTTTGAAAGTGGTTAGTTTCTAATTCAAGGTAGCTATGTTGCTCAATAAACCTGTGAAGTAATTCACTATTACATATGCTATTTTGAGAGTGGATAAATAAATTGGAACATCTCAAAAAGGAATGGGGCACGTCAAAGGAATGAGGGGTGTAATCCATTGTGCATCTAACAATGCATGATTGCCTCCATCTAAACCTGCAGTTAATGATCCTTGCAGCATGACTGACATTTGATTATTTCCTTTTGCAGATATACTATATGATTCTTGGTCACCTGCCATGACTGTTAGTTCTGTCTGCATCAGTATTCTCTCAATGCTTTCAAGCTCCACTGTGAAGGTTTGATTTTATGGTCAATTTTGAATGCACTTGCTAAAGCCATTCTTTCCAGTTAAAATGGATTTTGTGCTCATTGTGCTCCTATTGGCTGCTGGCTGGTGCAGTGTATATTTGCCAATACCCATGATAAATGATAAGCATACCTCTTAGGTTTAATTAACTTATGATTCATTAGATGGTGAATTAAGACAGGCATGAAGAGGGCTTGTTTCTTCACCTTGTTTAAATCATATATAAGAGATAATAAGATATGAAATGGTTATACTTTGCAACTTCTTACAATTGAGTGTGTTGGGTATTTATTTTTAAAAATTGACGCGAACGTTAAAATGTTTCAATCAAGTGGGATTTTGAATGTATGTTAATGAGGGGTTGATGTGGTTATTAAGTGATGACATGACATCTACAAGGTGGCTGTCCATTGATGACAGAGCATGCATGCCTTGGCAGTGAAGGACTTTTTTTTACACCCAACTTAACAATTCATGTATTAAGTTATTAGTTATTATTATTTTGTGATTTTTTGATGAATATAGAGTCAACTAAAACCCATGTTTTGGATTTTAAATTTTTAATGCTCTGTTATTTTCATAATTGTTTTTTTAAAAATTAATAAGTTAATAAATTGAATTGTGAAGTTGGGTTTTAATGCTCCTATTTATGTTCATTGAAAAATTCAGAAAACAAAATTAACAATTAAAGTACTAAGTCGATAAAATAAATTGTCAAGTCGGGTTTTAACTGTCTTTTTTATATTTATCAAACACTTGATAAGCTAATAAAATGAATTGTTAAGTTAGGTTTTCTATATTCATAAAAAAGTAAATAATTTATAGTCGTCAATGCCACATCATCATTGAAATGCCATCACTTGATTGCCATGTTAACTTATCATTAGCAGACATTCAAAATTTCACTTGATACATCCACAAAAAAATCAATAACTTGATTGTAAAAAATGACCAAGTACAACCACTTTATAGCTTCTTTTTTTTGTATATAATATTGTAAGATTAATGAGGTTGACGCTTGCTTGCAGCAACGCCCTGAGGATAATGACAGGTATGTAAAGAACTGTAGAAATGGAAGATCTCCGAAGGAGACCAGGTGGTGGTTCCACGACGATAAAGTGTAACAACTGAAAGCATTTCCATGCTTTTTAGTTCAAATTAATAATTATGGAAGAGGTTCGCCTTGGGGAAAAGCATTTTGAAAACCAAATCTTTCTGAATGCATTAGCTTCTGTAAATGCCAGGTGTGTAAAGGAAGAGAAACAATGTTTTCTAGTAATTTGAGAAACAAACTTGGCTCTTTGTTACCCGGCTGTAGAGCTTTGTTGTGGTGCCCTAACTCTTGCATGATTGAAACCCTTGAATCCATATGTAACCATTGCTCCACCATCTTATGTTATGATTTTAGTTTGCAACATAATGGACAGGTCATTGGTCCTTGTGTTGAGTTCTTAACATGGAAGGTGTATCATGCAATTCTCGCAGGCCACTAGTAGAGTTATTGAGTGGACAACTGAATGTTTCTTCCTCTCGTGTGCTATTGTGTACGTTCCTCTCTTCCCGGTGCTTTCTACTGCTCGTTAATGTCTCCTGCTGTCATTACTTTATAATGAATTCTCTTTATAATGCAGTCTAGACTCTAGATTTAAGGCTCACCATTGGATTTTGTTCGTAGAATCACTGATTATGAGTTGGTGAATGGTGACCCTTTTTTAACTGTATCTTGCGATGATTGAGAGGTTCTGAGATGCTTTGTCTATCAACATACCTTGGAAAAAAATTACTGGAGTAATTAGTGGGATCTTATCAGTTATTTTCTGAGTTTATTTTTAAAAAAATAGACCAAGATGAAAAATAAAATGAAACTTATGATTTATAAAAAATAATAACAATATTTTTACTAGTGAATTTTTTTTGCTTGTATTAACTAAGAAGTTGTTATTAGCTACTCCTTGAGTACTATAAATATTTTGTTATTAGGAAGAGTCATTACCTCCTGTGTATTTATAAATTTTATATATAAAGAATTATGTTTAAATGTATTAATTAAATAAATATTCTAACACCAAGTTTTAGCTATGGTGTACGAATTGTTTCTTGACAACCACCGAGTCAGCTTCTGTAATAAAAATCACCAATTTTGAGAGAAATTCTATATGGCATCATGAATTCTCCCTAGGAAACTGGAATTAAGAAGCCCTGTACAAATCAAACATTATATTCCATAGCGTAGCTATACTCGAATCGAGATGGAACAGGAGATTTTGAAGAACAGAACATGGTATACAATACAAGATATTGAAAAGAAGAAGAAGAGAGATGAACCTGCTGCGTATTGTTTATCATGTCTTATGACAATGGATGAAAATGAGTGCAAAGGTGCTCTGTGCTAGACCCTCGAATCATTGCTCCATTTGTTCTTTATTTAATTTCCTTTATATGTATTCACACACACACACACACACTAAAGATCATTTTGTGAATGTGTTCCACAATTTCACAAAAATAAAAAACTTTATTATATAATAATAAATTAAGCCATGAAAAAGAAAGTACTTTTGTTAAAAAAAATTTCAATCACATACAAAATATTGATATTAATTTATTATTTTTAAAAAACTTTCTTTAGATTTTTTATTTTTAAAAAATGACATTTATAATTTAAAAATTGGATCAACGAGTCACCAAATTGATCAACAAGCTTGATTGAGTTTAATAACATCATCGAAGAGTTTTCCATGACAATACACAATTAATAACTAGTTAAAATTATTTTTTTATTTGGCAAAGAAAATAAGCTCTAAGTTATATATATATATATATATATATATATATATATATATATATATATAAACATTTTTTGAACTATTATATAAAAAAAACAAAGAGCCTCATTGTTTCACTATGAACAAAACTCATTATATCGTGGATAACTATAATGTAATGATGTTTTTTTCTCTCCGTGGTGACAACTAATGAAGGGAAAACATTTATAGTCGTTTCATGGGTTCAATTGATATTTTCAAAATAAAAAGGAGTAAATTGGTCTCCTCACTTTTTATTGTACATTGAAATTATTAATTTATCCTTATAATAACAAAATTTCTTGGTTAACAATCTTTATGATCCTTCTTGCTTTTTTAAAAAATAGCTAAAAACAAAAATACCCTTAAAAGAAAAAAAACACTAAACATGCTATTAGGGATTTTTGTTTTAATATTTTTCCTGTGGTTTTTTTATTCTCAAATTTGCATGAGTAAATAAGTCATTAACAAACAATAAATATTATATATAAAAAGGTGGTTGGGGTGTGTTACACACACATTATCGAGTGGATGTTGCCTACATCCTTCTAGCAGGACATGCAGTTGTGTCTAACCGCAAAAAATAATCAATTGTCATGTTTCCTAAAACATCTAGTGATGACATAATCAATGGGGTGGAGTGTGCAATTCAATTCATGATGTTTTGACGACAACACCTCTCTCTCTCTCTCTCTCTCTCTTGTGCTAGGGATTCTTTCATGCCTAACCTTCTAAAATACAATGGTGTCATTTAATTTGTATTTATTTTAATTTTTGGAAGTTTTTTTACTTGTAATCTCATCCCTTAATATCTTATTTATGTAATTTTTATATCTAATTTGATCCTCATATTTGTTTTACAATTTTAAGACAAATTGATCTAACAAAATTATAACACATATAGTAAACTCAATAACAATAAGTTTCACTTTTTATTACCTTAAAGTAATGGTGACAATTAAAAATTAGCTCTACTTTCTTTTTTCACTCCAAATAAGGTTTCAAATCGTTTTTCTTTGAAAAACAAAAATCTTCATCTTGATGTTGCCTAAATCTATACCCAAACCAACTTAAAATCCATCTTTTATGGTAGAATTTCTCAAATGGCCAAACTCCCCTAGGCTTTGGTTTCTATTTGACCGAAACCTATCACCATGGTTATCATCAAAATTTTAGGCCCTCTTGTCTATATTGTTTTTGTTATAGATTATTTTGAAGGTGAATTAGCTTGGCTTGTAGACCTTTTTACTTCCAAACCTCTATGATCTGGCTTATCTCAAAGACTAGTCACTTTGGTTCTCAGACTAGTCTTCCCATTAATTACTTCGGTAAACCTTGTATTCATTAACTCCACTTGTTGTAATTAAATGACCAAATAACCTCTTTTAGTATTATTCATATTTTTGACACAATGTCTCAGATGTTTATACTCAGTAGATGCCACTTCTCTTGTCTTTGATATAATTTAACATAATTAAATTAACAATGATAAATTTATATGATATAACTAAATAAAAGTTATAGATTAGGAGATACAATTTATAAAATGTATAAACATAGATCACATCTTTTAGAATGTAGGTATTGCGTCATAAAAGATAACAAAAGAGCACGAACTAACATTAAAAAAAAAAAAGCAAAATATTTTTAAAAGAAAAAAAAATAGTAACTGAAATCATTATTGTGCAGATAGTAAAATCATAAAAATCATTTAATACAAAGAGCAAATAAAAATAAAAAATAAAAAATAAAGGGGAAAAGGAAGCAATATTAATTTAAAAATTATAACAATAGCAACATCGGAGTCTTAACATCTAAAATTATTATTGCCGTTAGTATCAAAACAATAAAAATTATCAAATTATACCGAGGGATAAAAATAAAAAGCATGAACAAAATAGCAAGCAAGAAAAACAATTAAAATATTATTATTATTATTATTATTATTATTATTATTATTATTATTATTATTATTATCATGAAAGAATAAATAAATGAATGAAAGATTAAAAAAATTGTAACAACTACAAAAAAAAGATCAAACAAAAAATACAATAAAAACTAAAAATTATCATTGTTATCACTGTCAACACAATAAAAACTATCAAATTGTTCTGAGGGAAAAAACCCTTCAAAAACATTAACAAAAGAGTAAGCAAGAAAAACAATTAAATTATTATTATTATTATTATTATTATTATTATTATTATTATTATTATTATTATTATTATTATTATTATTATTATTATTATTATTATTATTATTATTATCATTTATTTTATTTTTGTGTTAATAATGAAAGGGAAAAAATGGAAGAAAAAAAAAATACTAAAAACTTCAACAAAAGATTAAACAAAAGAATAAAACAAAAACAAAAACTATCGTTGCTATCACTGCCAAAACAGTAAAAAATATCAAATTATCCCGAGGAAAAAAACCTTCAAAAACATTAACAAAAGAGTAAGCAAGAAAAACAATTAAATTATTATTATTATTATTATTATTATTATTATTATTATTATGACTATTTTCATTATTATTATTATTACTATTTTAATTTATTTATTTTATTTTTGTGTTAATAATGAAAGGGAAAAAATGGAAGGGAAAAAAATCCTAAAAACTTCAACAAAAGATCAAACAGAAGAATAAAACAAAAACAAAAACTATCGTTGCTATCACTGCCAAAATAATAAAAATTATCAAATTATACCGAGGGAAAAAAATAAAAAGCATGAACAAAATAGCAAGAAAGAAAAACAATTTATCAAATTTATTATCAATTTCAATCAAATGACAAAATTGAAAAAATCGAAACTGCTATTACCGGTGTAGCCCTGTGCCTAAGTCAACTATTTTGTCTTATTAGGAGCTATACCGGCAATTAGCCATTTCCGGTTAAATATAAAATAATGCAAAGGTAGGCGGACCGGACCGGACCGGTCCGGTCTGAAAGGGTGCAATTACCTCGGAGCCCCTCCACCCATAAACAATTTTTTTGTCTTTTTCGAGGGCTAAAATCGCTATTTCACTGTGCAAAAAACAATAAAAAATGGAAAAACCGGCAAACCAACCGAACTGACCCAAAAATCACTATTACGATCCACAATCATTTTACTCGGAAGCTACAGTGCGTGTGTGCACAGTGAATTGTCCACGCCTTTTATATATATAGTAATATATAGACATTTTTCGAACTATTATATAAAAAAAGCAAAGGGCCTCATTGTTTCACTTTGAACAAAACTCATTATATCGTGAATAAATATAGTTTAATGATGTTTTTTCTTTTCGCGGTGACAACTAATGAAGGGAAAAAATTTATAGTCATTTCATGGGTTCAATTGATATTTTCAAAATAAAAAGGAGTAAATTGGTCTCCTCACTTTTTATTGTACATTGAAATTATTAATTTATCCTTATAATAACAAAATTGCTTGGTTAACAATCTTTATGATCCTTCTTGCTTTTTTAAAAATAGCTAAAAACAAAAATACCCTTAAAAGAAAAAAAAAACACTAAACATGCTATTAGGGATTTTTTTTTAATATATTTTTCATGTGGTTTTTTTTCCTCAATTTGCATGAGTAAATAAGTCTTTAACAAATAATAAATATTATATATAAAAAAAGTGGTTGGGGTGTGTTACACACACATTACCGAGTGGATGTTGCCTACATCCTTCTAGCAGGGCATGTAGTGGTGTCTAACCGCAAAAAATAATCAATTGTCATGTTTCCTAAAACATCTAGTGATGACATAATCAATAGGGTGGAGTGTTCAATTCAATTCATGATGTTTTAACGACGACACCTCTCTCTCTCTCTCCCTCTCTCTCTCTCTAGGGATTCTTTCATGCCTAACCTTCCAAAATACAATGGTGTCATTTAATTTGTATTTAATTTATTTTTTTGAAGTTTTTTTTCTTGTAATCTCATCCTTTAATATCTTATTTATATAATTTTTATATCTAATTTGATCCTCATATTTGTTTTACAATTTTAAGACAAGTTGATCTAACCAAATTATAACACATATAGTAAACTCAATAACAATAAGTTTCACTTTTATTACCTTAAAGTAACGGTGACAATTAAAAATTAGCTCTACTTTCTTTTTTCACTCCAAATAAGGTTTCAAATCGTTTTTCCTTGAAAAACAAAAATCTTCATCTTGATGTTGCCTAAATCTATACCCAAACCATCTTAAAATCCATCTTTTATGGTAGAATTTCTCATATGGCCAAACTCCCCTAGGCTTTGGTTTCTATTTGGCCGAAACCTATCACCATGGTTATCATCAAAATTTTAGGCCCTCTTGTCTATATTGTTTTTGTTATAGATTATTTTGAAGGTGAATTAGCTTGTCTTGTAGACCTTCTTACTTCCAAACCTCTATGATCTGGCTTATCTCAAAGACTAGTCACTTTGGTTCTCAGACTAGTCTTCCCATTAATTACTTTGGTAAACCTTGTATTCATTAACTCCACTTGTTGTAATTAAATGACCAAATAACCTCTTTTAGTATTATTCATATTTTTGACACAATATCTCAGATGTTTATACTTAATAGATGCCACTTCTCTTGTGTTTGATATATTTTTTTTTATTTTTTCTATGGATTTATTTAATCAAGATTGCAAATAATTTCTTTTTTCCTTAACTAGATGTCACAATTAGTTTTTATAGAAGATAAAGAACTCAACAATAATAAAGTACGTGAAAACTTTAAAATAAAAGAACTATAACCTGCTTTAGAGTTTACTCTGATACCATCTTATGTAAACCCTATAGATATATAGATCTAGAAATCCATAATCAAATTGATTCTCCCTAGTAAAACTAAGATCAGGTTTGGAATTGAGTTTGACACAATAATAACAAGTACCTGGACACCAATACCATTAGTGATTGAACCTCACGTAACACCTACAAAGAGATGTGATGAGTATAAAAGATGTGAAACCTGATTATTCTTTGATAAGTTAGAGTAATTTGATGAAGAACCAAAAAACATGAGTAAGACCTCACACACATAATAACAGTTGCTAGAATCCAAGTTCCCCCCCTAAAATAAACCTAAATGCAAGCTAAATAACCTTAAAAATGTTTTAAATAATTCTGAAAAAATAATAAAATAGGAAAAAAAATTCTAGATGAACTAGGAAACTAATATAATTAATGTAGAATAACTTATGAACCTTATCTCGAAGTCTTCCCGATATCTAATTGCCTAAAATATTTAACCTAATATAGAATAAGACCTTTGAAAATTTTTGGTAAAATTTCATATCGATCTAATAGTCAAATAAAAAATTATATTTGTTCATAAACTATGCACTAGAAAAAATAAATATCTAACTTTCAAAATTAATTAAGTCACCATTGTGAAATAATTAGGTTCATGTAGATGGATTAGGCCTCTCATCCACATAGATTAGATTGACTAAGTTCCGATCATTTTTTTTTTATTCGAGGAAACCTCATTCCCTAGAAAATACACTTTGTGGGTCTAGGTGAGTGAGTAAAATCTCGGTTGTCCCAGACTCTTACTAGAGGTGCATGTTCTGACTCGAATTAAGATATCTTGTACAGATCAAGTCATTTGTTATCATGCCACGTCTCTTGAAGACCTAAGTTCTGATCATTACTTTGCCCAAATAATTTAAATGATCTCATTGAATCGATTTTTAAGCTTCATTACTCTTGACCTTGTAATTGGTCCAAGGAGAACTTCTAATGGATCATTTGGAGAAGTTTTAATTTTATAAGGAGAGGAATTGTCGTGTCTTAAGTCATTTGAAAATTATAATAGAATCGTCTTCTATTTTTTTTTGGATAAAATTGGGGCTTAAAGCCCTACTAGATTAATCTTGGAATAGTAGACCCAATTAGGTCATAGTATAACAAAGTGTATAAACCTGACGGAGGGTCCGTTAAAACATCAGATTGTCTATCTATAACATCTCTACTTAACCCATAATTGGCTAACAATCGTCTTCTATAATTTGACATGTAATCAATACCAATAAAATTGCAAATGATTTTTTATTTTTTTTATTTCGTCAATGTTTTCGTCGAAAATTACCTCTGAGTTTATCGTCTCCTATCGTATAACAAACAATCATTCAATTCAAATCATCTCGTGAATAATTTGAAGCCCTGCTTTTTGGGTTTGTTCATGTTATCGACTCAAACAAGCGTGTTTGAAAAGAAACTACGATGCTCTTTTTTTTGGTAACCATACCATATGGTCTCTTATATATTCTCATTCTGAAAAGTCCAACTGCACCTTGCAATGTCAATATGTTTTAGAACCCCTCTAGAAGCCTGAGATCCCTATTATCGAGCTGTTCCTAATTTTACAAGTTGAGCAGCCATTTGACATTAATCAGCAAGTGTGGTGGCTTTGACTATCACAGAATGTATAGCTTCGTTGTTTGCTGAACCTTTTCTGGGATCAGTTTGCACGCATTTTGATGGGTAAGTTTTGAACACTACTGCCTATTGAAAAAGGTTAGTAGACCTTTCCCTGCGAGATCGGTGAAAACTATTGCATGTCAATCCCTATTATTGGCCGATGAAGAAGAGCTTATTTAGAGCAGATTGGCAGGAGATTAGGAAAGGAGGACCTCTCACTCTGATATCAAAAGCCAGAAACAAAAGTAAACAGATGGGTTTAAAGTGATTGTGATTCATGGAAGTACAATGGAAGGAGCCAAAACAAAGTGGAAACATTAAATTTACATGTGAAAGAAGTAAAGAAAGACGACCACAAAATAGGAAACAGCCACAAAGCATTTTAACACATCAGTTATTTAAAGCATGGATCTAATAGTTACTGAAATTCAAGAATTAATCTTTCTGCAACCCTTTCTAATCTCTCCCCTGGAACCTGTCAATGGAGAGATGTTTCCCATCTTAACCATGGACTTGGAAAATTGCTCGAAGAAAAGCTCATTGCTCTCAGCATATTTCTTGACCAGTTCCATTGAAGCTTCGTTCTTTGTCAGGAGAACTTGGTCAGAGCTCAACAGTCCTTTTGAAGCCAATATGTTCTTGAAGTAACTGTTGTCGAACTTTTTTGGACTTACGAAGTCCAAGAAAAACAGGTTCTGGTCACCTCCTGATCTGGGGCACCGGTTGCGCAATTGGGCAGCAAACGATTGTTGAAGAGAGTAGTCAGGCTTCCCGTTTCCTGACTGGTTGTACAGCCTCTGCCTGAAGCTGGTGCACCGAGCATTCCCAATTGTGTGGCTCCCTGAACAAAATTTTTAAAAACTAAGGACCATATTAATAGTTTCCGGAAACTCAATGAAGGGAGATAGTCGAGTTAATTTACCAGAGAGTGCAACAAGATCAACAACATTAAGGCCTTTTAACTTGAACTTTGTAAGAATTGTTTGAAATGTGTTGTTTGGAGCAGGAATATTGTTATTCGAACCGCTCAAGCTTGCACCTCTAGAGTCCCTTCTTCCCAATGGAACCTCCCAGCTAGGACCGCCAGTCTGTATACATCAACAAAACAAGGGTCAGCTCTGGAATTTTGGCTAGAAAAGGTTGGTTCAATTCATTACAGGACAAGCATGTAACACTTACAAGAACGGTAGAATCTCTAGCAGACAAGGCCATGATATCAGCACAGGAAACTGTTTGAGGACACTCCTTCTCTAGCGCAGATTTAATCTCGTCAATTACTTCAAATCCTCGAAGTGAGTTTCTATTCGGATTTGACCCCTTCTCGCTTACTATGCTTCCGGTGCTGTCTAGCAATACTGATGCATCACAGCCCTGAGATTTTAACAAAATAATGTAAATCATTTTTGTCATGATAGTAGAAGAGCAAGTGATGAGAGTAGTAATCAATTACAGACCTTGACAAAGCAGTCATGAAAATGGAGCCTAAGTAATGAGGCTGCCATACGAGCTTCTTTAGCAACTGCCTTGGCTACAATGGAGTGGACTATTTCTCGAGCTTTTGGGCATGACCTATCGTAAAACTGCGGATAGAGGTAGCCACCAGTTGTCTTACCACAAAAACAAATCGGAGAAAAGGCAAGGAAAACAAGACCAAGAACCAAGACTACGCTAATGAGCTGAGCCATTACTGCTTCAGTTTTTTTCCAGAAAATCACTAGTTGCAAGACCAAGATTGTACACAGGAATGCTAAGAAATATGAAGGGGAAGTTCAAAAGCTGCTATGAACTTTGGATGGTCTTGGGATATTTATAGAGGAGGGAAGGGAACAAAAATGGAGTCGGTAACTAGCTAGCTTTCTATCATCGGGAAAAGGGGGGGAAACAAAGAAGAGAGTGGTTAGCAATTTATTGTTATTTAGGCTGATCATTCTCGCTGATACAAAGTTTTAAGAAAGCTACTGAGCAGTCACTGACCTGATCATAACTTAATGTCTGTAGCTTGTTAGTGCATTAGCTTTATATCCAACGTTATCAATTATGTTTCGGTTGATGATTCGTTTTTTTCAATTGGAATAGAATGTTTTGGTTTTGGAGCGTTTTGGCGCGCCATTTCGGGGTTTATATATGTATATATATATATAATTAAATATATTAATTCAAAACAAAATTTAGTTCAAATCCAAAAATAAAATTGTTTAGAATTGTGCAATTTAATCCAAAAAAAGACACAATAAAATGATTTTTCTGAACAAAATTATCAACATGTATAATATTACGAGAATGTCATCATCAATCTTGTAAGGTCATTACATTCTCTGATTGTTATGAAATTTTAACATAATATATATAAATATATCAAGAGACTCCTCGTATAATTTCATCTCAAACACTATTTGGCCAAAATGGCACAAGTGAAATGATACCGACGTGTTTCAGCCTGTATTTGGCTGAAAAATCCAGAATGAAGTGAAATTTTAACTGAGACAAAAACGATGTCGTTTTATCTTATTTTTTTAACTGATACAAAACATTTCAACCATTTCGGCCGAAACGAAACTGACAACCCTGTTTATACCACTATCGTGGAAGATGTATCATGGGTTTCTGTATAACATGGCTGTTCTTTTACCAGTTTGCTGATTCAGACATCCTCTCTAAACCATTCCTTTATGCGAAACTGATGGAATGTTCAAAACACGATTCACCGAAAACAGATTTTGAAGAGTCCTATCATTTTCACAATGATGGGACCAATCATCACCTTCCTTGCATGAGTTTGTTCTCATTACCAGTGGGTCCATATGAGCTCAATTATTATTATCAGCACTCGTCCCCGAACGTGAAGAAAAGCACAGACGAGAAAAGCCGCGGAAAGAGAAGTAGATTCACCTGCTCTTATTGACCAAATGGATGATCCCATAATTTATTTATTTTTTACAATAATTCCTACTGTAGATGAAATTAATAATGTGTGACCACTAGAAAGCAATACAAAAGCTAGCTGTAAACAATGCATGAGGTTGAAAGTTCATAATATTTATAGCAAGCTTTGCTTGCTAGATCCATGGCAAAAATACTTTATGGTTAATCATGGGCCATTCATCAATTAATTCTCTTGTAGTTACTTTTCTTTTAAGTGGCATGATAACACAAGAATAGATGGAGCAGATGAGAGACACTATCTTTTTGAGAGTCTTGAGCCATCCTCATCCTAACGACTCTTCGCTCCGAAAATGGGACCACTGGTGAAGCACCATGACTTGATCAGTCAATGTTTTATTTTTTTATTATTTTATGAAATCTTAGTTGCCAGGTCAAGTGCACCGTGTAGGGTTTTTTTTTTTTTTTTTTTTTTTTTTTAAAAAAAGAGTTTGTTTTTTATTGCTTTAAATGAAAAAAAAATAGTATTTTTAGATTATTTTGATGTGTTTCGAAAATATTTAAAAAAAATATATATTATTTTAATAGATTTCTAAGTGAAAAGCTCTTTGAAAATCAACTACAATCATACTCATAAACATCTTCATATGTAGTACAAAACAAAATATGAATAAACTTTTTTAAAGGTTTAGGGTTTTAATTATTGTGTTTTTTTGGTAATTCATTTTAGTTATAATTGTAGGCTAATTACGTCTAAATTCTTAAAATTATATATATAAAAGAATTGAATGCCAATTAAATAGTAAAGTGAGAAGTCGATGATGTAAGAAGTAAAGCATAGATATACATAAAAATATTTTATAAATATAGACTATAGATAATTATGATAATTAACTATAAGATAAATACAATAAACTATTTAATATAGAAAAGAACCAAGGTAGCGAGACCTTTTCAAAATCAATTTTGATTTAATCTTGGGTGTGTATTATCATATATAAAGTTAATTTTAGATTAATCTAAAAAAAAAGTGTAGATGATATTTGGAATCAAAACTAATGAAGAATTAATTGTAGTAATTATTATAAGTAATTTTCTCTATTTTATCTTAATTAACTTCCATAAAAAAAACTAAAAACCTCACATTTTTTAGCCTTAAAACTCATACATCTTCCCTGAGAAAAAAAGGTATTTGTAAAGAAGAATATTGTTCAAACTATTTTTTTCATGGGCTATATGTACATGCTAGAAAAACAAATTATGGATCAAAGAATTATTTATAAAAGAACTCAACTAAAGTTTTAAAATAAGTTAGCAAAACTCAAACTCAAACCTAAACTTATGCCCATAACACAAAACCCCCCAAGCCTGAGCCAAGCCAAGCATACATATGGGTTAAATCTATATTACTTTGCTTAGACTCATTGATGACCCTTCATCTTTACAATAGATAAGCTACATGAGTTCTTAGGCTTATATGAGATAGAGTGTTATGTTTGACAATAAATATATCAACCAAGGATTCTTTGAAATTAATTTATTGTTTATCCTTAATTTATTTTAATCATGTTAACATATCACGTCAAAGAACTTGTATAGAATAACTCTTAATAAAGTCTTAACCCAAAAAGTGAACGGGTCTATTTTAAATTTGATCTTAAAAGTGTCTATTAGCCATGATTTTAAAATGAATTTTATTAAAATAATTTATATGAATAAAAATTATCTTGTCGATTTAAAAAAACTTAAGGATTCATAAATAACTAATGATTTGGTGGATCACTGCATTAAAATAGATAGTTTTGGGTTTTGAGCCTTTCTTAAAGAGATACTATTAGATTTACTCAGCTAAATAATAAATATGATATCTTGAACTATTCAACATTTTATGTAAGACAATAATACTCACATAGCTCATTATCTTGATATTTCTATTAGTTGTCATGGTTGTGTTTATTTTGGCCCTGAATAACCTCTAAATTCATGAGTGCTTTAGAGAATGCAATCATTTTAAAAATCTCAAAGAAATAGTTACATCTTTAACTTATATAAATGATATTTGATTAAGAATTTTTTTAATATGCTCCACTTAAATACATAGATATTAAATCATTAAGAGAATTGCTCACACTTTATTAAGTTCTATTTAACTCCTTTTTCATCATAAGAAAAAGTTGAAAACAATAATTTATAAGTGCTTTTAATAATGTTATAGAGTTAATTTTTTATTTGAACCTATATCTTTGGATTTAGAATAAATTAGGTATTTTTACCATCAGTATACTCTTTTTATATTTAAATGCCTTAAACTTATTTCTCTTGATGAATTATACATAAATCCTCTCAATAAGCTTTTTGTCAATGGATCTATAATACTTTTCTTTGATTTTATATATTCAATATAAATTATCTCATTCAAGAGTAAGTATTTAACATTATTATGCTGACAATGTGTATGTCTAAACTTACCATTATACATGTTATTTTATGCCCTATTTATTGACCATCACAATAGACACAAATAGTTGACACTTTTTTTTTGCCAACATGGAATATCTTCTAAGAAATTCTAAAGTCACTTGACTTTCTCTCTAGTTGTATCAAGAAAAATAATTTTTCACTCCATCATGGATTTTGCAATGCACATTTATTTATAAAGACTTTTATGACATGGCTACTTCACTAAGTATGAAAACATATCCATTAGTGAATTTCAAATATGTAGTATTGGATATCTAATTACTATAATTATACCATTTTAATATCATTTTGTAACATATATAGTGTAACCCATTATAACCAACCTAATTTATTTACATGATATTCCATGTATATATATTATATTGTTATTGAAAGTACATGAATCTGTTTTCTACCAAAAATTCAACAGAGTTTTCTTCAATTTCTCAATACCAAGTTATCAAATCAAACAATTTTCATAACCTACAAATAATAAATTCAACGTTATCCCACCATTCAGGACTTTCTTGTTTATATTAAATTCAACCATAAGAATAATTGTTTTTCTTTAATATTTATTCAAATGAATTAAATATTGTATTATCCAAGAAATAATAATAATGATGATACAATTAATTTAATTATCACATAAATCAATACACACATTCATTTTTAAGCAAAGTAAATCTGAAAAGGGTATAACATAACTAGAGACATGTTTTTTTAAAAGAAAACTATTTTAGATACATCATTTATATTTAATTTAGATTCATATATATTTTTGGATATACAATTACATTTTAAAAATAATATTCGTCTATTCCATTTTACATGATTCGTCAATTAACTAGGTAACTAGTCTTATTAGTTAGGGTAACTAGCTTCTTTAATTGCCCATTAATTAGGGCGCTAGTCTCATTTACTAGGGTAATTAGTTTCTCTAATTTCCTATGTCTTATTTACTAGGATACTAGTTTTATTTATCATAACTAGTTTCTTCAATAATTTAACATTTATTAGAAGAGTAAGATACATTTAAGAAAAAATATTATCATAGTTTAAATAATATTTTAGTTGTAAGGTGTTGAACACTTAAAGTGATGTTTGAGTGTGTGAAATGGTCCCTAATGATGAGTAAGTCTTGTGACCTCTCTTATAACAATAAAAAATCTAGGCATTCTTATTTCTTGTTTTAGTCTCTAGTTTTAAATGAGGACAAAGAAAGTCATCAAAAAATAGAGAAGCAGATAGAGTTATTAGTTGACCATATTATCATAATAATAAAAAGTTTTTTGGGGTTAATGGTTCTGCTTCTCAAGAGTAGTTCAATAAAGATGATGTTTATCTATAAACATGCAAAACCAAATGGGGCTAGTTAGTTTTTTTTATATGTATAATTTGAATGATTTTTGTTTTTTGGAGTGAAGTATGGCGTTTTGGGATTAGAAATGAATTTATTAAGATTCCTAGGGTGTTTTGAGAAAACAAAGTGTAAAATGGATTTTCACGTCCTAAAACTTGGACTATAATTTTCCATCACCAAAGGTAATTAGAAACTAGTTAATCAAATGACTTATTGCTTGTTGAAAAATAAAATTAGAGAGGAAGATACATCATCCATTCTTTTTAAAAGAAAAAAGCGGTCAAACATGTGAACCTAAGCTTTCAAACATGCGAACTTGGACTTTCAAACTTAAGTGCACTTTTTCCAATTATACAATTCAAAAGGTGTAAAAAAAATCAATTTAGTCCCTTAAGTTTACTCTTTTTATATTTATTTTATGCTATTTTTAGCTTATATATTTTAGTCATAAGACTTATTTTTCATTTTAGTCTCAGTTTGTTGTCAAATGAGAGAAAAAGTCTTTGAAAAAGGAACACAAGAGAGGGAAAACTCTCGGATGACCAAATTCCAGAAACCAATAACTACAATTTTAGTGTTTATGGATTCGTTTTTAAGATGAGAAGTCAATGATGGTAATTTTGTCTTTAATCATATTTAAAAATGTAGATTAGATCTCATTTTTTTTTTTAATTTGATTCCAAGTCCTTATTCCAATTAAAATGTGTTTTATGGTTAGAAATAAAGTTTTTTTTTTTTTTTTTAATTTGTATGATATTTTCTTCATGTACTCTGTTAAAAACGATGAAATTAGATTTTTTATGTCTAAAAACTTGATTCTGATTTTTCAATCACCTCTGGTGATCAGAAAATGTTGAATACAAACAGCTCCTTGATTGTTCCATTTTAAAAAAAATAGGTCATCCACCTTTTAAAATAAAAATAATGTAAAACTTATTTTTAAGATTCTGATACATTTTGTTTAGAAAATACTATGAAAATCAATTCAATATCTAATTATCAGTTTATATATTTTATTAATGAAAAATATTATATTTTGAGCTCTTAATTAAACCATTTTATTTTTTTAGAAACCATATTCACAAGCCTTGTTTTCATGTATATATATATATATAATATCTAAAAGTAGCGCGGGTACAATTAAGAATAATTTTTCTCCATGCCATCCCCTGAATCTAACGACATGTTGTCCACCATAATAAAAATTCATTATTATATTTTCACCTGAAATTCCAGTCAGTGACTTCCTCTCAAAATTCCAGGTGTCTAGACGAGGCGTCAACCCCTTTCACAAGTCCAAATGTGCAAAAATGAACCAAACCTCAACAAAATCAACACCCTCGAAACCCTAACGATGCCACTGCTAAAATAACAATAATAATGCCAGTTAAAGCCGAAGCCAAAGGCAGCAGTCTCAAAATCTCGAGGAAATGGCTAAACTACTGCAGCAGCACAGTAATGCAGCTGGGTGGGCTCCTCCTTCAGTGCAAAAACGATGGCTCTTAACACTCTTAATTATGCTTTCCGTTTCCACTCTCATCGCTCTCCTCATTAAATCCGCTTTTGATTCCTGCGATCCCCCCCACCCCCGCAACTTCCATGTTGATGCTTCAAACCAACCGGTCAAAGATTTTCCGAAATCGATTAAAACGGCGCCGAGCCCGCTTAGTTTCATGAAGTCTAAGCCCGTTCTCTTGGTCTCTCACGAGCTCTCTCTTTCTGGTACTGTCTTTCTTTCTTTTTTCTTTTTATTTTTGTGATTACTAATTTTATTTTGATTAAAGAAAGATAATCGGTGTTGCTATTTGCGTTGACTACTAATTAGATTGTCTATTCTATTTAGCATGCAAGATGCTTGTATTATCTTATGATGACCTTAATGATTGTAGAATCTGGAAAGCCAGGTGATTATTATCCTGCTTAAAGCTAAAATATGTGCTTTATTGATTTTACTACTTTTTCAAGTCAGGTGCATATTGTGAATTCGTGTTTGTGAATCCCTTTTGTCATCTTTCTTGAAGGAACGCTAGTCATCAACTTGTAGTTAACTAGATGGTAATTATTATCCTAAGATGGCTAAATTGCTGAGCATTCTAAAGGTGTTTTGAGATGAACGTTGTAATGCCTGGTTTGGTGATTCATGGATGTTGTGCATAGTGATATACTCTAGAAGATATTGTGGCAGCCTTTGTTGTCGTTCTTTTTAGTTATTTAGTAAGACTATTTAAGTGGACATGCTTGAAGAGAATGTTTTTAAAATTTTGTTATCAAGGCATTGTCGTTTGAGGAATCTTGTTTTTGGTTGTCATTATCTTTTCATCTAAAGGTGTATTGAGTGAATGATCTTGACAAGTGTTAATGTCTGAAACAACATTTGTGTGGACATAGAAGGAATAATTTATATACCGAAACTGTTAAGCTACCCGTAACTGGCTTCCATTATTTTTTGTACTTGTATGGTTGTTCTCATGGTTTGGAGAAGTATGTAGTAGGAGGGTTTTCTATATTATGTCAACTCATGAAATTATCTTGCTGTTCATAATAGGAAGTTACTGTTAAAGATCTTCAGCCATAAATAGAGGAGCAATGTGGCTGAAAATTTCCCAGTAGGATTAGGATGTGTCATTCATTTGGTTTCCGCCGCTATTCTTGTGCAAATGTATATAGCATGTATTCTTGGCATGTGTTAAAAACCAGTTAACATTCATTTTTCCAACTGGGGAGCTGATTTCACTTGCTTTACTTCCATGAACCTGTGTACTCTATATAGCAGAGATCAAAATTTAGAAAGCATGTAATTGCACTGTGGTTTCTTAAATGTTCAATGCATAAAATCTCATCTATCCCATCAATTTTGTCTATGATTTTCATGTTGATTCATAAGTATCATATCCTCTGTTCTTTTTTCCTTTCCGTGATTTTGAGCTAACTTGCTCGAGTGTTTTATTTTTCCAGGTGGACCATTGTTACTGATGGAACTAGCATTTCTATTAAGAAGTGTTGGCACTGAAGTTTTTTGGATTACTATCCAGAAACCAACAGAAACTGATGAGGTTGTATACAGTTTGGAGCAAAAGATGTCGGTCCGAGGAGTGCAGGTATTTACTGTTCTAGCTCCTGAAGCTGTCTAGCAGATGATTTTGTTCCAATTTGAGTGATTTTAATTTAAATATTAAGTCGGGCATGTGTCAACCTTTTATCTTAGTTGGAATACAGAATTAAATCAGGCCTGGTTTCTCTACTGCACTGTGCCATCATCTATATCATTATGTCGTCCCCTCTTAATAAAAAGTTGGAGTTGGCTTTTTATTCTTCACGAAGCTAATCCTCTGCTATTATATGCATACAGGTGTTCTCTGCAAAGGGTCAAGAAGCTATAGATACAGCTTTTAAGGCTGATCTTATTGTCTTGAACACTGCTGTTGCCGGTAAATGGCTGGATGCTGTTCTCAAGGAGAATGTTCCTCGTGTTCTCCCAAAGGTGTTGTGGTGGATCCATGAAATGCGGGGGCATTATTTCAAATTGGATTATGTCAAGCACCTTCCCTTGGTTGGTGGTGCTATGATTGACTCACATGTAACCGCAGAATACTGGAAGAATAGAACTCAAGAGCGTTTGAGGTACTTACAATCTGTTTGTTTATACTGACTTAGTGAATGAAGTACTTGCTTTCTATATGATTATATGTCCTTTCTTGTCTGCCCTGGTATTTAATTTTCTGATAAATGATCAATCTTAATGTTGACTATTGATGGCGCAAGTATAGGAATGAATATATCAATTCCTATAAATAATTAATTATCGTGTCCATTCTAAATTAAACCAAGGCATCATAATACCTTAAATAGCTGAATCTAGCTTTGCTTCTTCTTGTGGTGGTTGAGGTGTTGAACGTTTGTCTTTGGCTTGTTTTAACTGGCATCATCATGTTTTATTTTCTTTGCGTAGTTTTCATCTCCAGTTTCAGTTTTGGTTGGGACCTAAATCTGAAACTAAATAACATTTCCCTCTATTGTATATGTGTTTCCATAATCTCTTCTTTTTCATGTTTTTTGTTTTTCATTTCAGTAATACTTTTTTTTTTCTCTTCTACAGAATTAAAATGCCTGAGACCTATGTGGTTCACCTTGGAAATAGTAAAGAACTCATGGATGTTGCTGAAGATAGTGTGGCAAAAAGGGTCTTGCGTGAGCATATTCGGGAGTCTCTTGGAGTGCGGGATGAAGATATACTCTTTGCCATTATTAACAGTATGTTTTTCATGCTAATTAGATCATATACTCTCATTTTGACACTGCAGTTTCTTTTCTGTTGATGAATTCAGTTCCTTACTTGAAATGAATGATTCGTTGTGTGTCACCCAGTTGGTAGGAATTTTTTTTATTATCTTTTAAACTTTAACCTTGGGATCTGAATTTATCTCCTTCCCCTATCTGGTTTTGGATATTGTAGTATGTTTCTACTTCATTGTGCCTTTGAAGTCCACTTCCCTGCCAATCTAATGCACCTCCACACAAAAGAAACATCAGAGCGAGGGATAGAAAAAAATGTTATATCTGGTCGGATATTAATGAATGTTAAAATATATTGCAGGTGTTTCGCGTGGAAAGGGCCAAGATCTATTTCTACGTTCCTTTTATGAGAGCTTACAATTAATCCAAGTGCAGAAACTAAAGGTGCCATCAATGCATGCAGTAATTGTGGGTAGTGACATGAGTGCTCAGACTAAGTTTGAGACAGAATTACGGAACTATGTGATGCAGAAAAAAATTCAAGATCGTGTTCACTTTATAAATAAAACTTTGACTGTAGCTCCTTACCTAGCTGCAATTGATGTTCTTGTTCAGAATTCACAGGTAGTTTCATGATGCCTGAGCATTTCTTTTCCATGCACTAGTTTATTTTAAATATCCAGTTTAGTAGAGTAATTATTGTTTATTATCTTGTTATCATCATCTTAATTGATTCATGGTTTCTGACATAATTATCTTCATTGAGACATGAGCTGTGTTCATTTTGCTGATGCTGTATTCAGTAGGAAATGACTTTGTGGCATAATATTCAAATCATATAAACTGAAAAGATAGGGAAGGAAAAAAGGGGATAGGTTAGGCATAAAAGATGCACCTCTTAGCTGCAAACTCACAATTAATAAACCAGGGCCTCCATCCAGAGTTATAAACACATGAATAAACAGTAAAATAAAGCAGTCTATTTTCACGAGGTCAATATAATGGTGCCATAATCTGTCTAGGAAGGTTGTTATTTTATTAGGTAAGTGGTGCATCTTATAAAATGAAGCAAAGAATCCAGTCTTTTGATGTGAAACAATTTTTTGCTGTCATTGAGATGAATCATTGATGCTTATAGAGGCTTCTACTCTGTTGATTTCATTTTCCTAATCCAAGGTTTGTTCAAAGTCTATCTGATTGTGTTGTTATGGATGTTCTTCACAGTTCCTTTTCCTCTTCCAAGCAATTGAAAGTATAAGAGTTCTCATAAACGTTTTCTTTCTGCGTATCCATTTAGGCACGGGGTGAATGCTTTGGGAGGATAACTATTGAAGCAATGGCATTTCAGCTGCCTGTTCTGGTGAGGCTTTTTATACGATCCTGATATTTCTTATAATAAACATGCTTGATACTTGAGTTCTCATCACACTTGCCATATATTATAGCTGGTTTTGATCTCAATTGTTGTTTGTTATATTGTTCTTGTCAGGGAACGGCAGCTGGAGGCACCACAGAGATTGTTGTGAATGGAACTACCGGATTATTGCATTCCGTCGGAAAAGAAGGGGTCACTCCCCTTGCAAAAAATATCGTAAAACTTGCCACTCATGTCGAGAGGAGGCTTACAATGGGTAAAAGAGGATATGAAAGGGTCAGGGAGATGTTTTTAGAACATCACATGGCACACAGAATTGCTTCGGTGTTGAAAGAAGTTTTACGGAAGTCGAAGAGCCACCCTCATTCTTAACACTTTGAAGATCAGTCCTCCCTTCAACTTGCTGGAGCATGAGGCGATCTGCATTTCTAGGGTGTCCATCAAAATCTTCACAAAAAGACTGCCTTCAGTGATGATAGGAAAATGGTAGTTTACATAGCCCATAGCCATAGCCATACCTTTTCTTTGGGTGGTGTTTTTTCATGCTATCTTTCAAAGGAGCTGTATATTATGTACATACTTGGATGGATCAAGTCAGTGGGACTTTGTCATATATCAACGCTTATGACTTTTATCATGTCAACGTTTACAGTTTTTTCTCTGGCCTCAGTGTTATTGATCAGCATTCCGATCAGCAAAAGAAATCTCAAGCCAGCAATTATCACTTGGAACTAACTTAAGATTTGGATTTTTTTTACCTATCTAATATTTAGTCAAAAAGCAATCAGACTATTTTTTTTTTTTTTTATAATAGGGCTGCTTTTCTTTTTTCTTATATAATTTTGACTCTTAACTTTTAATCTCATGCGAACAGAAAAACCAAATAGATCAAGAACTAATTCAATGTCAAGATAACCGATTCCAAATAAATGTAATGTCAAAGAAATAAAAGAAAAGGACAAAAAATCGGAGCTGTGAGGAGAGCTGCAGGGAAATCACCAAATCTTTAAGGTGTTTTGTTAATGTTAATCTGCAAGTGTAAGTGAGACACTTTCAGGTTGCGTATAAATGTTTGTTCGATCCAACCAAACCAAAGAAGTTGTCAGATGAACTCAATTTACGCCAATCAAACTGGAAAATTCAGCTGATGATTAAGAAACGATAAAGCAACACAACAATCTTTAACAGTAGTACTAGTAGGGCATCTTTTGTAATAGAAACTGGATTTCCATGGATAATGAGGGAAGTGACCAACCATAACAGAATCTGCTCAATCAGCCATCCATGGTATATATACAAAGGATTTGCAAAGAAGACAATGAACATCAGCTAGCCACTAATCCTACAGCATCTCTCAGTTCATCAATGGTCATATAACAAACTGGCAAGAAAGATTAACATGATTTAAGCAAGTCCCTTGACACCATTACGATACTCATGCAATCTCAAGGCTTGGGTAGTGAAGGCTGTTTATTATTGCCTGGTTTTGCTTGCAGCTTGAGGTTGGGTTTAGTGAACCAAGAAGTATAAAGAAACTGCTTATGAGGCCCTTCATGATTGCAAATAAGCTTAAGCTTCTGCCTCTCTCTCATCCATCTCAACACTATTTTCATATGCCTTTTGCTTGTCAGTCCTCTCAATCCAACTTCCTACTCAGACAATTCATCAAACACTATGCTATCAAAACAGAGCAAACCTTGAAAGCAACCAATGTAAAGAAGAATCAAAAGAACCCATTTGTGGTAAAGGTTGAAGGGATTACCTGGACCTTTTCCCAGGTTTCTGCGATGGTGAGAGGACCATGTTCTTTTACGATGTCGATAATTGCTCTGGTTATCGTCTGGGTTTGCTCTGGCGGTGTTTTGAGCTCTATTGGTTTCATTTTTGGCTTAGGTTTCGTTGAGAAGTACCTTATTGCAGCCCTAAACATGATTTCCTTTTTCAAAATTCACGACACTCGGATGGGAGAGAGACTGTCGTGGTGGTGAAAGAGAGAAATGGTGTCATGTAGTGGAGAGAGGCATATGACTCGCAAATTAATTATGCCATTTTTCTAATTAAATTTTCGTTCTTGTTGATTTCTTGTTTTGTATTTTTAATGTGTTACGTTGAAGAAAAACTCGGAAATAAAAAATAATGTGTTGCTATTTTGTTTAAACTGGTTCAAGAAATTCAAAATTGATGAAATTCAAAAAACAAAATAAAAAAACAAAAAACAATTAATAAAACTTCATAAAACGTGGTTGTAGTGGACCTCCAAACAAACACTGAAGGAGCTAAAATAAAATCACTAAATCAGGTCTAAAGATGGAAGAAACTTGTAAGCTTCTAACAATCTCAAAACTACAAATTAATCTTCTTGAAACCGAACTACCTCCAAGAAAACAAGAAGAAAAAACTGTGATATGGTCGCCCTCTCTCGCAAATTCTCCACGGCCACATCCGATTCCCTAACTTACATTTCCCTCAAGCAATTCTCTCAAAACCCACAAAAATCAACCCCTTTCTATCAAATTCAACAACAACAACTTGAGCATCTAAAATCCCAAATTGTTACCACACTCGATGGCTGCAAAAACCTCACTCAAATCAAACAAGTTCATGCTCGCATCCTCCTTAGCGACCTTGAGCAATCCTGCTTTGTCCTTGCAAAACTTATCCGCACGCTCATAAAACTTAACTTCCCTGTGGACCCATATCCGCGGTCCATTTTTAACCGGGTCAAATACCCAAATCCATTCCTTTACAATGCTCTAATCAGAGGTTATTTGATTGAAGAAAGGTTAAATGAATCAATTGAATTGTATAGTTTGATGAGAAAAGAAGGTGTTGGGCCTCTTTCTTTCACATTTGCTGCTCTTTTTAAGGCATGTGGTGCTAAAATGAATATGAGTTTGGGGCGGCAAATTCATGGGCAAACGATTTTGGTTGGTGGGTTTGATGAGGATTTGCATGTTGGGAATTCTATGATTGATATGTACATAAAATGTGGATTTTTGGAGTTTGGGCGAAAAGTGTTTGATGAAATGCCCAAGAGGGATGTGATTTCTTGGACGGAGTTGATTTCTGCTTATGCGAAGAATGGGAATATGGAGAGTGCAGGCGAGTTGTTTGATGGACTGCCTGTGAAGGATATGGTGGCTTGGACAGTGATGGTTTCAGGTTTTGCACAAAATGCTAAACCAAGAGAGGCAATAATGGTTTTCGAGAAAATGCAGGAATCTGGTGTTGAAACTGATGAGATTACTTTGCTTGGCGTTATTTCCGCTTGTGCTCAATTGGGCGCTGCTAAGTACGCTGATTGGATTCGTGATGTTGCAGAGAAATCTGAGTTTGGTGGTAAGCATAGTGTTGTTGTGGGGTCAGCTTTGATTGATATGTATTCAAAGTGTGGGAGTGTTGGAGATGCGTACAGAGTTTTTCAGGGCATGAAGGAGAGGAATGTGTATTCTTATAGTTCAATGATTTTGGGGTTTGCAATGCATGGTCGTGCACATGATGCAATGAAATTGTTTGATGAGATGGTGACAACAGAGATAAAACCAAATAGGGTTACTTTTATTGGAGTGCTTACAGCTTGCAGTCATGCAGGAATGGTAGAACAAGGTTGGCAGATATTTGAGTTGATGGAAAAATGTTATGGTATTAAACCATCTGCTGATCATTACACTTGTATGGTGGATCTGCTTGGACGAGCTGGGCGCTTGCAAGAAGCACATGAGCTTGTTAAAACAATGCCAATAGAGCCTCATGGAGGAGTGTGGGGAGCATTGCTTGGAGCTTGTCGTATCCATAAAAGCCCCGACATTGCAGCAATTGCTGCTAACCATTTGTTTGAGCTTGAACCCTATTGCATTGGAAACTACGTTTTGCTTGCTAATGTATATGCATCATGTGGAAGGTGGAGCGATGTCTCTACTGTAAGAAAATTGATGAGAGCAAGAGGTCTAAGAAAGAACCCTGCATTTAGCTGGATAGAATCAGAGAAAGGAATGGTTCATGAGTTCTTTTCAGGGGATATGACTCATCCAAGGTCTGGTGAGATTAAACAAGCACTGGAGGATCTTCTTGAGAGGTTGGAGGCTAAAGGATACCAACCACACTTGAGTTCTGTGCCTTATGATGTGAATGATGAAGATAAGAGACGTATACTAATGACTCACAGTGAGAAGCTTGCTCTGGCATTTGGGTTGATCAGTACACTTCCTGGTTCCGAAATAAGGATAGTGAAAAACGTTAGGATATGTGAGGATTGCCACTCAGTTATATGTGGTGCATCGCAGATCATGGGGAGGGAGATTGTTGTGAGGGATATCATGAGATTTCACCATTTTCATGATGGGATATGCTCATGTGGTAATTTCTGGTGATTGAACGGAAGATTTGAGTGTAGTCTGGGATTGTGCATCGGAAGTCGGAAGCCGAGAACCCCTCTCTCTTCACATGGAGGGTTGGTTGTGGTCTGATTTTGTGCAAGACATTCGAGCTACTGAAATCTTCTATCCACGTAAAAGCCAGGATTCTATTTCCATTAGTTCTGAACCTGCTCCTGTGAATCATCTGCTGCTGTAGACAACCGCTGCAGTAAATAGAATTGGAAGGTTTTGAAACCATGCCTGCAAGGTAAAAACTATTGAACACAACAGCTATCAATTGAACTCGTTCACATGAATAACAAAGATGCATATGCATACTAAACAATTTACTCACATGCCAAGATAATTCTTTGATGCTGAGGCAATTAGCACTCGAATTCATAGTCGCCCTTACCCGTTATAGGTCTATTCTGTGAAAAGAGTTGTTTCGGAGGAGAAAAATGCCTAGGTATCTGAAAGGGAAAACTACTCCTAGCTTTGGTTGAAATTTTATTGTTTACGTCTAGGAGAGTGAATGGATCTTCTAATCTTGTAGATCCTCTTAGGTGTCTCATATGATAAAAAAAATATTTTATAAGGGTCTTTTAATATCACAACTTTTTTTGCTTCCCACGTGCATCAAATTTTGGCTTTGCAATAGATTTATACTCCTGTGAAACACGAGGGTTCGGTGTGAATGATTCACAATAGAACTAAAAATTAAACCAATCTGCATGACAAATCCAATCAGAATGCTCTTATTGTGCTATCAAAAACTCAGAATAAATAAGGACAAATTCTAAATAGTGAAGATTCATGTTCAACATGTGAGAGCTCTTCAAAACTAGGAACAACCTTTTCATAGTAGTCTCCCAAACTAGATAAGCCAACGATGTTGTATAATTTCCCAAATTAAAATCCCAATTTTACCATTTAAAGTCAAGAGAATGTTCTTAATAGGACACCTAGTTTTTATCAATGCAACTTTTATTGAGATTTTATTTATGGCCTGACTGTGTGTGTGTGTGTCTATATATATATATATATATATATATTTATGCCATGACCCAATGTTTTTTGGGAAGCTAAAGGGTTAGCATGGCACAAGGACTCATACTTTCTCGGATATACCTTTTCTCTAACAACTCCAAAACTTGCCTCGAAAATTGTTCAACCTCTTTAGGGCTACGTCTTTAAGCTGTTTTGTTTGGCTAGTTGGAACCCAACATCAATTTAATTTGATGTTGTATCTTTCTTATTATAGGTGGTAAATATTGGGCAACTCATCCGACATTAAATTTGAGAATTCTGCCAATACACCCCTCTCCTTTATGGGACTATCATCATTGAATTCCTCCTCTTTTAGGGATGCACTCATAGGGATTAGGGAAAATACCACTCCCTCACTCTTTATTTCCGTCATATACTATGATAAAGACAACAAATTCTTCGCACTATCAGCATTCACCTTCATTTTTTCCCTCCTAGGTGCCAAAATTATATTTTCCCCTTTAATGCTAAGGGTATAGTTGATCTTGTTAACCATTTTAAATCACATTCTTATCAATCTGCCATAGCTTCCCTGGCAGAATATGTTCAGAATCCATTGAGACCATTTTGCACCAAACATTATCGATGTAATTATGACATATAAAGAAAGAAACAAGGCATTATCTATCCACAAGTGCCTTGATGTCTTTATTCATCCATGTCAGCTTGTAAGGTTTGGGATGATTTTGGTCGCTGATTGAAGGTTCTCTATAACCTCTATAGAAACCACATTATCGTAACTCCTGCTATCTATGATCAAACTGCAGACTAAATTCAATGATAAAACCTCTTCCTTAGGAAGTTTGCAAAATCCTAGCTAAAATAGAAAACTTTTTAATGATATTTTTTTTATTAAATATTCTCTCAAAAGATACGCTTTTTTATTTTTCTCCATATCTCTCTATGCTTATGTTTTATGTTTCTAATTACAAACCTATTCATAAACCTCAAGTTTTAGACAATCAAGAAACTAAACTACTTAAAATGAAATCCTAATGCATTTAGGAATCTAACATTATAATTACACAAGTATTCCTAATGTATTGAACTTCACCAAGGTGACCCTTTTCTTCTCGCTGTTGGAGGCTTCAAGGGCAAATTGGACGTCAGTTTAAAAACCGTACATATATTTTATTTTAATGCATATCTGGTATTAGGAAAAGTGGTAGAATTTATCCTATTTAATGTCACTTGAAATTCTTAGCTATGGGATCCGTTGTCTGAGGCCAAGGTCACAAGTGTATTTATGCTTGAGTGGCATCTGCGACTGCTAGGGAAGAGGTAATCTCATAGCTTTTTTCAATTTCGTGAGATGGCAGATGAGGTTTGGTATCTTGTTTGTTTGTTTGTTTACTTAAGCTCCTTACTGGAATTATGATATTTAATTGTAGCGATGAGACCAATGTTAATTCATGCATGAGTGAGAATCTTGAGAAACGAAAGCGAAACAAAAGCAAGAGTTGAGACAGTAGTAGTTCCAAAGATGTCTTGTTCTTGAAGAAATAAGCAAGCATAGAGTGAGTTATTTCTTGGAAAAAGATTTCAGCTTGAAATAGCCAAAAGGGGGGTGGATGCTGTGTTCCACTACAAAAGAAGCCCAAGTGGATGCGGTATATATATATATAGGGGCAAGAACCTTCCCTTCCTTTATATATATATATTCATATTCATATTCCTGCACTTATCTGAAAAATGGTTAGAACTCCGGTTCATCTGGAAAGGAAGGGAAGGTTCTTGCCCCTAACCTCACTATTCAAGGTGCTGTCAACACTGCTTTCGCATCTTCTTTCGAGTGTCCTTTTTCCTTGAGCGTTTTCTGTACGTACTGTTCCTTTCCTGGAACATTCTATGAAGTTTCTACGAACAAAGCACCGCACTGTCTCTATCTGTTACCGTATTTTACAAGGGTGCTGGTAACTAACTGAGGTTGAATATGTTCTTTTGTTTTAAATTAATTTTTTTAATGTATTCTTATTGTTTTTGTGTTAATATTAAAAATTATTTTAAAAATATATAATATTTTTTAATGTATTACCTAATAAAAAAAAAACTAAAAACACAGGGTCACCACATTAAATACATCCTTTTAGAGCTTTTGCTAATGAAAATCACTTTAAAATAAGGCTGTTAATTCCGTTCTGTTTTGTTCGGAATGACCGGTATATTTTGTTTCAATTCAAAAAATAGAATAAATCGGAACAAGTTTTATCTCGCTTAAAATCTCAGTATATTCCAGAAATTTTGTTCGAAACGTTCCGGTTTTATTTTGCCCGTTTTGTTCCGGCTAAATAGTGTTTTTTTCAATAATAAATAGTTTTATATTATCAATCATATCTCTTAATCTGACAGTTAGATTGAGATGAAATTTTACAATGAGTCTCATGACATATTTATATATATTATGTTAAAATTTCATAGCAATTAGAAAATGTAATGACCTTGCGAACTTGATCATGACATTCTCGTAAAATTATTTAGGTCCATAATTTTGTTTAAAAAAATCATTTTATTAATTTTTTTTTAAGATTAAATAATTTTATTTTTGGATTTGAATTAATTTTTTTGTTGAATTATATATATATATATATATATAAACCACAGAAATTCATATATTCTTTCGTGTATTGCCTGCACTCATTTTCGTGGACAATTCCAAACAACAATATTTTTATGCTTTTATGCCCTCTTTGCTCTATATAAATAACGTTGCTCATTCCATCCAAGTGATCAGTCGGTCTTCACCCACTCGCTGCACTTATTCTCCGCCATTGCTCGCTCGTTGTTTGCTTATCGAAATCAGAAATGGAGTCCGTGTTGAAGGCAATGCCCTCCATGAGCACAATCCTCTCTCTATATGCATCCATATCTGGTCTATCCATGCTATTCCGCACCATCTTCAATGAGATGGTTCCGAGGCGTATTCGCGACTTGATAGCTAAAAACCTCTCAGATTTCTTTGCCACCTGCTTCTCCTCCGACTTCACCTTCATTGTCGAAGACCGATGGCAAGCTGTGGAAAATGAAACCTTCCGAGCTGTTGCGGTCTATCTTCCGACCAAAGTTGGCCCTTCCACCAAAAGTCTTCTCTTAGGCACCAATGATACCAGCAACATCGTCGCCCCACCTAAACTAGGGCTACCTGTTGGTGCTAAAATTGTTGACTTCTTCCAAGGTATGCGTTTTGAATGGACTCTCTGTGAGAGTGAAGCAGAGAAGCCTTACCACAGCCATAAAAAATACTTTCAGCTGAAATGCAAAAATAACTATCGAGAGCAGGTCATGCGAAGCTACTTGCCATACATTAGCCAGACTGCAGCTGAAATCTTGAACAAGAGAGAGACCCTCAATATCTATACTTATGATGACGAGGATTCTACGTGGGAATCTACTGTGTTCAAGCATCCAGCTACCTTTGACACTCTAGCAATGGAGCCTGACCTGAAGAAGTTCATAATTGAAGACCTCGATTCGTTTGTGCGAAGAAAGGACTATTTTCAGAGTGTTGGTAGAGTTTGGAAAAGAGGGTACCTTCTCTACGGTCCACCAGGGACTGGAAAATCCACCCTCGTTGCTGCCATTGCAAACCATCTTAGATTCAACATCTATGATCTTCAGCTTCAAGGTGTAAGAAACGATTCTCAACTCAGGAGGATACTTACCTCCACCACCAATCGCTCCATCCTTCTCATTGAGGACATTGATTGCAGTACAAAATCTTCACGTTCTCGCGATCGAAATCAGGACCCGAAAGAAGATCATGGTGATGATGATGAGGGGGGTGATCAGCTTGATAATAAGCATTCTTTTGATCCTCGGGTAAGTGAGGCCTGAAAATAAGAATCAATGTCCTATGTTTATTTTTCTCTGAACTTAACCGTAATCCTCACTGATTAGACTTGATAAATGAAGAACTTAGCCGTATTGTCTCCTAGCTTTTCAATTCCATATATATTGACTGAATCTATCATTCATGTTTCTCCTTAAATCTTCTCACAGGTGACCTTGTCTGGCTTGTTGAACTTCATTGATGGACTGTGGTCAAGCTGCGGGGAAGAAAGAATAATCATTTTCACGTCAAATTACAAAGAGAAGTTGGACCCAGCATTGCTGCGCCCAGGACGAATGGATGTTCATATCTACATGGGCCACTGCACTCCTGCAGCGTTCAAGAAGCTTGCCTTTACGTATCTTGGGATTAAAGAGCATGCCCTTTTCAAATGCGTAGAAGATCTCATTCAGAGAACTGTTATTACCCCAGCAGAAGTTGCTCAGCATCTTATCATGAAAAGTGACGAGCCTCAGGCTGCACTTGGAAGTCTGATTGAGTTTATAATTATGAAGGAAACTGAAATGGTAGAGAAAAATGGGGTAAAAACGATGAGCAAGAGGTTGTAAAAGAAGCTAAGATGCTGTTGAGTGTAGAATTGAAAAGGATGAGAAAAAGGATATTGCGGAGCAATCCAAGATTTTCTAATTTCATCTGTTTACCTCAATTAGGTGGATTGCTGGCTTCCATTGTTCATCATATACAATATATTTTTATATATCTAATATTCTATTGTAAAATTTTATTTAGATCCGATGTATTATTTGATAGTGGTGAATAATAATTTCAAAGTGATCAAATTCAAACTTCATTTGGTTTATATTATAAATTTAGTAAATTTGTACTATTTGATTTTGCACAAGGTAACTTTAATTTTATAATTTTTAAAAATTTTAATTTAATTTTACATGTTAAATATATATTGAATTATAAAATTGTATGATTTGACAAATTCAATTGCGGTTTTAAATTACATAGCTTTTGTTGTGACTGGAAACGTGTGATAGGGATTGTAATGTTAAATTTAGGAAAAATACCTCTTTCAACTAGTATTCTAGATGGTAATAATTAAATTGTTTTTCAACACTTTTGTCTTCTGTTCCAATAAGACGTTTATCAATTTGCCAAAAAAAGTCTTCAAGATGGTGACATGATGATAACAAATTTACGACCTGTATAATAAATTTTAAGTTTAGTTAGAATATATGTTCTTTATAAAAATTTAGTATAGTCAGAATTTTATTTATTTATCTAAGTCCATAAAATATATTTTTCAGAAAGTGGGTTTCACTGGATCAAAAAACAAATTGCCAAAAAAAATCATGTTAATTTAATTTCCCCCCAAACTCTGGATGGTTTTTAGATTTCTCTCCTAAATATTCGTTTGTATAAATTACCCCCTTAAACTTTCATTGAGGTTTCAAATCTCAGTTCTTCCTTTTGCTTATATTTAAATTCATTAAATTATTTTTGTGTGGTGAAACCTATATTTTAATATGTTTCTTTTCTGAAAAATATGAAATTAATTATATTTTTGGTTTTTTTTAATGATTTTTATGTGTAGATGAAAGAAAGCTGAAAACAAATTTAAAATTTTTAATTAAAAAATATTTTAAAAAACGCTAAACCTCATTACCAACAACATATTAATAAAATTAGGAGTAATGTGAACTTTATTATTTTTTACAATTGATCTCTTAGAGTTTTTTTACAAAGCATTAACCAAGTACCGATTCCTCAAACATTTTTGCAATTTTTATTTTTATTTTTAACAATTAAGATTCAACTTCCATCCCCCCTCCTCCCTTCCGTCTTTCTCTTTTCATGCAAGGAAAAACCATGTGCTTTTATTTTAAATAACAAAATACTAAAGGGTGTGATTAAATTATTGTAGCTACACCCATGAAATACTATCTTTTATAATAGTATTTTGTGTTTTTTTATTTTTCCATTTACAACAACTTATTTTTTTAAAAAAAAAATATCCTTTAATATTAAATTGTTTTAGGAATTGAACTTTTTCAAAAAAAACATTATTCCCTTTATGTTGGGTTATGCATGGGTCTTATGAATTGTTTTTTTAATTTTAAACTTTAACATTAGATTTATTGAAAATAAGGTTTTATAATCTATTTATTTTATAAATTTATCACAATCTCATTACCTAAGTTGCAAATCTAACATGTTAACTTGGATTAACTCTTAAAATCCAGAAAAATCTAAGAAAATAGTGGATTAAGTTGCCAATTAAAAAACATCTTCTTAATTTAAATAATAAAAAACACAACCTAATGGTTAATACACACAAGCTCGATTCAATAATAGAAACAAACTTAAAGATACATAAAAATAATCAACATATGAGAAGATATAGTTAAAAGAATGCGCACTAATTATATTTTTTTGACTGTGCGGAAGCTTTAGCGGTTGCGGTTAGAAATTACAAGTTTAGGAAAAGCAATAAATTATATTTTTTTGACTCAGGTTTTATGAGAGAATTTTCAAAGTGACGTATACAAAACTTAGGATGTGTATTAATTAATAAATACTTTTAAATAAATGGTTTGTGCAAAACAAAAGCCTATATTTAATGATCAATTGGCCATAATAGTAATAATAATAATAATAATAAAGGAACAGCCGTATGAAACTGACTGAAAATGAAGTAGATAATGCCGTTTGACTTTTCAATGCAAACACAGAGAAGGGTTTCCCTCTCTGTAGTCTCTTCTAAAGTGGAAAGTTCTCATTAAACTAAGCCCCCTTCCAGATGTTACTCAAAAGTTCTGAAGGATACGCAAGAGATATATGTCCCAAAACTAGTGTCTTTGAAGTTAGCCGTCTTGTAAAATGTTGGAATCACAGGTTTGAAAGCTACTTTCACATGGATGGAACGCAGCATGATTTGATTTTTAGCAATTTGGCATCCTCGTTTTCAGAAAAATATGAACTCTTTCCCAACATCAAGAACGCAATGCCCTTTTTTTCATAAGAACAAGTTGGAGTGGTAAAGAATTTAAGGTTTATATCGCAGATTTCGAGTTCAAGTCAGAATATTTATATTTTATAAAAGTCTACAACAACAGATGTTTTATTAACTTTTCTGAACTCACAAACGAGTGTAGGAGATGGGTTTACTTGCATAAAAAAAAATCAAGAGCGCAAAATCTGGGTTGCTTTCTTTGCCACAGCAATAGCCCAAACGCTCATCCATTTTTGTTTATTGGTGTTCTTTATTTCAAAGAAATCTTAGCGTAGAGCCTTTCATATGTTCTGCTATAATTATTACAGATGAAACCAATACCACTAACCCATACCCATTTGGGGCCAAGCTACACTTTGTGCAATTTATCATCCACCATGAGATATCATACTTCATCAATGATTCGACTATAATATTCTCATCAGGACAGCTTCAAAAAATCCAGAAACGACAATAGAATTTCTGAATCTCAGGATGCATTACCAGTATGACATTATTCCATTTCTAGCAATGAACACTTTTCTTCTCCACCGGATTTCGAGCACATTTTACATCTTTTATTCATCATAGCCAATACAGACACACCATCAAAATATAAGAAAAGGGATAAAAAAAAATACAGGAAAACAAGAACAGCGTCAAGTAAGCAAGAACAGCGTCAAGTACAGCCACATTCCCACATAAAGATTTCAGTGCATCACCATGTCCATGATGGGTTGATTCGCAGGGAAATTAGCATTGTTCCATGGATTCACGAAAAAACCATCACCAATCTGATGACTATTCCCAGAAACAGAGGCAACTGCATCCTCGAATTCAAATAGCTCATAGCTGAAGTTCACGTATTCAATAATCTCATTGAGAGAGTCCAATCTGTGGCTAAGCTCAGCCTTTTGGGCTCTGAGGACAGAGTTCTCGGCTTCAATATTCATGTAGAGCTGAGATATAAAATCCATCCTTGTCAGGATCTCACTGTTTCCTTTCCTGAGCTGACCAAGTTGTCCCATGAGGTCATCCAGGTGTTTCTGTTTCTTCATTCTGGATCTTCTTGCGGATTCTCTATTGGATAGCATCCTTTTACGCTTCCTTAGGTCCATAACCTGCTGCAGATCCTCTTCAGAACTTGAGATCCTCAGCATGGCTGTTGACCCTGAAGATGCCCCACTAGAGGAGGCCATCGTGTTTTTCCCTTGAGAAATAAAAATAGTTCTAACAATAACAAAACAACAAGAAGAACACCGGAATAACAAAATTGCAATTAAGCCCGGACTATGCTTGATAAAAGAGAAAGCTAGCGCAGGACCAAGAAGATGAGTATTTTAAGGTAGATTAAGATGCTAATGGAAGACGGTTATACAGGGATTCGGAACTGGTAGTAGAGTTCATGAGAAAACGTAGAACCAGTAGAGGAAAACAACGGAGAAGGATTGAACAAGGTGGGTCCTGCGTCTAAGAGTAGAGTTTATCATAAAACCAGAGAGAAGGATTTCACAGAGGACAGGAGTCATGGGCACTTGCTATTCGCAAACATCAAGAAACAGATGATTAAGCATAACAAGAGTCAAATTAAGGAAATGTTGAAGATTTTGAGTATTTTGAGACGAAGCCGTTGTGCGTGTGTGTGAGCGAAGCAAAGGCTTTATATCCTTATCAGGATCTTCTAGAAGGGATGGTGTATGATAATGGAGAGGAAAAAAGAAGGCCGGGGAGAAGAGGATGAGAAGTCGGAGGGGAGTTTTCTGTGGGTACTGGACACGGGATTTATAGACTGAATAGAACGTTGGAAGAAATTATTTCATTTAATTAAAATATTGGAGTAAAATTTTGAGCACGTGGTTTCAATTTAAAAAATTAAAAAAAGTGAAAATAAAGATAAGAAGCAGCGGGGTCTTTGTTCTTGCATTGCATGTACATTTGCACGCGCGAAATTAAAAGATAATTACAGGATAACCATTTTGATCAGTCAAATGGATGATTCGAATCGAAATGAAAGCAGTTTTAAAAAAGTAAATTATTTTATTATTATTTTAATGGGTTAATATTAAAAAAATAAAAATATACATATTACTGTAAATCCATGCGCTGCCACTCTAACGGACCTAGAGGGAGTTTGGGAGGATGTTTGAAATGTCGGGTTTTTTTTTTTTTTTTAAATAAATTTTTTGATTTTGTTAAATTATTTGGATGTGCTGATATTAAAAATGATTTAAAAAAAATAAAAAATATTATTTTAATATATTTTTAAATGAAAAATACTTTTAAAAGTTACCGCAATCACCCTCTCATACAGACACTAAATCTATCTAAGGATGGTAAACATAATTTACACTAAGGATCCGTGAACATTGAATTTAAAAGATTATGGTTTGAATGTGATTCTCCCCCGTTTTTGTTTTTGCATAAATCGAGGGTAAGAGTGAGGAGTGCTGGTAATCGTTCCTGTTTATTTATTTTTAATTAATTAATTTGGATCAATATATTTAAGTCCTAGAGACAACCTGGTAGAGTGAACTGTGGGTACGGTAATGTATCTTGTGCAATCTGTTTGCCGTGCAGAGGCACGTGCATGGTGTCAGACCGCTCAGTGCTAGTGGTGTCCTTCAATTTTTATTTTTATTTAATTTTTTCTATATAAAAAAAAGACAGATAACTAACTATAAATGTTTTCACTCTTACTTGAGAAAAACTCTGTTCATTTATTTCTTACAAATATAAATAATTAACGCTACAAATGATTTATGTTCCGTTTAATATAATGTGAATTTAATAGTAATACATCATGATATCTATAAATAATAGGGAAAACTGGTTATTTTTTAAATTGTTATTTTCAAATTGGCATAATTCTTATAATATACTTCTCGTAGTTATGCTATTTTATATAGATTGAAGATTTACAATATAATAATAAAATTATAAAAATTCACCACCGTTCCTTGGATCATGTGGCTTGGGGTTGATTCCAAACCTAAGGGATGCTATTTCAAAATCCAGGATGATTAAAAATATGCTGTTGTTTTTTTGGATAACACGCTTAATCAAATGTTTATGTAATTAAATTTATTGTCCATGGTAAATAAAGGTGGTCGTTTGATGTAGCAATTTTAACATTGCATAATTAAAAAAGTTCTTTTTTCTTTTTTATATTTTCTAACGTGGAAAATGACAAGACTCAGGGCCTGTTTGGGAAATAAAAAAGCTTAATTTGAAAGCGGTCGTAATCCATCAGCTTGCAAGCAAATTTCCTGGATTTACTTGGATGGTTTTTCTTAGTTTGGCGGCTGCAATGCCCACCCAGCCATCCACTACAGCCATTCTTACGTTAAACTGGTTTTGAAGGGTTTTAGGTTTTTTACTTAATGATGGTGTCTTTGACTCTTTCAGTAGCCAGGGCAGGAATTGACTTTTTTAGACTTCTAGTGCTGCTTTATAATTTATAAAGTAGGGCCTCCCTGTTTATAAATTAAACAAGACGGCGAGGGACTGCCGGCGGGCTGGATTAGAGGGGGGGGAGGTAAACAGGGTCAAGATTTCGATGGATTTTATTTTATTTTTAAGTTGATTTATGTGTGCTACTTTGGAGAAATGATTTCCACATGCTGTTTAATAGCAGCTACATTGGAAACTTTATTGGACTTGAAGCTTGCTTTCACAAGAATCCCTTTCCAATTAAGAAAATATATATATGATTTTTTAGGTGTTTTGAAGATAAAAAAATAATAATTAATCTTCACTTTTCTCGTTATATGGAACTATTTGACACAAAATATATTGTTTTCATGGCCACAATTTTCACAAACAACAACTTTTTCTCATTAAGTTGATATTAATTCAAAGTCCTATCATGCATACTAATAATAAAAATATATAAGCTTAAATTAAAACAAATGAAGTTATTTACTCGTTGAAGCACTTTAAAATGTCAATGATAAATCTTTTGTTCTTTAGGCTTTATTACTCATCACTTCTTCAAATAGATTATTTGCTATATACTTCCCAAGATTTCCAACAACAACTTAATTTAAATGCATTTCTAAACAAGGTTTTCAAAAAAATAATATATTATATAACTCAAATATTTATCAACAAGATGAACTTAAGCTTTGGATTTCAGAGGAAAATCCAAACATAAAAAGAATAAAAACACTAAATATATGGTGAAAAATCTGAAAAATACAAGTACTCATTCTTCTTATAGTGAATTTTGGAAGCTAAAATATTGAAGAATGAGTTACTATCACTATCAATCATTGATTAAATCTATAAAAAAACAAGAGTTTTTTGAGTGAGAAAACTAAGATTATTTTTAGATTCTTAAAACAGATTTTTTTGAGTGTAGACCAGCATATCAGATCGAACTGCGATGTATGAAATACCTGCTCGCAAGACCACTTCAGTTTGTTGAATTAGAGTCACTTCAGCTTTTCAAATTTTGTGATGCAAAGCTAGTTTTTGAAAAGAAACGTGAGCCGAATTCGTTATGTTTGACGTTTTCCGAAGTGCTAAAACTGGCTATTGATTTTAAAACAAAGGTAGATATATCAGATGCTCAGCAATTCTTCATTTCAGAACTCATTGCTTCTGCAGAAACAAAAAAATAACACATTTCCAAAACTTACAAGATCAAAATTTGTGTTTAGAAGCGTGCCTTCACAGTGCCTCACTGCCTCGAGGTCCCTTAGCATCAGCATTTTAAACAACTCCATTATTTCATAAACAAGTGCAAGACCAAGTGATGGTGAACCACAGTTTGTCCTTTAAAAAGGGTTGTTTCTAGTGCTGCAAGAGGTTGGTTCGTTTTCATTTTCACGTGCAGCATAACGCACTGAAAGAAAATTGTTTTGGGAGCAGGGAAGACGATGAAGATGAATGGTAAAATAAAGGATATTGCATGTCAAGATGTCTACATTGCTAAATATATTTATAGATCACAATAAATGATGGCGTGCCAATTTACAATTTACAGGATGCCATAGTCCTCCGCAGAAACTCAAAACTAATAAACAAAATGTCCAAGCAAAATCTTGGTAAATGTTACGTACCTTCTTTCAACGCCATGCTTCTAAGTGGAGATATTTCACTGATCTCATAGACACACTAGAAAAAGGTTTTTGAAACATAATCTATCCATGTGCTTACACAGCTTCAGGATGGTAATGAAGAATCTCATCCCATATCATCTCCCTAATTATATGTCCCCCAAGATTCTCATCTATGTCGAGATTGATCGGAACCTGTGCTAGAGGGTCGCGTATTGGATCGTACAGCCCTGATATGTAAGGGTGTAGAAGTGCTTCTGTGACTGTAATTCTCTTACTAGGATCAAACACCAGCATCCTTTGCAGCAAGTCTAAGGCCAAAGGATCAGCATGAGGGTATAGGTGTGAAAGATGGGTTCCCCTTGTATAAGGAAGTGTTTTGATGTACCTCCTGGCCTTTGGGCTATCAATGAACTCAAGATCAGTATCATTTTGGCTCCCGAGGACACTGATAATTAGCTTCAGCTGGTTCAGACACTCTGTTCCAGGGAAGATAGGTTTGCGGCCAAGAATCTCAGCAAAGATACATCCGACAGACCAGACATCAATGGAGGTTCCATAATTGTCACAGCAGAGTAGCAGCTCAGGTGCGCGATACCATCGCGTAACAACATACTCAGTCATGAACTGTTCATTGCCTCTGCTCGTTCGTGCCAGCCCAAAATCACATATCTTCAGGTCACAGTTAGCATTGACAAGGAGATTTCCTGGCTTCAGGTCCCGATGAAGAATGTTTGCTGAGTGGAGATAATTCAGCCCACGTAGTAACTATAATATTTTAAGAAGATTAGATGCTATCAGAACAGTATTGAGAAGAAACCATTTTATTTGAAAAATAACTAGTGGCATGCATGGCATCGCATTTAATCATTATTCCAGATTATTATCACTGGTTATGCTTTGTCAAAGCACAACTATCAAGTTTATTCAGAAAGGAGCATAAGCCATTGTCATTGTTTTTCCAAATTCATTTAACATCTTCGCACTCAGTTCTGTGATTTGTTCATTAACAAATGAGTAGCTCAGCTGAGTTTGCAACCAGAGAAGCCAACAGGGAATGCTGAATGCAAGGCCTTTCTTACTAGCATAGAAAGCATAACATGGGAATCACAGAAGGCCCTTAATGCCCTCACATCCTGCCCTGGCACCCAGTGAGTGTGAGTAAACATGAATCTCAAAACACTGCAGCATGGTGGATTTAAATCAATTTTGCTTGAACCCTAGCTTCTCCCTCAAACTTTCATTAGATGATGAATCCAGTCACAACTTTTATCACCACCTCTATATATTCTACCTATTCATTATTTTTGTTGCGGGTTAAGATTTTTAACAGGCATGACACAGAGTAAACCAGAAAACCAAAGTACTGATACCATAGACACTAGGTAGTAAGGATGAGTGGTCATTTATAGGTCTAAATAAATTTGGTGGGTTGCATACCCCAACGACATGGAGAATCAAAATCCATGAATAATGTCGAAACCTTAGAAAGCCGAGAATGATAATGCCCCATGGTGTTAACCAAGATAAACAAAAGGTAATAATTAATGTATAAGCGAGCATTTTCTGCTGAAATCTGGCATCTAACAAAGCCCATGAATTTTGATGACACCTTAAAAAGCTGGGTCTGATAATGCCCCATACTTTAAACAACATCAGCGCAAGGTAACACTTGATGTATAAGCATGCATTTTCTTCTGACATATATTGTCTGGGGTGGAATTCTTACAATTTAAAGACATAGTTACAGCTCATAGACCAAAACTACCAAAATGATAACTACTGTTGAATGGTCAGCTTCAGTTTAATCACTTTTCTCTGTCAACCATAACATGATAATTGTTCACAATTGGTATGATTCTTTCTTAAATAAATTTCACTTTGTAACCATCCAACACTGTTTTCACTAAAATAATAATCGTTATCTCCTGGCACAGCATGAAATTACAGCATATAATTACAGAGATAAAATGCAGCCATAATTCCCAGTGAGATCACTTTCCGTCAGATAGACTGTGCATATTAGCATGAAACTGACATGACAAGGTGGGCTGAAAGAATAAGAAACTTTTATACTTTTACCACTTGAGAGAGAGAGAGAGAGAGAGAGAGTATTTACCTGAAATATAAAATACTTGCAATGATCATTGAAAAGTGGTTGTGAGGACTTGATAATCTGATGCAAATCTGTATCCATGAGCTCATAAACCAAATACACATCCTTGAAATTAGTCCTATGAACAGGCATCAAAACATCCTTCAGAGCAATTACATTATCATGCCGGATATGTCTAAGAAGCTTCAGCTCTCTAAGAGTCCTCAAAGCATCAATCTTGTTCTCAAACACATTATTGATTTTCTTGATGGCAACTTTCTCATTTGTTTCCCGATTGATCGAAGAGCAAACAACACCATAAGCCCCTTTACCTACAGGCTTAATTGGAACGTACTTTGAATCAAGCTCAAACACAGTGTGCCACATTGAGTAATATTGCTTCCCTGTTGGCCTAGTTCCATTTGGAGGCTCCACTAAAGTTGCCATTCCCCTGTAAATTGTCATTAAAAACTCTTAAGACTCCACAAAATCTCATCAACATTCACATAAATGGAAAATCGATTTACCAATTAAAGCAAGGCATCTAATCAAATAAACAACTTGAAAAAAACAAAGGCACAAGAGCCTGAAAATGATCCAAAACGAGCCATAGCAAATATATAAACAAAGGCTTAAGAAAGGGATCTATGATGTTTTGAGATCACCTGGTTGCTCGCAATGTTATTCTCTGTGCCAACGTTGCTTGCTAATAGTTTAATCACTTTTAAATGATTCCTCCAAGAAAAAAAAAAACAAGGAAAGCAAATTCCAATAGCAGCAAAGTCTTGAAACTTACACCTCCAATTCTTGCTCAACCCCTCGAATAAACGAAACCCACCAACTTCTCCTCCAAAATCAAGCCAAGAAGCACATGATCACAATCTAACCAAAACCCCAGAATCCTTTCGTTTTCCCTCAACACACGACCAAGTCTTAAAACCCAGATACCAATTCTCCTTCGAAAAAGAAACCTTTAAGGAAAAGTAGAATATTTTCCATAATTCATCAGGAAAGGAGTTGGAGATCTTATCTATATAGTGAAAGTGATAAAAACTGATCCGATGTAACAGGGTTTTGTTGGATACTCTATCTTGTCAGGAATATAACAAGGGGAAGGAGGGCAGTGGCGAGAGACATGGCAACACGGCACAGAAAAAAAAAAAGACAGCTATAACGTAATTTGCTTTGGGTTTTAGGAAACTTCACCTCTCACTTCATGCACTAACAAATATGCAGATATATTGGCTATCAGTTGACGGCTCTGGCTCTGGCTCTGGCTCCTCCGTGTCTTTCCTATTTTATGTTGGAAAATAAAAACCAAGTCCTAAAGGGTAACGTCCATATTTATGTTCATTGACAAGTTTCCCAAGCATAGAGTTTGAGAAATTTTATAATACTTGTAATCAAGGTAGTCAAAATCGAGATTTTGACACGGATCGGAAAGGGCTCCGAAAAATCGGATCGTAAGATCGGATCGTAAAATCGTAGAAAGATCGTAAAATGTCCGTACAAAAATTATTATTTTTAATTATATTTAAATTTAAAAAATGAATTTAAATATAATTAAATATTATTATTTTTTTTATTATTATTATTCTACGATTTTTCTACGATTTTGAACGATTTTTCTACGAGTTTGACCGAGTTTGACCGGTTTCGATTTTTCTTTCCGGTCCAACCAGGTTTTCGGAGCCAACTCGCAAAATCGTACGATTTTGCGAGTTGGCTCGCGATTTTGACTACCATGCTTGTAATGTGGGTATCATCTAAATAATTTTCATATATTGGAGGAATTCTTTCTAGATTTATTTATATATTATGATTTAATATAAATACAAAAAAAAAGATATCCCTATTATTAAATTAAATAGAAATTATTGTTTTTTAATGAGAATAATTCCAATGATTTTTAAACTCCTTTTAAAAGTATAAATTAACCTCAAGTCTTAAAATCTTGTATTTTAATTATCCGAATATTATTATAAATCGTTCAAAATTCTAAACAATACAAGAATGTAAATTCTCAAACACTTTCAAATCCAATATGCTTCACGTTTAGAAAATAGTGAAAAAATAATAGTAAAGAACTATCACAAACACATATTTCTTTCACAATAATAATAATAATAATAATAATAATAATAATAATAATAATATAGCTCATGTCTCTCATAGGCGGAGGCACAGTCATAGTTTTGAACGTGTAAGATACGCCTTATATTAATGTGTTTGATAGTATTTGCCTTTGCTTTGCTTCGCTTCACGTTTAATCAATTACATATTTAAATTTTAAAAAAATGTGAATGTTTATAGATTATACATATGGCTCCTCTCCTCTGGTTTTGCGTGCGCTTAAGTAAACGTCTCTAGCCACCACGTGGAAAGCAGCCATTGTAGCCGCCTGGCTTTCCTTTTTTTCTCTCCCGATATGACCCAACTCCAGCAAATTAGTCCTTTCCGTGGCGTCTACCATGGGCATACAAGTGTACGTGAATGTTTAATATCGTGGTATATTTAATAAATAATTAAAAATATTATTTTTTAAATCAAATATATTTTTAAAACGGACCGAGACATGCAATTCCAGATAAAAAGAAATCGGTGCACTGTTAGGTAAAAAATGGAGTTAGTTTGTAGTCCAGGCTGCTCTCGAGAAGAAGAAGATGACAAGTGCCTAAATAAGTAGGGTGGGTGCCCAATCAGAGGGTGGATTGGCCAATTAGAACTTTAAGACTAGCAAACTCCCCGTGGGATCAAACACTTTTAATGTAAAACAAGAACGTCCAGCCTGCTGGTAATATATATATATATATATATATATATATATATATATATATATATATATATATATAATATTAATTTATTCCGCAATATGTTTATCAATTTAAGATTAAATTCTAAGATAAATGATTTTATCAATTAGGTACCTATTGTTTGAGATATTTCTCAATTGGGGTCGTTTTTCAGTGTATATTAATTAGGTACCTATTCTTCTAATGTGCATATTTTGTGCTGTTAGTGGTATTTAATTAAAAAAATAACAGAATTTGTGAAGCAGTCAGCAGTTCTAACGGCAGATCATGTGTGATCTTCCTCCTGATCAAAATTGTCCAGTATAATGAAGCGGTATTCAGAAACAACACATCAAATGGGCCACACAATGTGGGTTGGCCCGAGCCCACAAAGAGGTTGAAATTAAAAAAAACAAGGTCGTGTGGCTGCTGGGATTCGAGCCCAGGTCTCCACGGCCACAACGTGGAATTCTCACCACTAAACTACAGCCACCTTATGATCTCAGAACTCACTACGATATATATGAAGTTAACTATTATTTTAAAATTGTGAAACATCTACGTGTGCTGCTGAGGTAGATCCTTGAGAGTAAAGACAGATGATATGGTATTTAATTTAAGTGAGGAAGCTTCTGTAATACCAGGGGGGCTGTGGGCGATCGCTGAACGAGAGAACCACCATTTATTGTAAGCAAAAAGGCAATGCAAGCTCATGAGGGTATGGGTTTGTGTAAAAGACCGGTGAGATCTAAGGGGAAAACATAAAAAATGATGTTTGGAAGGAGAAACAAACAACAATTATGGTCAACAATAATGATACAGGAACATTAATCTCCTTCCCTAAGCTAACAAAAAAGGAAGGGGAGCATATATTCTTTGGCTTCAATGCCTTGTCTTCTTCTCAAACATCTTTTCTTTTTTCAGACGCGCATCATCATCATGTCGTCGTGGCTTCGCCAAGCTCTCCCTTCATCTCTTCTCCGCCTCTCCAAACCACACCTGGTCATGTTAAACAAGAAACAACCAAACTTGCTCTTCTCTCGCACTAACAGAACCAAACTCCACTTTGAAACCCATGGCTTCGTTAAATTAGGGTTTGGATCTGTCGGTAATCGCAGATTCAGTACTGAAGCTACCCGTGATGTTAATGATGCTGGCTCCATTGACTCTCCTCTTATGCAGTCCATGGAGAACAAGATTAAGGAAGAACTAGCTGCGGAATCAGTCTCTGTAAAAGATGCTTACGGTGATGGTCGACATGTCTGCATAGATGTTATCTCAGAAGCCTTTGAGGGACAGTCAGCTGTGAATAGGCAGAGGATGGTATACAAAGCCATCTGGGAGGAGCTTCAGAGCACAGTACATGCAGTTGATCAGATGACTACCCGAACCCCAACCGAAGCAGCTGCCCAGAAGTGATGGAAAATTTATGAAATTGACAATTAAAGTTGAAACTTCCCGTATTCGGTTTTCTGGTTGCCTTTCATAAAAGGAATCAGTACGCTGTAAGCCTGCCTACATTATTACCTCAAGAATTTATAATCGTTAGAGCTTAAAGAAGGGACTGGACGTCGGGGATTACCAAATCATTCGTCTGGTATTGCTTTTCCACATCTCTTGTTTTGTAGTAATTGTTTTCTCCAATTAATGGCTCCCATGGTTTGTGCAAGCCTGACATATGTGCGTCAGTGCTTAAACTGTGTATGATCCATGTGGGTTCGCCACTGATGGTGTCTGTGTATCCATGATACGCCCCCATTAATAATCCTACAATTAATCCAAATATAAATGTTTAATTTAGTCCTCGGACTTAAAGCTGCGTGTCGAACATTATCAGAGCAAATTGTCAACCGTAGAGAAAGGACTTCCGTGGATCCTCTCAGCAGTAGATGAAGATGCAAGTAAAGGATGGAGATTTTTTTCTTAGTCCGGCCAAAGGTCGATTAAACCAAATCAGAAATGAAATTGGAATTCAATGAATGTATCTGCTATTTGTGACAATTTGTTCTGCTACTTAAGGCCAGTAATTAATTTATTTCCAAAAAAAAAAAAAAAAAAAATGGGGCCTCACTTGAAAACTTAAGCTTTTAGGTGAGATGATTCCTTAACATTCTTCTCAAACATCTTTTCTTTTTTCAGACCGCGCGCCTTTTCAAGGCTTTCCTGTGACTTGCTTCCTCGTATAACTTCGTTTGAATTTCTGTACGTATCGCAAGGTTCAAGCAATTTCTACTTCTTTCACATTGTTTTACCATAAAGCAGTACTTAATTCCCAAGCTATATTCCTGGGAATGGATGTCTGGCAATGACCGGAAAAGGGTTCCGGCCATGGCAGCAAATCTGGTGTCCCCTCATTTTCGTTTCTGCTACGTTGAACATATGAACATGTGTTTTACCTATAATGTTTTTAATTAGTAACTGTGGAAGCATAATGCATCCAACGTGGATTCCAACTGGGTGCCTAAGTGCATGCAAGTGGATTAGACTGACTAGCTAGGTTCTTTCAAATATTAGATTTTAAAACTCAAGCTGACCTGTCATCTAGAGCATGCTGTACGTAGACATCTTGGAATCCCGATGGGCTTGCAAGAGCTCGAAAGGAATTTGCCTAATGTGATTATATATATATATATAAAGAATCCTGTATTGATTCAGATGATCATTTCCTATAGTGCTGAGGATTTCTTCTGTTTTTTTTTGGGTCAAGTCAAAAAGTAACGGAGCTTGAACCCGTGACAGTACTTCACCTAAGAACACTCCCACTTCATTATTATTATTATTACTGTCTAATCATTTGAGTGTTATATACTAGCTACGAAATTAAAGTTCGTCCATGTTATTTGAAAAAAAGAAGAAAAGATGGTGAAGATTTGTACCTGAACAAGAGGAAAAGATAAAAAGACTAGAAATAAAAAATGATTAAAAAGATAGGGCAGGAGCAGGCTGGAAAAGTGAAGGAAATGAAGGGAAGGCAGCGACAAACTTTTGCCCATAATGGAATATAAATCTCACATATTCCCGATTACCTTTTCCCCCGGCCTCACTTTTCTGCAGGTGCTCTTGGATTATTATATTACCTCCTCTTTTCTTAAAAGCTGCTAATTTATGTCATGTCATGTCTTTTTTGTTTTAAAAAATGAATTTGTTTAGTTTTAGGTATTGGTCATGTCTTTTAATATGATAATTGAAGTAGATTGCGATTTTACGAGAATTTTTTTTGATGCATTTTTAAATTACATGTTAAAATTTTAGGACAATTGAAAATTAGGGGTCTGTTTGGTATTGCGGTTGCTGTTGTGGTTGAGGTTGAAAAAAAACAGTTTCATAAAAAGCACTTTTACTGCGGTTCAAAATAAGCAGTGAAGTGTTTGGTTAAAACTGTGGTTGAGTTTGAGGTTGATAAAAAACAGTTTCGTATGTTTGGTTATCATGTTTTTTATATTGCTATCAACTTGTGAAATTACTTTAAAGAACACACACACACACACAGATATATATATATATATTAAATATTTAATAATTATAATAATAATATATAATTAATAATTCAAGTAAATTAGACACTTGTTTTTATTTTTTCATCAAGCTACTTGTAATTTCATCCAAACTAAATCTATACGTGAAGAGCTCTTCGATCCCAAAACAATCGTAAAATATCATTTAAAACAAAATTAGAATTGCGAGACAAAAATTATATTTTTTTATAAATATAAATATAAATATATAAATAAATATAAATATATTTAAATAAATATAAATATAAATATATAAATAAATATAAATATATATAAATATATATATATATATATATATATATATATATATATATATATATATATATATATATATATATATAGACCTGAGGGGGTGCATAGCTCCCTCAGGTCTATATATAAACAGACCCAGCGGTTTGCAACTTTAAAATTGATGGGTCCCACCATCAATTTTAAAGTTGCCAAACACTACAAAAGAGGTGCAACCTGCGTTTTGTTGAAAACGCAGGTTGCACCTCAATACCAAATGGGCGCTAGAAAGTCCTTCTGAGACTGGTAATGATATTTTTATAATTTTGCTCAAAATTTATGATTTTGTTTTGAAATGTTTTTTTTAGATTGATTTTTTTTTAATTTTATCATTCAACAAAATTTTTATTGAGAATTAAGCTTTATAATATGTCTTGATTTGTTTTATTTATGGTTATTATGGTTATGACCTGCATAATAGATTTGGAAAGTTAACCAATGTTGACTCGGATCGATCTAATATATTGTCATCTTAATATTTTTTTATAAATATATCATCTTGATTTTTTTAAACCAAACTATATTTTTATCAGTTATTCAAGTTGTATTTGGATTCATTGAGCTAATTGAGTCATATCAATTTTACTTTCAATTTTTTAATTGTTTTTGAAATTTGAATTGTATAATTTCAAGTGAGTTTATTTTTGAATTTGAATTGAAATTATGTATGCTAATTTAATATTTTAAATTTTATATATATAAACAATACAATCCTGAAACATCACGCCAAAATACTCCAAAATCAAAATATAATATTCTAATTGAAAAAACAAAACTCCAACCATAATGAAATTTACAATCTTAGATCTATAAAAGAGCTCTTATTATTTGTAATCAAAGAACATTACTATATTTAGCAGCAGCACAAGACTTCAATTATTTCTGGTCCCTCTACATGACAAATATATAATTTAAAGAACATTAGGGTTTCATTCTCATCAACGCTTCTGCTTCCTTCCATGGTATACAAGAAACGTAGTGATTACTAATTAGTTTAACACATTGGTTAATGATCAAATGGTAGCATTTTATAGTTCATGATTTCCTAAAATTAATGCCAGTTCCTTTCTATCACTTTTTTTTTTGAAAAAAAAGGAAAGAAAAGAAGTCTCAGGCTCAAATCAAAGCTGCAGCTTTCTACTACTAATTCTCTAAGTACTGTTTATATATATCACCTTCAAGAAAAGAAAGCACACCTTAGCGAGCTAATCAGAGGTTGATCTTAATTAATGATATACTGGATGAAAAAGGCCTGCAATTTACATGATTGTTAACATCTAATTCGTACTAGCTAGCTAGTATCGCGCGGTCTTCAATATTTTTTGATTCTGGCATTATTTGTTATAGAAAAACAAAAACACTTTGATATATAGTGAATACTTGAGATTTCATGAGGTAATTTCAAACTCAAACCATTAAAGAAGTGGATAGAAATGACTGAAAACTAGCGTACGCGTATCATTTAGCCTTCCTCCAAGCACGGACGTGAGATCCCAAAGCAGTGCATAGTCCCACCAGTATGATCACTATGACCAGTCAATCAGTTCTTGATAAGCCCAGAAAGTATTTACAAGGGGTTTTTCTTCAATGATTATGTTGGAGATTGTGAGATGGCGGCTGCGCATGTCCTGTGCAGAGTTTATTCCTGCGCAATAAATGCTTCACCAACGGTCTTATTTTTTAGCCTTCCCGTTAGTTGCTGTAATTAGTTCTTCTTCTTTCCTTGTATATAAACTGCAGGATCATATATAATAAATCATGATGTTCATTCCAGTTTCACTGTAATCCCGTTTCTCTCTATTTTTGCTGTAACAATCAGCACATTATCATTTTCTTCATGGTATCAGAGCTGTGATCTTGCTACCTTTGCTCTGCATTTTTTTTTTCTTTCTTTCTTGTTGGTTGCTGATAAACATGGATGACCATGTGGTTGCTGATAATTCTAAAAGAATTGTTGCTGCCTCTTCAAGCTTCGACAGTGAAGCCAACTCTTCTCAAAAAGTGACCACTGTGTTGCTAAATGAATTTAACTACTTACCATGGTCAAGAGCTGTCACCATTGCTCTTGGAGGGAGATCTCGTTTGGGATTCATTAACGGGAAAGAGAAGGCCCCCGATAGCAGCTCTCCAGGATACGAAAATTGGCTAGCAAAAGACCAAATGGTGATGTCCTAGATTCTGAATTCGATGGAACGAAACCTTGCTGAAATGTTCAGCTATTATCAATCTTCTTTAGAACTGTGGGAAGCTGTTAGAGACATGTATGGCAATCAGAATAATTCAGCTCGTATTTTTCAAATACAACAAGAAATCGCCAGCCTTCATCAAAATGGGCAGCCCTTTGTTACTCTGCTAAGCAAGCTTAAAAGCTTGTGGAATGAATTGGAAGTGTACAGACCACATTCAATCGATCCAATTGTCTTGCGCAACCGAAAGGAAGAGGACCAAATTTTCCAGTTATTAGCTAGTCTGGGATCGGACTTTGAAGATTTAAGAAGCCATCTTTTGATGAATGATGAGCTTCCATCCTTGAAGGGTGTTTGTGCCACCATTCAACGTGAAGAAATTAGAAGGAAAGTTATGGCCCGTGAACACCCATCAAAAATTGGAGATGCTCGTGCATTTGTTGCCCAAAAATCTGCAGAACTGGGCTCCTTCAACGCTGCCAACAACACTCGTTCATCTGCTGCCCAGAATTTTGCAGAACATGGCGCCTTCAACGCTGCAGAGGCTCGAGCGTATGTTGCCCAACAATCGGCAGAAAAGGGATTCTTCAAAGGTAAGCGTTCCAACCTTAAATGTGCACACTGTAATTCCATGGGTCACTCCATGGATCGTTGCTGGGGATTGCATCCTGAATTGAAGCCTAGAGACATGCCCAATCGACACAGTAGTCAGAAAAGATATTTCAAACCCAAAGCTAATGTTGCTCATATTTCGGAATCTATGTATACTAGCCCAATGACCTTGCTAAACGAATTTGCAAGTTTCCTTCAAGAAAAAAGAAACTTTGGAGGAGATGGATCGTCTGTTGAAGACGCCAGTGCTCTGTTGAGCAATCTTAACGTCTCATGTGCCCGTGATGCCTTTAACGGGTCTTCAACCCGTAATGCTTTGAACGGGTCTTCAAACCGTGACATGAATGGGCTGTCACGTGCGGGCAATACTGCTTTTTTAAGCAATTTCGGTGACTTTACTGGAGATTCAAACAGCGAAAATGCGGACAAATTTGAAGGTATTTATATTGCTCTTTTAACTGCCTTAGAGTTAAGTAAATTGCATGATATTTGGGTTGTGGATTCAGGTGCTAGTGATCACATGACACATAATTTAAACAAAATTCATGATTTTACCCCGTTCCCGATACCATCTTTTGTCTCGATTGCAAATGGATCTACGGCAGCAGTAAAAGGCAAGGGAAAAATTAAAATTGCGTCAACCACTATTAATTCCGATATTTTATATGTGCCTTCTTTTCCATTTCAGTTATTATCTGTTCGAAAATTAACTATTTCCCTTAATTGTGATGTTATATTTACTCCGTTTAAGGTGATTTTTCAGGACCATCACACCAAACAGAAGATTGGTGAAGGATTTCATTTGAATGGGCTTTATTTTTTCTGTGATTCTGAAGTTCCGAAAGGATTACAAGCTTTTTATTCTCCTATCAATGATCATCGTTTGTGGCATTTTCGTCTGGCTCATGCATCCGATTCTGTCATCTCAAAAATAAAACCAAATCTGTCAAAAAAAACGTATGATTGTGAGACGTGCCATTATTCCAAATCAAGTAGACTGCCATTTAAATTATCTGTGTCCAAAGTTTCTCAGGTTTTTGAACTTATTCATTCAGATGTATGGGGACCTTTTTCTATATCAATTGATGGGTTCAAATATTTTGTCACATTTATTGACGATTTTTCAAGAGTTACATGGATATATTTATTAAAATCAAAAACTGAAGTTTTTCATTGTTTTAAAGATTTTCACAAACTAGTTTCTACCCAATTTTCTACAAATATTAAAATTTTCCGATCTGACAATGGGTCTGAATTTACATCGCATGATATGGAAAATTACTTAATTTCTAATGGAATAATTCATCAAACTAGTTGTGTTAATACTCCTCAACAAAATGGAATTGCTGAACGCAAGAATCGGGATTTATTAGAAAAAACTAGAGCAATAATGCTTCAAATGCATGTTCCAAAAAAAATTTTGGTCCTATGGAGTTCTTACTGCTACTTATATTATTAACCGCTTACCCAGTCAAGTACTGGATTTTCAGTGTCCTCTTGAAATATTGCAGGGTAAATCTCCCAATATCTCGCATTTGAAGATTTTTGGATGCCAGTGCTTTGTTCACCTACATTCAAATCAACGTGATAAACTTGACCCTCGAGCTATCAAATGTCTTTTTTTAGGGTATTCACACACCAAGAAAGGGTATAAATGTTACGATGCTACTCGTCAAAAATTGTACGTCAGTCGAGATGTTCGATTTGTCGAAACCAGTCCTTATTTCGCTGCACCCAACCAGGGGGAGTCCCTGGAGGACTTAGTTCCATTACCTAGAACAGAGATTTGTAGCCTCGACTTGGCTAGACCCCATGATCCTCCTATTAATCCTTCCTGTCCCATTGACATTGTCCCGGTTGATGAGTCTTCCTCTGTTGTCGTGCCAACAGAACCGATGATCCAAACTTCGTCGGGTGAAGTACCAGCTCCAAGACGCAATCCTCCACGAGCTCGTCTTTGCCCTTCTAAATTTCAAGACTATGAGGCTTTCACAGTCAGGTATCCTGTCTCAAATTATTTGAATTATTCAAAATTCTCACCAGCGTATTCAGCTTTTTTGTCAGGTATATCCAATGATCATGAGCCCAGAAATTTCACTGATGCTCAATCTCAACCAGTGTGGAGAAAAGCTATGGAGGAGGAATTAACGGCTCTAGATGACAATCAAACTTGGAGTTTAGTTCCTCTTCCCAAAGGTAAACATGCCGTTGGTAGTCGGTGGATATACAAGACCAAGTTCAACTCTGATGGATCCGTTAATCGCTACAAAGCTCGTCTTGTGGCTCAAGGTTTTACGCAAGAATTTGGTGTGGATTACAAGGAGACATTCGCCCCTGTTGCAAAAATGACCACTGTAAGAGTTCTTTTATCTGTTTCTGTCAATAATGGATGGTTCTTATCTCAAATGGATGTAAAAAATGCCTTTTTACACGGAGATCTTGAAGAAGAAGTATTTATGAAGCTTCCTCCTGGCCACTCGCTAAGTTCCACTCCTAATTTGGTATGTAAACTTCATAAATCTATTTATGGGCTAAAGCAAAGTCCTCGCGCATGGCATGCAAAACTTAGTGGAGCCCTTGCTACATTAGGTTTTACGAAAAGTTCTGCAGATTCTTCTTTATATATTCGGTTTAACAATGATGATAAATTGATGGTTCTCATTTATGTCGATGATTTAATTATCTCAGGAAATAATATTGAATCTATTTCTACATTGAAGAAAACTCTTCAACAATTATTTCCGATTACAGATCTTGGTCCCTTAAAATATTTTCTTGGGATTGAAATGGCCTCATCTAAGAAAGGTTTTTTTCTTAATCAGCGTAAGTACACGCTTGATGTGCTTCAAGACGCAGGTATGCTTTCAACTAAACCTTCCGTTACTCCTGTTGATAGTAAACTCAAATTATCTCTTGCAGGAACGGCTCTTCCCTCGCCTAAATATTATCAACAACTTGTGGGCAAACTTATCTATCTGACGATTACCCGTCCGGACATTACCTACGCTGTCAGTCTTGTCAGCCAGTTCATGCACGCTCCAACCATCCATCATCTCAGTATGGTCAAGCGCATCTTGCGATATTTAAAAGGAACTATTGGCCGCGGAATTGTCATGACCAGAAACAACCATACCAATGTCATGGGCTATACCGACTCTGATTGGGCTGGAAATCAACTTGACCGGCGCTCGACTACTGGATATTGCATGTTTGTTGGAGGAAATCTTGTGTCTTGGAAAAGCAAAAAGCAACATGTTGTCGCTCGCTCTAGTGCCGAAGCAGAATATCGTGCAATGGCGGCTGCGGCCTGTGAGATGGTGTGGCTTCGGAGTCTTTTAACAGATATGGGTTGCTTGTCTATCACTCCGATGAGTCTCTTTTGTGATAATCAAGCTGCTATGCATATTGCCAAGAACCCGGTGTTTCACGAAAGAACTAAACACATCGAAGTTGATTGTCACTTTATCCGTCAGCAAGTTCAAGCGAACAACATCACTACTCATTACGTGCGGACCGGTGATCAACTTGCCGATGTATTTACCAAAGCCGTGCCTTCTTCCCAATTTCATCGTCTCCTATGCAAGCTTGGATCCTTAAACCCCCTTGATCCAGCTTGAGGGGGAGTGTTGGAGATTGTGAGATGGCGGTTGCGCATGTCCTGTGCAGAGTTTATTCCTGCGCAATAAATGCTTCACCAACGGTCTTATTTTTTAGCCTTCCCGTTAGTTGCTGTAATTAGTTCTTCTTCTTTCCTTGTATATAAACTGCAGGATCATACATAATAAATCATGATGTTCATTCCAGTTTCACTGTAATCCCGTTTCTCTCTATTTTTGCTGTAACAATCAGCACATTATCATTTTCTTCAGATTATGACTTACCATGATTTCTTTAACTGGTATTATATAAAAGTTCTTCAGTTACATTTTCAGCAACAAAAATAATGAAAGGTTTAGTCTTCATGTTTGTTGCAGACCCTCTTTTCCATAGGTTGAGGCAACCGTGAACTGTTGTATATGATTGTATATATGATTGTATAATAAAAATAAAATAAACAAATAACTATGCACTAAACAAAAGCTATAGAGTCTTACTTTTCTTTATCTTGCCCAAGTTTTGCTATATTACACAAGTGGGGAGAATAAATATTGCGCGTTCCAAGTTTGCCATTATTTCCCCCTACCTTTGCTTGCCTAACTAGGGCAGAATTATGGTCAAGAATAGATTTCCCCCCCTACCCTTTTTCATGCTTGCTATATATCCAGAGAGTGCGGAAACCTTCATCTAAATACAATTTTAGAGCAACGTCAAGCTGCAAAAAGTTTCTTCTTTAAAGTGACGAACAAGCTAGCTAGGGAAACCTCAGGGAGAGAAGAAAGACATACTTTCTGATTTCCTTGATATATATGCATGCTACTTTAAAGATGATAATAGGAAGTGAAGAGAGAATATAACTGAGAAAAATAGATAAGTGAAGGCAAGCAAAGAGGTTTTTGTGAAATCATCATCCCTTTTAATTTATTAGGCTTTTTTAGGGATTTTCAAGTCTAAGAGGTTGCATAATGGAGCCTGGAAATCTCCACCTACAGCATCAGTTTCAAGAACAGTGTACAGGATATTCTTCTTCTTTTTCATCACTACCTGCTGAGTACAATAATGTTTCAAGTACCAGTGACCACTTCAACCCAGAAGCTGCAGGCATCATTTTGTAAGTATACTAATTCTCCCCTCGCGGTAGAATTCTACTCGTTTGTTTTGTCTCGATACTCTACGATACACTGATATATAAGCTTCTATATATATTTTTATGGATTTTAATCCCACAAACACACACACACACACACACACACACACACACACACACAGAGTAGTACTCAAACATTGATAGATTCATTTTTCAAAGGATCGATGGCTAGCTACTCCTTCTGTAAACTTGAGGCTTTCTCCTAGGTTTCATGCTGCAGCTTTTAAGGAACTGAAAGAGGAAGAAATTTGGTATTTGAATGAAAGTTAGGCAAGCTTCAACTTTACTTGCCAACTGGTTCACCTTATTAATCTTCCAAAGGCGCTTTCTCTGATAATATATATTGCAGTTAATTCTCTAGGGTTTGTGAGCATGCAGGTAATCAGAACCTAGGATGATGTTACTCGTAAGGTTTTCATCGTAATCATTTGTGTCTCTTACATGATCATGCAGGAATATTAGCAGTAATACCCACAACAACTATCTAATTGACTGTATCCCAAATTCATGTGTGCCTTTGCCACCTGTTTCCTTGACTCAAGGATTGAGTTTCTGCCAAGCTTTTAGTTTCAACCAACAATCTGCAGCCAGTGAATTGCTTTTGGGAAAGAGCAAAGAAGAGTTTCCAGACTCTTTTGGCAAGCTGAGTGACATGATGCACACTAGCTCTAATGTAGAGGAAACAGATTTTCTGTCATCAAAATACAAGCACCAATATTCTCATGATCTAGCTGGAAATCAATGGCCTCTCAACAGCTTTTCTTCTCTCCGCCATCTATTTTATTCTAATGCTCAAAATGAAGAATATCTGCAGAATCTATCTGCTTGTAGAGGAAATGATTTTAGCCATTTCCTGCCAACAATCAATATCTCAAATTCAGATTTGTGTTCTTCATTGGTATCAAGTTCTTTGGACTTGAACTTACAAACCGTGGATCTCTTATCAACAAGTACTTGTGATGGTGCAACTAGTTCTAGCCAGTCTTCAGAAAATACTCTCGATCATTTCATGCGAGAACTTAAGGACAGCCCTTCAAATAGCTACAACAAAGTGGGTGTCTTCTCTACTTCATGATCTTATTCATTTCAGTATAGTTACGCTAATTGTGCATGCCTTTACTAATACCCCTTGCTTACATTGCTAATGATTTACCTCATTTCGAAATTAAGTTTTTCAACTGAAAAAGGTCTTCTTCATTGTGAAGAAATCAACATTTGAAGATGGATATGGGAGAAAAAAGAGACCTAACAGTGTTTCTCAGTCAAATAACTTCCTTGCTGAAGCTAAGAAGAATCGGACAGCGCCACGATCCTGCCTAACTTTGAAGGTGATGGTTTAAAAGCAGCAGTAATTTAAACTTGATCAATTCAGATTTTCCATTATAAAATATAGTTTAAATGTGGAATTGGGTTTTTAACTAGGTCAGGAAGGAGAAACTAGGGGACAGGATTGCAGCTCTTCAGTGGCTGGTGGCACCTTATGGCAAGGTAATAATTAAATATGAACCTTGTTCTCCTGCTAAGGAATGTCTTAAAGAAATGCATTACAATATAATATGACCAATTTTATTTTTTATTTTTTTTATGGTGCACATTGTAACTTCCAGACAGACACTGCCTCTGTATTGACAGAAGCAATTGGCTACATCCAATTTCTGCATGACCAAGTGCAGGTGATTTATCCCTCTCCAAGTTTCAGTTCATGGTATAAACTTTCCAGCTGATAACATACTTCCTCTCTTAGCTCAGCTTGATAAACTGGTGGAGTTTATTCTTATTAGTAACTTTATTTAGTCCCTGATGCCAACAGACACTGAGCTCACCACCGCATATGAAGTCATCAGACATCAAGCCAACTAGAACAGCGCAAGCAGTAAGACACTTCTCCTCGTAAATATACGTACCTTATCAGATAATAAATGACATCCACTCTCCATTGTACCGAAAATATCTAATCTTTTTCCAAAGGAAGAGACTGTGAACCATTATAATTATTTTGATTAAATTAATTTTTATGTGACCATCGATCTGTTTTTATCAGTGTTCAAGTGAGGAAGATGGGAAGGGATAGCAAAAGAGAGATCTTAGAAGTAGAGGCTTATGCCTTGTGCCCCTATCTTGTGTATTTTTCTTTAGAACCTGCGATGGCGGCATCGAAAGATTCCCGAGGAAAGAATTGAAGATGGCATATGAGAAGGAAATTTGAAGACTTCATGATGGGCTCCAGGTTGCAATAAAGAAAGGTTCTGTATGTGCAATATTTAGTTTTAGTAACGCAACTATTGTGATTCAAATATGGAATGACATCTACTCTCCTTTCTACAACTTGGTATATTTGTGAGTCGAGGACAAGTGAATCTCTGAATATGTAGGTCATTCTTCAAGGGATTGATACTTTCCTAGCTTTTGTGACAGACTGTTCTTCATAACAGAGCTAATTCTTAAAAGGGTATTGAAATCTTGTACAGTATAACTGAAAAGGGGTATTCTTTTTCCTTTGGTCACTCACAGTGGACTGCTAAAAGATGTTCAGATGTTATTCCTTGATATTTTGTGTAGAGCAATAAGAAACCAGGATTTATTGAAGATACATGTGTGTTAGAATTGTAAGGAAATTACTTTTAGGTCCTTTACTTGGACCACAAGTCCTTCCCTTTCCCGAAATTATGGTCATTATAGGAATTTCATTTTCATAGGATACATGCTATTTTCTATAAAATCGGGTTTTAATTAAGGAGTTATATTCCATATCAATCACTACCTTGATGGACGGTTGAGATTGAAAGAAAACCCTAATTGGAATTTCGGTCCTCTCTCCACCTATAAATATAGACTTTTGTCCATCACAAAAGCTAGCCGTAATTATCAACACATTAGGGTTTATAGGCGAGGAGAGAGAAACCGAAACTCTTCACTTAAGCTTTTCTTCAACCAAAGTTCAACACCAATCAGTAGCAGGATTCGGCAGCAGGATCAAGAATCTCCTCGTACCATGATGAACGGAGGTAATTCTTAATCCTTCTTATATCGAAATCTTATTGTGATTATCATGCAGTTCAAGATCTTAGGGTTTATGTTAAAAACGAATTAACATGTGGTATCAGAGCATGGTTTAGGAACGCATGATTGTCCATGAAGTAGAATAACCTTATATCGCCATAATCGGTAGATACCTATATTCTAACTCTGTTTTGCAGATAGTTAACGATCCAACTATTATGGCCTGAATGAATGTTATTTATTTTCCGCATTATTTTAATTTTGGGCACGACTGTTTGATCGTGATTTATTTAAAGTTCCAATTTTGATTATGTACAAAGCTCCTGCGTGAGTACTATTCGAAAATATTCGATGTAATAGATGTCAATAAGTTCGTCGTGACGAAAGTGGTGGCGGACGAATTGGTGGCTGGTTCGACCTAAAAGGGAGTCGTTTTGAAGCTTGAAGATGAAGACAGGAACAAGGCCATATAGTTGGATCTAATTTCCTTGATTATGTTTATGATGTTATTTTTAATTTTTTTTTTTTTCTCCTTGATGCATTATGTCGTATTCACTAGGGGATAAAGAAAAACCTATTCTAGAAACCTTTAGAATCAAAAATTTGGATCATATTTGGATAAAGAAAAACCTATTCTAGAAACCTTTAGAATCAAACCTTTAGAAACCTCAGCTCGACCCCAGTTGAGAGGAGCTCGCTTCGCTCGGCCTCCTTTCAGTTTTTCTTAGCCAACCCATAATATATCATAACGGAATTGAAACTAATTTAAATACATATTTGATTCTTTTGGTCAATAATTTTGTATGCTTAGGATTAGGATCACCACAGTGACCCACATTCATATACATTGAAAATTGGCCATAACCTTACCATCATAACGTTATAATTGCATATTTTTCAATACATGAATTTTTTTTTTTTTTTTAGTCTCCTACAGGATGACTATATTCATATGTTGAAACAATATTTACGGAGACTAAAGATATCCACAGATATCTTATTTGTCTTAATTAGGAGTAATTACACTCACCTAAAAATACTCGACCTTAGATGGTATAAAGTATTAAAACTCTGGTGACTACCCACAGGAGCACCTAAGTTTCATTTTATTACGTATGTGTTGTCTTTTAAGTTAAAGCCTTATCAAATTATTGTATCTCTCTTTATATTGCAGTTAGCCTACCCACTCACCTCAACTCGCATGCTTCTTCTGTCCCTATACTTATTGGAACCAACTTCTCTGAATGGAAGGAGCAAGTTGAGTTCACCTTAGGAGTACTTGATTTGGATCTGGCCCTCCTCAAAGATAAGCCAGATCCACTTACTGACAAAAGTACCCCTGAGGAAAAGACTCTCTTTAATGCTTGGGAGAGATCTGACAGACTAAGCATCATGTTCCTGCGAATGACCATAGCCAGCAACATCAAAACCTCCCTTCCTAAGCCCGAGAATGCTAAGGATTACATGAAAGCCATAGAGGAAAGGTTTAAGACTGCAGACAAGTCCCTTGCTGGGAAACTAATGGCAGATCTTACAACCATAAAGTTTGATGGTACTCGCTCAATGCATGAACATGTTATTGAGATGACCAACCTCGCAGCTAAGTTGAGAAATTTGGGAATGACTGTGGATGAGTCTTTTCTCGTCCAATTTATCCTGAACAGTTTACCTCCTCAGTACGGGCCATTCCAAATTCACTACAACACTATTAAGGACAAGTGGGCAGTGAATGAATTGGCTAATAAGCTGGTTCAAGAAGAGGCACGACTGACTCAACAAGGCATTAAAGTGGCTCATTTTGTTCAAAGAGCTGGACATAAAGCTGGGATAAAGCACAATTCAGGCCAGAAAAGGGCACCACCCAGATCTAATGAGGCCAATCAACCACCCAAGAAGAAAAAGAAGGAAGACTTGTGCAAATTTTGCAAGAAACCTGGACATTTTGCAAAAGACTGCACTAAACGACGAGAATGGTTCGAAAAGAAAGGTAACCCTATGGGTTTCGTAAGTTATTTCGAATCAAATCTTACTTATGTTTCTTCCAATACTTGGTGGATTGACACTGGTGCTAACGTTCATGTTTCTAACACAATGCAGGGATTCCTTACGACCCAAACCATAAACCCAAGTGAGAACTTCTTATTTATGGGAAATCAAGACAAAGCTCCAGTTGAAGCTATTGGAACCTTTCGTCTTGTTTTAGATAGCGGTTTTCAGTTAGACTTATGTCAAACTCTTTATGTTCCGTCTATTTCCCGTAATTTAGTTTCCGTAAGTGCACTTGATAAAATTGGTTATTCGTTTCAAGTTGGAAATGGTAAATTCAGTTTATTTAAGAATTCTGAACTTATTGGTTCGGGGATTTTAATTGATGGTTTATACAAATTCCATCTTAAACAATTTGCTGAAACCCATCTTACCCTGCATTCTAATGTAGAAACAAAGCGTAAGTCGTCTAAAAACGACTCCTATTTCTTGTGGCATAAAAGGCTGGGTCATATATCCAGTGAAAGGATCAAAAGATTAGTAAAAGATGGTGTCCTTCCGGATCTAGACTTTACTAATCATAAAGCTTGTGTGGATTGTATTAAAGGAAAAACAACAAAACACACAAAGAAAGGAGCCACAAGAAGTACCCAGCTTCTTGAAATAATACATACAGATATTTGCGGACCTTTTGACGTTTCAACTTTTGGGGGAGAGAAGTATTTCATTACCTTTATTGATGATTACTCACGTTACTGTTATCTGTATTTGTTGCATGATAAATCTCAGTCAGTGGATGCTGTACAAGTGTTCATTACTGAAGTCGAAAGGCAACTAGATAGAAAAGTGAAAATCATAAGGTCAGATAGAGGTGGTGAATTTTACGGAAGGTATGATGAAACAGGACAACATCCTGGACCTTTTGCAAAACTTCTCCAAAAGCTTGGAATTGTTGCCCAATACACAACGCCTGGATCTCCATGGCAAAATGGTGTAGCTGAAAGGCGAAATCGTACATATATGGAAATGGTTAGATCCATGATGAGTCATGCCAATTTACCTATATCATTATGGATGGATGCTCTACGCACAGCTGTTTACATCTTGAACAGGGTTCCTAGTAAGGCAGTTCCAAAGACACCTTTTGAACTGTGGAAAGGATGGAAACCTAGTTTAAGACATCTCCAAGTTTGGGGTTGCCCAGTTGAAGCTAGAATCTACAATCCACAAGAAAAGAAATTGGACTTTAAGACGATCAGTGGTTACTTTATAGGTTACCCAGATAAGTCCAAAGGATATAGGATTTATTGTCCTAACCATAGTACGAGAATTGTTGAAACCGGTAATGCCAAATTCTACGAGAATGGCGAAATCAGTGGGAGTAATAAAGTTCAAGATGTGATCATTCAGGAAATAAGGGTACATGTTCCTTTACCCTCTATTTCGAAAGATGGGAACCCTCCCATTGTTGAACCATTCAACAATGAGGAACACCCAATGAATAATCCACAACTCCATAATGAGATTATTGCCAATGAACCTATGGATGCAACATCAACGGAACCAGCATTAAGAAGGTCTCAAAGACAAAGGAGACCCGCTATTTCCAATGATTATATGCTTTACCAAGTAGAATCTGAAGATGGGACAATGAAAGACCCGGTTTCTTATTCACGAGCCATTAAAGATGTTAATTCTAATAAATGGATCGATGCCATGAAGGATGAATTGAAATCTATGGCAGAAAATCAAGTATGGGAAGTAGTTCAATTGCCTCCAGGACACAAAGCAGTTGGCTGTAAGTGGGTTTTTAAGACCAAGCGCGATTGCAAAGGCAATATTGAACGACATAAAGCCAGACTTGTTGCCAAAGGTTTCAATCAGAAAGAAGGTATTGATTATACTGAGACTTTTTCTCCTGTGTCCAGAAAAGACTCACTTAGAATTATCATGGCGTTAGTGGCTCATTATGACCTTGAGTTACATCAAATGGACGTCAAAACCGCCTTTCTTAATGGAGACTTGGAAGAGGAAGTCTACATGCGTCAACCTGAAGGCTTCATAATTGAAGGTCAGGAAGACATGGTCTGCAAACTTAAGAAATCACTATATGGACTGAAACAAGCTTCCAGGCAATGGTATCTAAAGTTCGATGAAATTATTACTGAATTTGGTTTCAAAGAAAATATCGTTGATCCTTGCATATACCTTAAGATCAGTGGGAGCAAGTTCATATTTTTAGTTCTGTATGTTGATGACATCTTATTAGCCAGCAGTGACCTTGGTTTATTACATGAAACCAAGACTTATCTCTTTAAGAACTTTGAAATGAAAGATATGGGCGAGGCATCCTATGTGATAGGAATAGAGATATTCCGTGATAGGTCACTTGGTATTTTGGAATTGTCTCAAAAGGCATATATTGACAAAGTTCTAGAGAGATTTGGCATGATGACATGTTCCTCTAGTCCTGTTCCACTGCATAAAGGAGATAAGCTTGATCTTACGCAGTGTCCACAGAACGAGTTGGAACGTAAAGAAATGGCACAATATCCTTATGCTTCTCTCGTAGGGAGTTTGATGTATGCACAGGTCTGTACGAGGCCTGACATTAGTCATGCTGTTGGCATGTTGGGTAGATTTCAAAGTAATCCAGGGATAGCTCATTGGAAAGCTGCAAAGAAAGTACTGAGATACCTAAAGGGAACACGGAACTACATGCTCACATATAGAAAATCAGGACACCTACAGGTGACTGGTTATTCAGATTCAGATTTTGGAGGATGTCCTGACACTAGACACTGCACTCTTGGCTATGTGTATCTCTTATCTGGAGGTGCAATATCATGGAAAAGCCAGAAATCCGAGTTGCTTTACACATCCACCATGGAGGCTGAGTATGTGGCATGTTATGAGGCTGCAATTCAGGGAGCGTGGTTGCGTAATTTCGTCTCTGAGTTTGGAGCTTTGAGTTTCATCTCTAAGCCACTAACTCTGTACTGTGACAATGAAGCTGCAACTTTCTTCTCCAAGCATGACAGGATATCTAAGGGAGCAAAACACATGGACCTTAAATATCTATCACTGAAGCAGGATGTTAGACTAAAGAAAATTGTCATTGAGCATACAAGAACAGATCTCATGGTTGCAGACATATTCACAAAAGGACTACCTCCAAAGACCTTTCAGGGACATACTCAAAGTATGGGTCTTGAAGATAGTTCCTAGTTATCATTTATCTGCTCTTTATCATGTACTTGTACTTGACATTTATTGAGCTCTTAATTTATTGCTACATCTGCTATATATTCTTTCTGTTATCCATTGTGTACATATTTATGATTGGATGAATGCTAACAGAAACAGTCTTGTAACAAAGACATTATGGGACCATTATGCAAATCTCCTCTTATGGTCTAGTTATGAAAGTTGTCACTGATGTGGTACATGGAAGGAATCATGTTATAGAATGATGTGTGCACGCCATGACTCCCATTGACAACCGGATTAGCCAAGACACTTATGATAACCGACTAAAGAAGAGATTAGCATGTAACGCGCGCCTTATGACTCCTATATGAAAACACTAATGGATCTTCCTATCGACCAAGTGGGAGACTATAAGGAAATTACTTTTAGGTCCTTTACTTGGACCACAAGTCCTTCCCTTTCCCGAAATTATGGTCATTATAGGAATTTCGTTTTCATAGGATACATGCTATTTTCTATAAAATCGGGTTTTAATTAAGGAGTTACATTCCATATCAATCACTACCTTGATGGACGGTTGAGATTGAAAGAAAACCCTAATTGGAATTTCGGTCCTCTCTCCACCTATAAATATAGACTTTTGTCCATCACAAAAGCTAGCCGTAATTATCAACACATTAGGGTTTATAGGCGAGGAGAGAGAAACCGAAACTCTTCACTTAAGCTTTTCTTCAACCAAAGTTCAACACCAATCAGTAGCAGGATTCGGCAGCAGGATCAAGAATCTCCTCGTACCATGATGAACGGAGGTAATTCTTAATCCTTCTTATATCGAAATCTTATTGTGATTATCATGCAGTTCAAGATCTTAGGGTTTATGTTAAAAACGAATTAACAAGAATGGCCAATTGGATCTTAAAAAAACATTTGATGGCTTTTTTATACATGAATTTGAGCCAGATATCACGCAATGGAGTATCATTCAAAACAGAAAATCACTTCAATACCAGATCCAAGCACCTTTTAGTATCTTTCTTTTCTTCTTCACCAGAACACCTGCATCACAGGCAAATAATATTGAAAATTATATAGCCATTAAAATTCCAACGCTAGGAAAAAATGATATTCTTAGCAATCTTGTGATGTATCAGTAATGTACCATCTTCTTCTTCTTCTTCTTCTTCTTCTTGTCAAGATAAGCAACGAGCTCTGCTTGATGAGCAAGTGAATCCTCGAGAGCCTGAATAAACAAGAGTAGGAGATACAAATGAGAATTCTAATTTACAGTTTCAGCTTTGACTAGTTTTGTTTTCATCACCATGCATTCATTTCCATGTGAAACTACCTTCTTAGTTGCCATAAGCTCTTGCTCCAGGCCATCAACACGGATCAAAGCAGCATTCAGCATTTCCTCCTTTTCAGGTGGCATGGAAACGGGCTGAACACTCAGAACACTAACTTTATCTTCCAATTTAGCCATGCGTTTCAAAAAAATCATGTAATCTGCACTATAGATGGCAGGTGACTGGTTTTCCGGGGTCCTAACCGCTGTGTCATCACAATAGACAGGACTGGAGTAGATGGTGGCATCAGTCATCTTCCTGGGAACATTGCGTGTCACTCTAATCATGGTGACGATGCCCGTAACCAAAGCCATGACACCAGTAAAAAGTGGTGAGCTGATTGCCTGGGGAGCCTTGCAAGCATCATACTGAGTGTAGCAATCTGCTCTTGCAAATCATAGAGACTTAGAAAACGTCATTTGGATTCACAAGGGAAAGACAGATAGCTTGTAAGGCAAATTGTTCGAAATTTAGCATACAGGAAGCATATAGCTCGTTGCCTTGATTCTCAGTTTACACAACCCAGATTTCTCATATCCTCAAGTTATATTAGTCAGTGAATATACCTTTTGAAAGAGACAACATATCATTGTCTACCATCTTTTTCCAACTCACATCCATAGATTTATCAACTACAAGGTCGTAGTCCTCAAACTTGTAGGCCTGCAAGTTGAATTTCCGATAAAAAGAAAACGTGGAAAGGAAAAGGCATTAGACCTGTCTCTCACTTGACAAAGAGAAATAAAGAACAATTGATAGTTCAGAAAAACAAAAATCTGTTTACTCAACAAAGAGGTGTTTTGTGGAGCCTGTACAGGGGCACATAAATTCAGACCTTTTTATAGGTGAAAAGATTTACAGGAAGTCTGTTAGACTCACCTTTTCAGGAACAGGAGAGGATTGTGGATTCTCTGGAGCTGACTCCACCTTAGGAGAGTCAAGTCTCTGTCAATCAAATAGGAAGTGAGAGTAAGGTTTTGATATGAACTCTGAAAACTCAAGCCATTAAGAAAGGAAACAAATCAGAGAAAGAAATAATTTGGCTCCCTGTATATGCCAAAAGAGGCATCACCAAAAGGGGAATGGAATGGGAAATGTATATTCAATACTAGACCTTTGAGCAACTTAGTTCATCCTCACAAATTGTTTTTTCATCAGGATATTGAGTTCCCCATTTTTTTACACATTTGTGATCTCCATTTTGAACCATCTGCAAGTCACTGAATCAACTAAGAAAACTAATTCAACAATAAACTAAATGAGATGATCATTTCAACTGTAGTAAAGAGAATAAGTCTCAAAATGAATTGAATATCACCCTCAGAATCTCTGGGTCATTCCAAGGGCCTTTATCAGAACGCATGCAGCCTCCTTTGTCAGCACAGGTGCAAGTGCCTCCCAGAAACTCTGGCAACTCACTGATACAAAAGCCATTCATTGTGATCGAAAGGGTGAAAAGAAAAATAAAAGAAAAGCTGGGGAAAAATCGCCACATTACGTGGGATCATAAAATAAGCATAGGGGGATATTTTATAACACAGATTAGAACTTGACGAACAGTGTAAATACAATTGTGAAGAATAGAAACCGAGATGAGAAAGATGGTTGCATAAGCAACCGATTATAAACTTACCTGGCATCAATTATCTCAAGCAACTTGCTCTGATACTTATTCCCAAGAACCTGGTGAATTATATCTTTCATTAATTATATAGTTTCCCACATCAAACTGCGATTCAGAATAGAAATGTTGTACGCTTACATGGATCTTTGCTGTTGTCTTAGGGTCAAGGAAAGATTTAATGGTATTCCACAACATCCTGAATCCTGAACCCGCATTGATGATGAACATGCGATTCAAGGTCTGTGGAGAAGCCAACAATTCACACCACATCACAATTTTTATGTCATTTGCTCAGAAAAGTGATTGCTTGTTGTAAGACAAACACACTGGTTAGTACCTCGGGATAATTGTCGCCATCAATCTTCTGAAGGCGAGTAATGAGATCCCTAGCAGCTTTGGTGAAACTTTTGAGGCCCTGTGACAATATTTCCTAAGTAATCATACAATGTTCTATAAAATATGGGAATGGAAAGGAACACGTATTTGAAGATCACCCTAACACTTGTCTAGAACCCAACTACCCCGTCCATAAAATGTGCTGAACTTCAAAAGAGAGTTTCATGAAATTAAAATCTTAATTCATATCACTACACAAATTATAGAAATTATTTGGAATACCCATGGCAGTCATTATTGCTGAAACATACCACTCCTTGCACATCCAAGATGGTTGTACTCTGATCAATGTGCCTCTTTGCTGCTAGTGAACAAGCTGGAAACTTGACATCAAAAGTTCGCTCAAACTCTCGAACATGGTATTTGACATAGCGGTCCATGTTTGTGACTTGCATTAGCTTGGCAGGATCTGCTTTGCCTATTGACTCTATGTACACTGGTCTTCCTTCTTTATCCACTCCATGATGCCCCTGGGGATAATATTCCAGGACTTCATTGAGTTCCTGGAATTCAAACTCCTGAAGAAAAACGCAATGAGACTCGGTCAATGCTCTGTGTGGTCGATGATGGGCTAAATGAAGATAATAAATGATCTTTTAAGGAACCATTTCTATGATCAATACCTCCAGTACTATGTCAGCACCAAATTCCTTCCTCCACCGAAGCATATCAGACCACATTTGCTTTGTTTTCTCGATGTCAAATTTCCTGGCCTTCAAGAATCTACATTAATGGAGGATAGGTCTAAGGATTAATCAAGTATACTTCCATATTATCTATTATGCATTTAATGGTTGAGAATGAAGTCTGAAATTAAAGATTCAATCAGATCATTGAACATGGAACCCTGAAAAGAATAACCTGAGCATCATATGATAATCATCATGCTTTGATGGAAGCAATTCCTCCAGTATCAGCACTTGACGGAAAGCGTCAACAGCCTTTAGTTCCTCAGCATCGTGCACATCCTCAATTTCAACAGACACGACTTTGCTACTTCGGCGGCTCTTTCTTGTCAAAGAATGCCTGAATTTGGTGGAGGCGCTGATTGCTTTCTGTTTTAGTGACCCAATTCTATTCTTCCTCTCATCCCCAGAATGTTCCATATCAGGAACTGCAAATATTTTCATCAACCACAACTAACAATTAAAATGACGCATCAGAATATCAAAGCATGAAATTGTCCTACTCTCGTAGCGAGCAAAATACCCACTCCAGCTATATATCACAGAAAATGATATTCAAAGTCATAACATAAGGAAATTCGTTAAACCAGTTAATACATGACAGCATTGTACAAGAAACAGCCCTCGTTAAACTGTGAAAGAAGATATCCTGATCCATAGATGATAGCAATTTTTTCTTCACCAGAGTTTCAGCGCATTAATATTGCCAATATTCACACAAGAAATGATACACACACTTGTATATGTACATGGATACATGCATGCATGCATGTGTGTATGAAAGAGTAATTCTAATTTTACAGAAAGTTCTTCTCGGAATCACTTTCTGAAAAATCCCGTGGATTGAAGGAGTGGATATCACAAGTGAATGATTGAAATTTGCTGGAAAGTAATTTCAGTGTGATTAGTTGACAAAAACACATTGAGATGTTAGATTGAAGGAGGTAGCTAACCTTGGTTGGGAGACAAAGGTGCACAAACTGCTGCTGCCATTGCTGTGAGGAATGTGCTTTTACATTAAAATACGACCCCGCAACCAAGCAAAAACCTTAGCCAAATGCCTGCATTTCACCATCATAACCATCTTATACCATAACACAAGAAAAAAAAAAAACAATATTCCTCCTTTCAACAAAATGAAAAATGAAAATTGGGAGAGAGAGGGGGTACCTCCGCAAAGGGTGAGTGAAATTGCGAGAAGGGCTTCAAATAGAAAGAACAAAAATAATAATTTGGGGATTTTTCCGGGAGATTTTGGCGGGGAGAGAGACAGCGAGGAGCACACGACGCGGGAAGAGTAGACAAATACTATATTGGCATTTGCTGTTTTATATATATATATATATATATATATTTTTTTTTTTTATGGTAAATGCTGTTCTTGTTGTTGTTCTTGACCATTTCTTATAAGCCATAGATATAGCTAGCTGTTCTTTTCCATGACAGGAAGAGAGATTTCTGGGGAGAGATTGGAATTCCACCACTTTGTTTCCATAGCAGAAAATTGAACATTACGCCCAAACAGCATTCTTATCTGTCGCATTTCCTTGAAAACATCCAAAACCAATATCAGTACTTCCTCTGGAGAGGCAGCTTCAGGAAGTGACGCTTGTCTTTTGCTACATGGCAATAAGCAATCTCTTGAGCTGACCCTCATGCTAATGGCTCAATGTCTCGTTTCAATTTTTCTCAGGATCGAAACTTCACTCAGGTTGGCCATTTATCAGTAACATATAAAGATAGAGAGCGTGCCAGCCTGCCAGCCCCAAGATGGCTTTTTTAAATGCCCTTGTTACAACTGGGGGTAGCTTCAAGGCACCATTTCCCCTTCAATATATATTGCTATCACCATATTTGATGGCATTACCAGAGAAACCATAATAGAGTTTTAAGAAGCACCCACGCAAAAATATTTCAGACCGATTGATTTGAGCAAACCCATCTTACAATTAGAGCTAATAATCCTTTTGACACTTAACAGCTTCAATTATTTTTTTAACGATTTTTTTTTTGGAATTAATTGATAGCATAGGATTTGCATTCTGCAGAAACTTCAAACCAACAGGAAATCAAACACGATCTTTTAACCAAGTTTCTGAATAGAACTAAAGGAACAATCCCTAGCATACAATTTGCATTGTTAACATCTGTTTGAATTCCCTATTCATTTGACAGAACAGTCTAGTGTGGCAATATTTCACTACATAAAAAATTACAAAGCAAAATCAAGAATAATCAATCTCACATGGATACTGTTAAAATTCTGTGATTTGAACAGTAACTGATTTAAACAGTTACTGTTTGGATCAAAATCTGGGATTTAGAAGCTGGGAAATTTTTAGAAAGAACAATTCACTGTTTTATTGAATTGAATACAAATATAAAGACTTACAAGTAATTCAATTTTAATCAAAGACAAACTCTCAACAACCATGAGAGATTTCTGGCAATTGATAGCAGATTTACAACAAATGCCGAAGTAAACTCTGCTTATTGAATGCAAATTCAAAATTCATAAAACAAACAATTTGACTTAATTCTATCTACAAGGCAACATCTCAAACGTACTTCTAACAGATAAAACATATAGTGCTAGTGTGATGCATGATACTGTTACAACTTGCATTGGTTTTACAGTATCACCTCCCGCGTTCTCCCTTGTTCCAAACACCCCCTCTAAACCCAACATCTTCAATGGGGAAAGACTCCAAATTTGGACACCAACTTGCATGTACAGTTTTCAAAGATGGCATCACTTGTTGCACCGTTTGCCACTCCATTTCTAAATCTGAGAGAGATTCGAACATCAATCCCTCAATATTCCATGCACTATTATTCTCTCCAAAAAAGGATTCATGCATCACAGCGAGATTTCCAGAAGATATCCAGAGATATCTTAACATATGAAGTGAAATGGGATTGAGCCAGGCAGGACTTAGCTTCCCCGGATAAAACTGGAGACAGAGCTCAAGGAGCCCCGGTGGAGGGTAGAGTTTATCAAGTTTATCTACGAGATCACTACCATGGCTATCAAAGCAACTTATTGTTAGGAATTGAAGTTGTTGTAGGTTTACCAAAGCACTGACCTCACTATCTCCAATCTCATCATCCCAAACCAGGTGTAGACCAAGTTTCCTAAGTTGACTCAAATTTCTCAGCTCTGCAATCCGACATCCTTTTAACTGGCTAGCTCTGGCAGGTCTAAATCCCAAAAGAACTTCAAGATTTGAAAGCCTTCCCAAGCCTTCAGGTAAGTATTCAAGTGAGCCACAGTTACTAACATCTAAGACCCTGAGTTTCTTAAATTTTGTGAGATAAGGAGGCAATACTTTCAGATTTTGACTATAACTCAAGTTCAAAATCGTAAGGTTTATAAGGCTCTCAAGTGAAGGTGGGAGTTGAATCAAAGGATGGGTGTTGCTTAAGCTAAGGTATGTCAAGTGCTGAAGGAAACCAATATGAGATAAAAGACTTGTGAGAGGCATTTCGAAAATTGATTTGCAAAGATCCAAGACTCGCAAGTATTTGCACTCACTGAACCTGTTTGCAATGCTTGATGATATCTTGTTCACTTCACCAGTCTTGGTTGTGGACATCAATGCTCGTAACTTGTGATTGGCGGCAAGTTGCTTTCGATCCATTTTGGTGTCAATTCCAAAATGGCGGCAGCCTCTACCAGTGACTTCAAAGAATGCATTATTTTCAGCCATTTTGATAACCAATTCACGAACCATATCATGAATCTTGCAAGTGTGGATAGTTCCATTGTAAGTCTTTTCAACAACTTCTACCAGACATCGATTTGTTAACCCTGAGAAACAAACTTCCCCAGCTTCAGTTGATGGTCTTCCACTTCTTAGCGGTACAAATCCCTCTCCAATCCACCAATGTACCAATTGCTCTTTTGTTATAACACAATCCTCTGGATATAGAGAGAAACTCAAGAAGCAAGACTTCAGGTATGGCGGGAGCTCATCATAGCTCAATTGAAGTGAGGGCATTACCGTGTCATCATTTTCTCCTAATTCATCTCGAAAATTGTCTGCAATTCGTTTCCACTCATGATAATGTGATTTATAGAGCAACATTCCTCCAATTGCTTTGATTGCTAAGGGAAGACCATTACATTTTTGCACAATCTCCTTACCAATCTTTTCTAGCTCAGGTTTTGTGCACTCACCTCCACTTCCTGCAAATGCTATCTTTCTAAATAGCAACCAGCTATTATTGCTGTTGAGGATATCGGGCTGATGTGTCCTGGCTTCACTCACCTCCATCTTTCTTAAGACTTTCACGAGTCTTGTAGTGATGATAACACTGCTTCCATTACCCTTGGGCAACCCTTCATAGATTCTGCTCCACCAGCTGCCATCTAAACTCCATACATCATCCATCACAATCAAATACCTCTTACCTAAAAGGTACTGGTTTATTTTCCTCAACAATTCACCACGATCATCTCCTACACTTGCATCTCCCAAGGTTCTCAGCATACTTCTCATGATTTGTTCTTCATCAAAAGATTGAGAAACAGAAACCCACATTCTTCTCTCAAACCTGTCCTCTGTTTCTCTATCATTGAAGACCATTTGAGCAATGGTGGTCTTACCTAATCCACCCATACCAACAATGCCAATTTTTAGTATGCCCACATCTGCATTGCAAAGCCAACCTTTAATCTTCTTCGTGTCATCCTCCAACCCAACCACTTGGGTGTGGTCATAGACAGGAGAGCTCCATCTAGGCAACTGGTCATTGCTTGCATCTCTTCTCCCCATATCATTAGTGATTGAAGGACCGAGATATGCCATGATGCTTTGCTTAATGTTGGTGATTTTTTCATTGATTTCTCTAAGCCGCTTTCCAGTTTGATATTGACAAAGAAGATTTGGAGGATAGATACATTCTAACCAGCCATTTGAACATTGATTATCCTCCCTTGATTGAAGTTGGCAGTCTGCTAGTATATCTTCAGATTCATAAATAAGCTCGCGCAAGTTGGCCATGATCCCATGCAGAGTTTGATTCTTCCTCTTCTGTTTATCTGCATCTTTGAGGAAGCATTGCATTAATTGCAGCTCATTTTGCAATTTCTCAAACTGGCCCCGGAATTCATTTACTACACGTCCTTCTTCTTCAAGAGTTTTCAGTAGCCTTTCCAAAAACACAGTGACCACAGCATCCACCATGTCTTCTCCTTTTAAACAGACAAGAGAAGATCTTTAATCAAAATAAAATTTAGAACAAAAGAGGAAAAAACCCTTTAATCTCTATCATTTTCAGGGATAAAACAGGACTTCACTTGAACTATATAGTAACTGATGCATCATTCACTATGAACATGGGAAATGATACTGTTTCGTAAACAATCAAGTACTGCCTTCAATTGTAGAACTTCTGCATAAACCATAATGATTCTTAACATAAAAGAACGCTCATAAGCATAGAGATAGGGGGGGGTTGACTTGTCAAGAAGTAATTTTTGTACAACAATATGATCTCAAATGCAAATTAGTTGTGTTGAATTGAGCCATTTATATCAAGTGCAGATGATTTTAGGGCAGTTTATCTACCAAACAATCAGCCATAAGCTGGTACTAATCAGCATCACTTTATAATAGCAACCCAACATCAACACATAGAAACAGAAGTAACAAAGCTAACATTTTGGCTACAAACCCACCTTTTTCATCCTAGTAACTCACATATTCAAATTAGAAACAAGAAAGAAAGTGCCCTGCAGCCATCTACAGCAAGCAAGAAGGCAGACACAGACCAAACTGGGAACAAGTTGACTTCTCAATGAAAGAAAATTAACAATAAAGGACAAATCTTTTGAATCAGGAAGCCTGACACTAACAGTCGACATTTTTCACTGTTAAAAATCTTTCCTACACAAATAATCACAGATGATGTTGCTGAAACAGATTACTTGCCCTGCTGCAAAAAATTAGAATCAAATTGGCAGGCAAAGAGTCTATTATTTGAGCAAGTTGAAAGAGACAAGATTTAAGATCCAAGAGATAGGAATTACAATAGGAAGCAGTGACAACCGTCTTGTAGAAATCTGAAAATCCAGAGCTAAATGAGAAGAGAAGGCAAAGAGGCACAAAAACTACAGCCCTAAAGCATCCTCTTATCATAAGACAAGGGTACTGAAGTAATATATGATGTCAACACCAACGTGGAAGGCCTTTTGGGTCAACTTAACAAGTATAAGCAGAGTTTTATTCCATGCAATTGCTACGAACTTTCTTGCTACTCCATTGACAACTTCCATGACAAAGTTTTCACAGATTCTAGACGCTTGGTGGGTCCTATTTCCACGCGGTTAAGCAAGAACACTTGAGTTTCCATTTCCTCCCAGGTCAGTATCAAACTTTCAAGCACTGTTACTATGGAGAAAACTGGACGTTTCATAAAGAATTGGGCATCAGAAAGACACGTAAGGCCTCCTCATGATATATAAATTATATCAGGCTTTGTCAATGATTCCACTCTGCCATTTTATGGACACTAGTGAAATTATGGAGAATGAAGATCCAAACCATGATTCAATTTCAACTGCTATGGATTCAATTTAAATTATTGTGTTAAAAAATAATATAAATTATATTTAGTAATATTACTTAATAATTTAATTTTTTAGGTGAAGTAATTTTTTAATATATTATCAGAACCTTGTTGATCCAGCCATCACGAGTTCAAATCTCACCATCCTTATTCTATTTGATAAAAATTAATTACAAGGTAATGTGGGCTTGTGCAAATTTCAAGGTCAAGAACTTTCACTTAAGGAGGTGTATTATAGAATAATATAAATTATATTATAAAAACTCATTTATTAGCTTAAATTTATAGATAAAATGGTTCTCGTATATTTATTTCACGTGCTTTTATATAATGTTCCAATTAATTTTCATTTTGAATTTAGTTGATGGGAGAAAAAGGTTGTACTTGCATGCATAATATTTATCATATCGGGAGACAAACATGGTGTTCATGGTTGAAATTTGGATTTTGATATGCATGAGCTTTAATCCTCAAGTTATTGTTATGATTTAGTGATTCCATGGGATTAATAATTTATGACACGCTGTATTTTTTATATATATTTAAAACATGCTAGCTATATTTAGGGGGAAGCTTATGATATTTTATGATATATATTCCTTTTTCAAATATAATATTAATTATTATTTTTTATCACCTATGGATTTGTTTTTTTTTTATGATAACAACAATTATTGAGTTTAATATAAAATTCTTGGATGCAAATATGACTTGAAGATGCATTAACTTATATTAATTTAATTAAGTCTTTCTAGAATTTAATTTGATATTACAAAAATAAATTTTATCCAAAATTATTTTTAATTACCAAGATTTACCATCCAATTCTTATATATAATAAAAATTACATTAAGAAATATTTTATACTTTTAGTATGTCACTCAATTCTTTTTAAATGAGAGTATGAATTTAATCACATGTTCTCTTGCACTTTCAATCACCAAAAACTTTTTAATACATTTTTGGTCAAAAATAACTTTTTCATGTGAGCTTTTGTATTTTTGCTAACCAATTTTAGCTGAAGAAGTAAACTTGTAATTTTTGGATGAGCTGTACTTGACCTTTTATACAAGAATTAACTTGTCTCATATAGTTAACTTGTTTTTACTCAAGCTCTTTCAACAATTCTTTTTGTCTAAAAAATTGTGATATAGTCATTTTTATTTTTTTTTACAAGTAGAAGAATACACCAAAAAGTGCAAAATATTTGACTCTATTTCTTTTGTGTGAGTAACAATCACTTAAGTTCTATTTGTCTATATTGTGGAAGAGATCACAACATTTATGTCGTTTAATTTGAAGCCTCAATTGATAACAAAAATCAATCACGTTGTAAGACATAACGATGATAGAGAAGTGCCCTCGAGTGGAAACTTGTTAACTAAACTATCGAACATGTTATTTTCAAACAATTTTTCTCTTATAAATATCATAAACTGATATATTGTTGAATTTATCATCGACAACATTGTCAATTTTTACTATTCTAAAACCCACAATGATTATATCCTAAATCTTTTGATTTTATGGTAAATAATTTTCCATATGGTTCAGAACACATGTTAATACTTTGTAATTATTCTTATTTTTCAAAATACTTAATTTCATTACACATTTCTCTTTAATTGTTCATGTTTGTATTTCATGTACGAGATTTATAAATTATAAAGAAATCCTAATGATACTTTGTGTTTACTAAGTTTGAGTCCTGAATAAAAGGTTAAGTATCTATTTAAGAATATGATTGTTGTTGTTGTTTTTAAAAATATTTTTTTATTTAAAAATATATTAAAATAATATATATTTTTTTATTTTTTTTAAATTATTTCTCAATATTCCTCTTCAGACTTCAATTCATAATAACCGCTGCCATAGCCTATCAAAGTTTCACCGTCTGGACGGACAATTTCCAGGTAACCCCCAGTCTTCAAACGCGTGCAAAATCTTCCCGTCCGCTACCAGACATTTTGTCGCTGTTTTCTTCACCCTAATCAAACCTGACATCACTGGCAACTTCGTTATCATATCATACAATCATCAATGATCGAAGAACATAGGATGGATCATGTTTTTCAACGAAAGAAAAAACTAGTAACTATTGACACGCATACGCTTAAACCCACTCTGGTAAAACTTGCCCGTATGTGTTTTTCAGTGGCGGTCTGGAAATGTAATTGTGATGGTTTTTAAAAATATTTTTTTATTTATAAATATATGAAAATATTTTTTTTATTTTTAAAAATCAGTTTTGATATTAACACATTAAAATGATCTAAAAACATAAAAAAATAATTCAAAATAAAAAATAAATAAATAAATTTCATTTTTTTCAAAATTACTTTTGAAACACAAAAACAAACACCCCATTAATAGCATCCAACATGTGGAGAAGGAAGCTTAGCATGAAAGTAAGTGGATGTTTAGCTCGACGATGACTTCTATCGTTGAGTAGGCACACCACAGGCACGTACAAACAAATCCCAAAAGGTTGTTTTCCTGTATGTGCCTGTGGTTGCCGAAGACGATTAACAAAATTAGTATCTTTGAGATTCATTTACTTTTTATTTTTGACATAATTTTTTAAATACTATTATCATTTTTTTAATTTTAGTGTTTTTTAATTATTATGTTTCTAATATGAAAATACTGCTACTGCTAATAATAATAAATTGCTCATGTTTTATAATATGATTTAAATCAATGTTTTATTATTAAGAAGTTTTAAATGTATTTTGAACATAATTATTATGTATCAAACATTTTTCTGGTCAATGCATTTTTTGTGTCTATTTTTAAATTAATATCATAATTATTATGTATCTAACATATTTCTTAAATGTTTTAGTTCTGGTTTTAACCGAAAACTTATTTTTCTAAACCACAACTACAGAAATTACCACAATACCAACCAAACATACACTAAATTTAAAACAGTCCTTTTAGTTTTCGCAATCAAACTTTGGATTTTTAACGCTACAAAGCAATACAAGTTTCTGTCATAGTTTCGGAGTGGGAATTTCCTGCTGCCTGAAACATTCATCAACCTGGCCGGTAGCATCTTCTCTTGCAATGTCAGATTAGGAACATCTTCTCTTGTTGGTCTTCCTTCCGCCATTGATTCTAACAGATACTCTACGCTTCCTCTCAACTTTCTGCCTTTTTGCTTCTTGAATCCCACCCATTTTACCACCTTCATCGAAGAGTTCATCGCCTTCCAATTTCTTCCTCTTCAGTAGTTTCACGAGCCCTTCGAGCGCAATGTTTGAATCTTCACTCTTCAATAGCTGCTCTGCCACTTGTGCAGGGGTGATCTCTGTAGTTTTGATCAGGTCCTCGATTTCTCCGAAGAGTGAATGATAGCCATTGATGCCCAGGTAATTGGTGGCCAGCACTCTAAACCCATGAGCTGTGCAGTAGGACATATGAATGTGCATGTCCATGCGTCCCGGACGCAGCAGCGCTGGGTCTAGCCTATCTTTATGGTTGGTGGTGAAGATGATGATTCTTTCGTCCCCACAACTAGACCATAATCCATCTATGAAGTTGAGTAAGCCAGACAGTGTCAGCTGCATAAAACACAGATAATCAAACTTTGAAAGCTTAATTTCTCACTGTGTAATGATAGGCTGAACCTTTCATTACTTCGTAATCTTTGAAAGCTTTAGTTACCACTAAATCTCTCTCGCTTGGAAAGAAATGGAATTTATGGATCATACTGTCGAACAAAACAATATTGTCTTTTAAATAAAATAATTCATAGTGCTTAGAGAAAAGCATGCATACAAAGACTGATCCTCGTGACATAAAAGAGAGGAAATTAAGAATCTTAAGCCAATTGCACACCATAGCTTAACGATTACAATATGTCAATCCATCTTTCCCAGCATGTTCTGTCATGATGATCAACTAAAATACTTGACAGTAGGACATGGTTTGGGCGTATTGCAATAATGCAGAGACTTGACCAGAAAAGGTAAATATACATGGCGTGTGAGTTCTTGACAAATACAAATGACTTTCTATGTCATCCATGAGTCACCAAAACGACTTTACCAATCCACTGATAATAAAAGGAAAGTTCCCCGCATGAGAAAAAAAGTGGATCTACCAGGATTATTGACAGCGATGGTTCCAGTAAAGAGGTGAGGGCGACCATGTGCATACATTTCATTGAGCACATAATATAATTTCTCCCTATCATAACTTGTACACTCCAATTTTTTCCACCCTAAGCAAACGAGGGCAGCTTTAAGACTAATTTCCTTTTCAAAATACTAATCGAATTCTCGGAAGTGAGAATTCTGACATCTTTTCTGTACTGTGGGAGTTGATGGTGGAAGGATGATGATCAACTGATCTTTGGGGGAGGTGGTAGTAATGCCTGTAATGTTTTGGCAGTGGTGGGCTTGGGGGAAAATGAGAAAAACATTTTACTTACTGATGGTTGCAGTGAATAATATGCCTAGCTACCTAACAGTCGTAGAAAATCAAGTGAAATTAAAACATAAAACCTAACAGCAGCATTTGTTACCTGCACATCATGTGTTTTTCGACTATCTTCATCTCTTGAAACCTGTCTTCGATCAGGCAAATCCAGACTGCAATCAATATCTTCAATCACAAGTATCGATCGATTCCCGGTTGCCAGGAACAATCTTCTCAGGTCAGAATCCCGCATTATATTTGCAAGCTGCAAATCATACACATCAAACTTTAAGTGATTTGCCATGGCAGCAACCAAGCTTGATTTGCCAGTCCCTGGTGGCCCATACAGTAAGTACCCACGTTTCCAAGCCCTCCCTACTCTCTTATAAAAATCCTTCCTCTTAACAAATCTATTCAGATCCTGTATGAGAAGATCTTTCAGGTCTGGCTCCATAGCCAAAGTCTCGAACGATGCTGGATGTTCAAGATTTATGGACTCCCATTTGATTCCTCCATAGCCTTGTGAATTGCCAAGAGTGTGCATCTTCAAGATTCTGTCTTCTTCTTTTATGGACTTTGCCTTCCCAAGAATATAAGGCAAGTAAGAACCCAGTATTGTCTCCTTGTGATTCCTGTGGAAGCTTAGCTCGAACCATCGTTTCTCAACATTCTTTGGCTGTAAGTGATTGTGGGAGTCATTCTTGTCAGCTTCTGCAAATACCAATCTCCACTTAAGCTCAATCCCTTCATAGTGATCAACGATTTTCTCACCCTTTTCAAGCTTGATCGTAAAATTCCTCTCTTTTGGGGTTTTGCTAATTTTGAGCCTCTTTGTTCTGGGACTAACCTTAGTGCACAAGTATGTCTCGGAAGCATCATAAATTTGGTTTCGAGCAATTCCTGTGGATTCCTCAATGACTAAGGTAAGAACAGGAGATTGAGGCTTAAAGAAGTAATGAAGAGTTGATAAAAAGTAGCCTCTGATTTGGTGGGGTATGAGATGGCTTAGTTGATTGGCGATGGATTGAGCCATCATTATTGAACCAGCCATGGAGGCATAGGCGGCCAATAATGATGAAGAAGAAGGAAGTTCTTTGCCAGAAAACATGATCGCAAACTTGGACAAGGGAACGAGGATAGGTCACTCGAAGCTAAACAAGAGATATATCCTCGGAAATGAAACCTTTTTCTAAGCTCAAGATGGGATAGAGCAGGTGTGTGTCCACTTTACCTCTTACACTCAAAAGACATGAAAAATATCATGTAGCTTCGCTATTTATATATATTTTTTTCAATTTAACCCCTTCTAATCTGCAGTGTGAGGCATGCTTGTGAACTAACTATATATAATGCAATCTAATAATAGCACTAAATCATTGAACTAATTTGACCTGGTAAATAACTTAGATAACTGGTAAAAAAATAAGATGAATTTTTTTTATAAATATTAAGACGACAACATATTGGATTAATTTAGATCAATATAGGTTAACTTTTCAATTAACATACTGAGTCATGAGACAATAATTACCTCATAGAAAACAAATAAAAACTAATTATAAAACTCAATTTTCCATAAACTTAATGTTGAAGGATGAAATTGAATAAAAAAATTAGATTAAACAATGGATTAAAAAAACTTGAGTCAAACTAGGAACTTAAGTCATGAAACTTTGATGACCCAATAGAAAAAAAAAATGAAATAAATTATGAAACTCAATTTTCAATCAATATACTATTAAAAAATAAAATAAAATAAAAACATAAAAAATAAATTAATCGACTCAGATTAACCTGCTAGATTCATGGCTTGAGTCACAAGATAAGGATAACCTTATAGAAAGTAAAACAAAAGAAATCATGAAACTAATTTCTAACAAACCCAACATGGAAGGGCAAAATCGAGAAAAAAAAAGTTAATTAGGAAAAAAAAAGTTGAGTAAACCGATTTAAGTTTTCAAATCTGAGGTCCATGTCATAATACTGAAATAATCTTATAAAAATAACTTTAAAAAAATTATGAAGTCTAATCATCAATAAATCTAAAGTTGAAGGATGAAATTAAAATTGAAAAATCCATTTTAAAAGAACAAAAAAATTGCTCTGGATAAATTGAGTTAACTTTCCAATCTCGTGACTTAAGTTATGCGACAAGAATAACATCATAGAAAGCAAAACCAAAATAAATTATAAAGTATAATTTTCAATAATAGACTAAAACTGAAAATAAAATATAAATCAGAAAAATAAGGAAAAAAAATCCTTTAAGTCAACTAACTTAAACAAATTATACTCTTTAGCTTTTTGTTTTTGTTAGGCAATACTTAATGTTTAAGAAAAGCCAAAAAGATCAAACCTTAGAAATGGCAAGTGTTTTGCGTGGAAGGTCGTATTGGTTTAGTGACCACTCTTGAGTCTTGTCATCACCAAGGGTCCATCACATACATATGAACCCCATCATGATGCATACGATCATTCCACCCAGCTTGCTAGTACCACACTGCTCCCTCGGTCCCAAAATTAGTTGTCTCTACAAAAACGATAAAATTTATATTTTTTTTTTTTCATTTTCCGGAAAGACCAATTATGAGGGAGTCCCTGGTCCTCCACTTCAGAAAGCTTCCAAATTAACAAATAAGTTAAAACAGCTCGGGGTGGGTACTGTACATTGTGACTCATGTGCACTGTGGACTGGACTTTTGTCGTCCGTGCGTCGCGCGAGTTCGTCCACCCCTTTTTTTTTTCCGGAGATGAACAGTGTATTAACCAAACAACCCCTCGAAAACGACAAAATCTCGTTTTCCCTGCAGGGGTTCAACGGTATTTACCCCCTTTTCGTCAACAGTGTCAAAAAGGGGTAACTACCGTTTTGTCCCCCTTAAAGACAAAAAAACAGAAAAAGGCAGGAGGGCTGCTTCCGTAATTGTCTCTTTCATTTATTATATTTTATTCTATTATGAATAGTGCTCAGAGTGTGCTAATACGTTGCTATCCCCATAAACGACAAATTGCAAGCATTCAGGTTAGGGGTTATTCAGTCATTGACCAGGATTCCAAACAGTACTCTGCCGACAGCAGCAGGCGCGTCCGTTGGACGCGGTTTCGAATTTTGGACTCACGCCCCTTCGAGTGGCGCGTGACATGTCATACGGTGGTCGAAAATTTTATTCCGGCGTCCTAAACGGTTCGCCTCCGTTACCTCCAGCCGATGGTGTCGCGCGTTTCTACAAACGGTGGCCTGCAATGTTCCCCTTGGCGAACAAACGTCTGCTCCACCGTTTCTCTCTCCTTCCGGCAAAACGTTCACGGGAGTCCCCAATTTATTATTTAGTTTCCATTTAGTCCCTGATTGTTTGATTGTCTTTTGTGGTCCTGATTTCTGAAGTTTCATTTCGGTCCTCGATCTTTTAATTGCTGGATTTGAGGTCAATGCATAATATATTCGGTATGAAAGTTCTGATTTCTTTCAATTGTATTCTTTGATGGGAATTCAGTATACATGGAAGTTTCATTTCAGTCCCCAAGCTTTTAATTTCTGATTTCACTTGAAATTCTTTATTTGTTTTGGTGTCAAAGTTTCAATTTTATTCAATGTTATCCTTTACATTCAATTTCATACACATTTGTTTTTAAACAGAATATTTTTTTATAATAATAATGATAATAATGATAATAATAATAATAATAATAAAAATAATTTCTTTTTCTTGCTCACTTGAAATTGGCTTTGAATTTTAATTTTGTGTTCTTTTGTTCAAGTTTATTTCTTACAAAAAATAACAAAATTGGATTTTTAATATTTAAGATCTAATATTACCCGGAAAAAAATACAACTCAAAAAAACAAAAGGTAAACAAATTTGCCTAGATTATCTACAATTCAAAAATATACGAGGCATTTTCCGTTTCGACTACACTGTTCTTTTTAGACGGCAAATATATAAATCAAAATCAAAAATTATTTATGTTGAAACAAGTCAAAATAATTTTTTATTCCAGCGGCGAAGCGCGGGGTAATTATGATTTTTTTTCTTTTATTTATTTTTGTTCTTTATTCATCATTAACACAATAATAATAATAATAATAATAATAATAATAATAATAATAATAATAATAATAATAATAATAATAATATATTCTTTTTCTTGCTTACTTTTTTGTTAATGTCTTTGAGTGTTTTTTCTTTCGAGATAATTTGATAATTTTAATTGTTTTTCAATAATAGCAATAGTAATTTTATATCTAATATTACTGGGGATAAAAGACAACTCAAGAACAAAAAATAGACAAATTTACCAAGGTTATCTGCAATTAAAAAACGATACAAGTCACTTTTGTCTCGCTTACACTGTTCCTTTTAAACGGCAAACAAGTCATTATTATATGTTTTAATATTTATTACATATTATCGCCTAAAAATATATAAAAAGATAAAAAAAAATGATCTTGGATTTTTTGCAGGAAAAAAATTAATATCAGCATTCTTAAATACATTTAATATAATAATATGATGAATAAATCTTATAAAATAAAATAAAAATTGGCTTTGAATTTTAATTTTGGGCTCTTTTGTTCAAGTTCATTTCTTAAAAAAATAACAAAATTGGATTTTTAATATTTAAGATCTAATATTACCCGGGGAAAAAATACAACTCAAAAAAACAAAAGGTAAACAAATTTGCCTAGATTATCTACAATTAAAAAATATACGAGGCACTTTCCGTTTGGACTAAACTATTCTTTTTAGACGGCAAATAAATAATTATAGCACGAAAAAAATTTATATTTATTTTTGTAAAAAAAATTGCAATATTTGTATTTATAATGTGTCAGATCTAATATTATTGGGGAAAAAAGGCAACTCATATATTTTTTTTTACAAATTTACCTAGGTTATCTACAATTACAAAATCTAAAAATCACTTCCCATTTCGATCACACTATATAGTATGTGAGACTAAGTATATGTGTTTAATATTTATTGAATATTATCGCCAAAAAATATATATAGAGAGAGAAAAAAATTTACCTACGATTTCTTGCAAAAAAAAAATTAATATCGGTATTCTTAAATATATTTAATATAATAATATGATGAATAAATCTTATAAAAAAAATTTGGCTTTGAATTTAAATTTATATTTTAGACTCTTTTTTTTTCATTTTAAAAAACGGTAACCTTTTTTCACATGTATTTTTTATTTTTTAGTGTCCAAGTCAGTTGTTTTTTTTTAACCAGGTTTTTTTTTTTAACTAGAGTATCCATGACAACAAGTTTCTAATAAATCATTTCACCTTCTTAGCAAATTTTCCAACAAATTTTATCAAAAGTTTTTTAGCAATATTCAATCACACTTTGGTTGAAAAAAACTATTTTTAACAGATTTTATCAATTACAATTATACTAATTATATATTAAAATAACAAAATACAATATTTATAAAATCAATTAATTTTCTACATAGATAAAAAAGCCCAGCGAAGCGGGCAAATCCGTTCGTTTCTAGCTAAATGTGCATGTTAAATGTATTCTAGGGAATGTTATTGAGATTGTTTTTATAAAAAAAAAAATTAAAAAAATAATTTTGACATAATGATTAGAAAATAATAAGTTTTTATAATTTTTTTAAAAAATAAAAAAATAAAAAAATATATATTTTTGTTTTTCAAAAACATAAAATGTCCACGGAGCCTGACGCTCGAACTGTACAGCATAAAATGGAGGTCTCTGACACCTTTTGTCTATGCTTATTGAATGAACGGTAGAAATGAGTCTGCCACGAATAACTGTCGGAAGAAGTTATGCATGATAATTGCTGCAACTTTTCCCCAAAAGAAGGTTGCGTTTCAAGCTTTGTGTTTGGACTTTTTACGTCACCGGGTAGGTAAAGGGAAAGTTCACGATTCCATGCCGCTCTGCACTATTCAGTACTCACTCACTGTATCTACACATCTCACATGGAAACTGCAATTATTTTGCTTAGATCCCTTCCCATTTCTTCCAAGATTGTTTTTTTTTTATTATTATTATTAGTCATGAGTTTGAATTTTATTATTTTATTTTTTAATAAAAATAAAACATAAAATAATATAAATTTAAAATAATATGAATTATGCAAATTTCAAGTACACATGACTTTGAATAAAGGTGTGATCGACGAAGAGCTCCCCCACGGGATATCCCATAAGAAATCTTTTACATCTGCTGCGTCAGCTAAAGTCTTTCATTTTATCATTAGACCGCATAGAAATTATGTTGAGAGTTCGCTACCTTTCGGCTGAGAAAGGAAACATCCTCGTCACCCTCAGCGAAGGGTCTTGGTCAAGTGCATGGAATTATTTATTTTGAAACTGGGGGTTGATTATAAATATGGACAATAAAAAGGTTTCTTTTTGTTTTTTTTCCATCGGGGAGAAAGACTCGTTCTACTCTTTATAATATCAACCAAAACTCTTTTTCTTTGTTTAATTAGGAGTTAGGATTAGCATGCGCCTTCCTTTTATATATAGACCTGAGAGGAGGAGATGGGAAGCATGGATAAATTTTGTACTTGCATCATTTATTAATTTATGTATCTATCGATATATCTATCTATCCTCACGCGCGCGCACAAACTAGTCTAACAATACTTAGAAGCTTAAAGAATAACAATATTGTTGATGTTAAAAGTTCTCATTCATCCATCCACTCTTGATTTTTTCTCTCATGAAATCAACCAGGCTTATTGATCCCGTTCCGTTCCGGCCGGAACGGCCCGTCCCAATGCAAGATCCGGGACAAAACGGCGACGTTTTTGTCCCGGTCAAAATCCCGGCCAGTTCCGGAAAATCCGGCCGAATTCCGGCCGGAACGCCCCGGTTCCGTACCGGGCGTTCTGTTCCGGGTTCATAAAAAAAAAATTGAAAACCAAATGAAGAGGGAAGTAGACAAAGAGATTCACAGGACCATTTTTCAAAACACACAGAGCTCGAACAACCCTTCTATTGGAAGCATTCTTCCAGATCTTCAGAGGTCGGTCCAGATTTTGCTTCAAACCCTTTGGTAGACAAGATGGGTGTTGGATGAACAAATTCAAAAATGGATACATGGGGTTCACTCGGATTATTAGTGATGTGAAGGCCTTTCTGGAAGAAGATATGGTGGTGGGCGCCATGGATGGACAAGGGAGGAAGAACCTTGAAAACAAGTTATTTTCATTTGAGCTCGTGGTTGGAATTTTCAAGATTCATTTCCCAGAGAGATCGATGAAGCATTTTCCTTTCCCAGACAAAGAAAGAGATAAGATATGCAAGTGGGAGTGTGGGACTATTTTATACTTAATTATAAATTATAATAATAATAATAATAATAATAATAAATAACTAAATAAAAATATGTTTCTAACTTTCTAGGGGGGTTTATAAATTAATAATAATAAGAATAAGAATAATTTTTTTTTGGAGGGTTAATTTTTAAATATTATTTTAAATTTCAAATCTCAAATTTGTGGGTCTTTTAATTATATTTAAATTTTTTTTTAATTTAAATATAATTAAAAATAATAATTTTATTGTTGGAGGATTTTTCAAAAGCAATTATTTAATTATATAACTTACTCCTATATATTATATAATTAATTGTATCATTAAACTATATATAAAATACTTGAACTTTATTTAAAATAAGATAAAAAAATGGTTCTTTTATTAATGATGTAGAAGATGTTTGATTTATATTTCTTTTATTTTCGAACATTTTACTTTCATAATATTTTGGAATTTTAGAGATGTTTTTAATTTTGAGATTATGTTTTTTTGACTTTGTGTTTGTATTGTATAATTTAAAGTTCATTTATATTGAATTTAAATTATACTTGTTAAATTAATATTTTATTTTTTTCATATATATAATTAAATAAATATGAACAGTACAAAACCGGAACGGAACACCGGAATGCACCGAAACCGGAACGTTCCGTTCCAAACAAAAAACCAGAACGGTACCCGAAACGGATTTTACAACCTTGAAATCAACTCCTTCAAACCAGTGTTTTGGTATATGGTTATTTGAGTGATGTTGATGATCAAAAGGTACAAGAAGAAAAGGTTAAGATTATAAAAGGAGTCCAAGAAAAAAACTTGGGAAATCATTAGGACATAGCAAAATATGAGGGGTAGTCAAATTGATGGGTACAAGTAAAGAACAATGAGGAAGATATAAAGATGAAGAAAAATAGAAATTTGATGGGAAATGAATTTGGATTTAATTAAATGTTAATAGACTAAAGAGAGAAAATGAATATGATAGTGATTGGAGGTTTGATGTGGAAAATAATAGTGGGAGGATTCAATAAGATTTAGGTTTAATCCTATTGATAATGTCCCTTACATTGAAATTAGCATAGTGTTTATAAACTAGAATCAATTCAAAGATGCAGTCATTAAGCATGACTTGATAAACATGAGGATCATAAGGTTTAAGAATGACGACAATGATAGAGAGATCAATATAGACATAGCTAAAGAATGTGGATGGATACTATTATTCTCCCTTATAGCAAGAACAACAACTAGACAATAAAGATCCATATTCCAAATCACAATTATCGTGTTAAGGTCACCAACAAAACTGCAAGTACCATGTTCTATCTAGTAACTTAATAAAAAATCATTATGTTATACTGGAAAAGAAAACTTAAAAAGATTGACGTAAACATTAATAAGGGTTTTTAGCTTAAGATTTCTATTATATAGTCTAATTATCTTACCGAAATCCTTACAAACATAAATAGTTTGTCAGTAATTCCTATTATGTAGATGATTCTATTGGTATTGAATGTACCGATGACTTTACCAATAAACAAAACACGCAAAAAAAATAAAATCACCCTCTCAATTCTATTAGTATATTAAATGTATCACCGACATAACTTCCTATTGATAATGTTATCATTAAGTGTTTGTCTGTAATTTGGTCGATAGTAGTGACATTTCAAGTAATTATTTTTCAATGCTTTGGAAAATACCAATAATAATCTTTGTTTTTAATTGCGTCACTAATATTTAAAAAATATACTAAAAAATAATTAAAATAATATAAAAATCAAAATATATTCCGAATTAAATTGATTCTTTTACATTCAAAATTCAAATATAAAAAAAATATGAAATTAAGATGACGTTGGGGAAGAAAGAGGAGAAGGCAAGTCAAGACCACGAGCTCAAAGAGGAGAAACACATGGATCACCCCATGTGATTGTATTCGCATAAGTATTCGACACAATTTGTCCATCTCAGCACAAAGATCGATTGTCTTAGCACGAAGTCCGATTGTATCATCACATCTTTCTCGACTAAAGCCACCTATAACTCTTGATTTTGTGTGAACAAAACCGATTTGAATGAGGTTCCAATGGTCAAAACACTGGTATTTCGTAAATTCTCAACCATAGTGTTAGAGAGTCCGTAAACTCGATTTTTATGGGATCCATCATATTATCTTGCCTCCAACCACACATTCGGATCAAAATCCAGATAGGATGAAGATTGTCCTCATATTTTTTTGAAAAAGAAAGGAGATTTAAGAAAGAATGAGTAATCAAATAATCAAAAGTTAGGCAAACTAATGACTTTTGAACCTAGATTGCTAATTAAACAAACTTTTTGTATAGTACGGAGTAGACGTAACTTGATAGGTCTTAATTTTCTTTTTGTGAAAATAAAATTACAATGTTTATTCACCTTTGTTTTGCATGTCGGTCTAATTGATAGTGTTGACACTAAAATAAGGGTAATATTCACAATTAAATCAAAATTGGAGTTAATAAGTTATCTATTTTTTTTAAATACAAGGAATTTATGCTTTCAAAAACATGACCTATATTTCTCATACACATAGAGTCTAATCATTTAACTTTTTTTAAAATATTTATTGAGCTCATATCATTTTTAAATTTACCATGACTATGTCAACATCTCATTCGGTTTTCTTTTCATTTATAAAATAACCTTATATTTGACCACCCATAAAGAACTTATTGTTAAAAATCACCATAGGGTTTTATCACCCATTAATAAGCCTCACTTTTAAAAGCACCTGAGGCCAACAAGTCTTAATTTCTCGGGATCAATTATAACATCCGAAATATTTATAGTCATTTTCTAGTCAATTATTTAGTATTGAGCATTTACCATATTATAGGGTAAAGCAATGGAATTCTATATGTGTTAGAAGTTAGGCATATAAATTGCTCATCAATGCCACCTCTATTAGGTTTTTGCAGTGGAAATAATAGTTAATTTTTTTTGGGAGTCAAAAAAATACCATTAGATAATATACAAGCGTGTAAGATTTGAGCATAGCTTATCTAAAGATCATTTTTTTAAAAAAAAAAATTAAATTATTACAAATCACAAACCATTTAATTGTTCAATCTCTAATAATAATCTACTTAGATCCATCAAATTTTAAATATTCCAATATATATATATATATAAATTTGGAAATTTGATATTTGAATTTAATAAGAAAAAAAGAATACGTGAGATGCATATTATGGATGTCGCACCCGATGAGTGCATGCTTTTTGAAAAGAAGAAGAGTAGTGCTGAATTCGAAATCCACTGGTGTCCGCTTGTTGCAATGGATGAGATTCTCTAATATAGTTTTTTATTATTATTATTATTATTATTATATGGCCAGCATTACAAAGCAGTACTGACCTAACTTTATAATCCTCCGGCAAAGGTCGAAGTCAAGCCTATTGTTTATTGTAATTTTTTTTTTTTTTTAATTGTGAATGTTCGGTGAGTTTGGAAATCGGAAGAAGCAAGACTTGAACCGAGATTCGTAAGGTGTCCACGTCAGGAAACACCTTTTCCCTACCACGCTAAAAGGAAATTTCTTATGGGCTTTGCTGGGACCATCATTTTATTTTATTTTATTTTTCTTTTTGGAAGGGGATCTTCACGCCCTGGAAACAAACTTATCGATATTCAAGGTGAAACTCACTTTCAAAACAACAGCCATGCACACAGGCAACTTTGATCGGAAAGTTTTATATCGGTGATCGGCAACCGAGCTTATCAACCACCTAGGCATCACCGAGCTCGGGTGGCGCCAGGCCTCCCTACCGGCCAGGCCCAACTAATCCTCGCTGTTGCTAGGCTCGGGCTAGATGGAAAAGAAAAGAGAGAGAGAGTAAATGGGCCCACTCATTCGAACCTCTCCTTCTTGCACAATCAAAACTGCTTTATATATTGGCTCGTTACACCCTCGACAGGAGCCCATCTGGACCTTGTCAAAACCAACCTCGTCGAGAAGATATAATAAAAAAAATGAGGGAATTTGCCACCCAAAATACCCGCATGTCTGTTGGAATAATTTAGGTTGAGTTTTAAAAATATTAATTTTCTCTTCATGTTGTGTATTCTAGTGCTTTAAACCTCTTAGTGAACAAGATAAAGAAGTAGCAACCTTGACTTCTATTTTTGGACATTAAGCTGCTAAAGAATCATGCCATCTAAAATCTTAAGTTTTTAGATGAGATGTTTCTTTAACATGATATCAGAACTTTGTTGACCCAACGATCACGAGTTCGAATCTCACCACTCTCATTCTATTTGATAAAAATCAAGCACAAGATAGTGTAGATTTATGTAAGTTTCAAGCCCAGAAAACTTTACTTGAGGAGGTATGTTAGAGAATAATATAAATTATATTCTAAAACCTCACCTAATAGCTTAAGTTCTTAGATGATTTTATGGTTTCATTGTTTATGCAATAATAATAATAATCTTAGTGATTATTTTATTATTATTTTTTGTAAAAATGTTTATCTTTTTTTTACTCTTTGGGGCAATTTAATGATTTTAAATGTTTGGGTAGTAATGTTGATAATAATTTTAACTGTTATAGTCAAGATAATGATGACAATGCAAAGATGGATTTTCAATGATGTTTTCTTCTTTTTTCGATAGAAAATTAACTATTTATTTTTATTATTTGATTATTGTAGTTGTTTTTATAATTTATATTTTGTTTGTTTTGTTTAATTTAAATTGGATTATAAAATAAACTAATTCTAATACAATGAATTCGATAATTCAGGTATCTGAATCTTCTTGATTTTATAGGAAACTCACACTCCATATGAATTCTGCATATATTTATTATTTTGTTTAAATTTATATTATAATACAAAAATCTCATATAATCAATATTTTTTGCGTTGAAAAAAATAGAGTTCTGACCATTGCAAAACGCGAGAAAGTGGTATATATATCAAAGCATGTTTTTTTTTTTTTTTTTTAAGTTGATGAACAATATTATTCCAGCTATTTTGCTTCGAATATTCTCTCTCTAATTTTTTAAGTTTTTATTTACTCATTTATCTTAACACCAATCAAACACAATTTCGGTACATAGAGGGGTTTCTGTCAAATATTGAAAGTTTCGAATGATATTTATTATTTTATTTTAAGAGATTATTGTAATTTACTGGAAAAAAACAGAGAAAGAAAAGAAAGAAAGGGTAGCTCCCTCCTTCATCTAAATGTTAATCTATAACCACAAAATCGTCCATATATTCTTTTGTGTTTTTTAAGAAATAAAAATCAGAGCATAAATTCTTCGGGGACAATTCTCACTTTTCTGCGCAAGAATTAGTGGCACATTCAAATCGAATCTACTTCAAGATAAATTACAAGTCACATTACATGATGTTGGCCCACTTCAAAGGAAAGGCATGTTCCACCTGAAATCTGCTCAACTTTAGACGTGTCACTGATCTAAAGCTATGAAGTAGATGTAATTTAGGCCCCCAAAACATCAGAGGATCTGTGCTTCTTGCTAGTTTAAGATTATCGGTACTCAGCTGACTCAATGGAATCGATGCCTTTAACTATTGTGATACATGTATTGCCAAAAATCTATTGGGTTTAATAAGTTTTCTATCGAATATCTCGGGTTTGAAATATATGGCTACTAATATGATAATTATTGAAAATTTATATGATCATTAATTTTAGAATTCATAAGATTAGTCAAGGTACAAACAAGCTAGCACAGACAAAAACGTTAAAAAAATACAACATTAGATATTGGTGGAACAAAGTACTGAAGATCTAACCTATATTTGTCTTGGTCTTCATACATAGAATATGATTCCATTACATTAAAGCTACTACTAAGAACAAGTGGTTTTGAGAATAATAAAGTACTTATCTTTCATAAGAATTGGGTCCTTGTTGATTAAGCATATTGAAGTCATTGGCATCACAAAGAAAAAAAAAATATTAAAAAAAGAAGAGGCTAAAACCACGCCTGGTCCCTCTAGTTTGCAATCTCGATCGAATCAAACTTTCCATTTTGTGTTTTGTATTAAACAAACCCTCTAATTCCAATTAAAAGTCATTAGAGATCCTTTGCCCAATCCTCTTACACCCGTGGCAATCATTTGGTTGCCCATTGGAACTAACTATAGAGGTTGGCTTGAACAAATTCAAACAAAAAAGGATCTAATTTGACAAAATGTGAAAAGTACAGGGGTCCCTTGTGATGCTTATCCAAAAAAAAAAAAGCAGCAGAGACGAAAATTCACGCTGCTGAACTTTTATTATCCGGTTGATATGGAGATGCACCATAGGCTGAAAATGCTAAAGGAGATTATTATTTATATGATAAATAACAGGTTTATGAATTTTATTTTATTTTATTTTTTGCCTTTGAACATGTACAACATTATGCATTTTCTCTATGAGAACAAAGAGATATTCCAACTCTCATATATATATATATATAATGATTGGAAGGTTTATCCAACAAAAGTTTATGGATTAAGCATGCAGCCATATAAGGTGATTTTGTTTAATATGTCAAGTTTGATCCCAGTTCTTTTTTTTCTCTTTGTTTATTTGAAATAATTAATTTATGTGTAAAAAATTTGGATTATTTTTCAATGTCATGCTGTTTCAACTTTCTTACTTGTTAAATTTGGTCTTCATTATTTTGATTGCTATTTTTATTTAAAATAATTTATGAAATTGGATTTTTTTTTTATCAATTTCATCCTCCTTCAACTTTTTCATATGTTAAATTTGGTTCATATTATTTTGATTGTTGTTTGTTTTATTTGAAATTATTTATGAAATAATATTTTTTTTTTAATTTCATCATTCTTCAACCTTTTATCTATCAGATGTGGTCCGTATTGTTTTGATATTTATTTGTTTCATAAATTGTGAAATAATAAGAAGTAATCTAAATTCTTAAGAATTCACTTTCCAATAAAACAATTTTTTGAAAGAAAACTATTTTCATCTCTGGCAAATAACCGGAGTATAAACAAAAGAAACATATATTTATCCTTGGAAGGGCCCGTCCGCTGGTAAACACTCCTGGACATCACGTGAGAGCATGCCTCAGTATTTTAATCTTAGTCTCTTCATGAAAAGAGAGGGCAAAGGTGTTTGCAATGCTCTCTCTCGGGAGGAAAACATCAGTGAAAGCTAAAGTTATGTCGTGAGATGGGCAAAGTACCTTTTCGAAGTACAATGAGAGCTAATTCAACCACAGCAATAGTCAATGAAGGTGGAAGCAATCATGACTGCCCCCCAACGAAAAGAATCCAATGAAAGGGAAAAAGGAAAACTAAAAGCAAGGGAGTTCAAATTGAAGATCATGATCAATTCGTTAATTAAGCAAAACTAGAGTTAGTTTTCCTCGAGAGATTGTCACATAATTCTGTAATGATTGATGCTAATATCCACTGGAAATCTTTAAATGCTTCACACAGAGCATCATCATCGATGAGAGTGGGGGACAGTTCTTGTAATTCTGCCGCGATACATTGGTTTCAAAGCCATAATCACTCGCCATAGTCTTCATTTCAAGAATCAAGAACTAATTGATTGATTGAAACCATCTGCTAGGTTTAACTGTGAAGAAATTTACATGATAATTAATTTTAAAGTCTATAAAATTAATTAAACTACACGTAAACTACTAGATATACATGTTAATAATAATAAAAAAGAATCAATTGATCGAAAAGAGTAGCCTCAGAAAGAGGCTTCGGAAGTCTAAATTGACAGATGAAGTACCGCCCATGCTTCTTCTTGATCATTGCAAGTGCCTTTACAGCAAAAGGTTATACTCACAGTCACATTTCATTGGGGGTGCTCAATTATTCCGAATTTTGCTTCAAGAATTTACCTAGAAAAACCAAAATGAACGTGCCCTTTCCCTAAGATCAACCAATTATATGCTGTGATGAGCGAAAAGGGGCAGCTCTGTAGGTTAGGTTTTGCTGTTATCGATTCACCATAAAAATAAAAGTAAAAAGCATATATGCAATTTTGGAATACATTATTATTCTATTCCTGCGCTGTCTCATACAACTTCATTGGAACAGCGAAAAGAGAGCAAAGGGAATACCCACCACCCTAGATTTGTGCTTCACTGTATGTCACTACAAACCAAGCATCCCTCTTCCTATCTGAGAATCTTCCATCTCCTCAGCAAAAGTAACTCGCCAGCAGTTCATCAAAATCCAAAGTAACCCTAATGTATTTTGATGTTCCCAGTCCCACAGAATTATCCATCCTAGTCGTTAATTATTTATCCCTTAATTCTCATTCCACACTCATTTATATAGTTTACAAGAAAGTTAAAACTTTTTCGAGTTTGCTTGATTCGTCACTTAACGTAGTTTATATCATCTTCACAATCAAGCTCGCTCATAATTGCAGTAAAAAATTTAATACAAAAAAATTTAGAATGAGCTTTTTTGTTCTGGGATATTAACATAATACAACTCCATCAAGCTACTCGAATTACAAAGAGGGAAAAAGAAAAGGAAAACCAAGAAAATTAGGAATTCATAGAGTTTATTCCTCTCTCTCTAACATCGTTTCTCAATTTCTGCAATATTGGAGCTCTGATTTTGAGCAACAACTGACATGGACTCTTGTCGACGAAACCTTAAATGCCTTGCAATGAACTCTTCAATGGCACGGTGAAATTCCTCATCATTCAACTCATCCTCTCTGCGAAACAAAATCTCCTCTTCTGATCCCAACTTCTCTGTCTCCGATCTCCGCAGCTGCCTCTTCTCCTTCACGTAATTCTTCCTCCCCAACTTCTCTGTCTCCGATCTCCGCAGCTGCCTCTTCTCCTTCACGTAATTCTTCCTCCCCATCTTCTCCGACATCGTCCTCCGGATTTTCAAGTTTTCACTGTCAGAATCCGGGTCTGCATACATGTCCACCTCAGGATCGTGATCTTCGTTCTCTTTTTCACGCGTGCTAATAAAAGTGTTCTCTTCGGAGATGATGATATGTTTTTCTTGAAACACTACTTCCTCCACTTTCTTTATTGTCTCACTCGCTGTCGCTGTCGCTGTCGCAGCGTGAGGCAACAATACATTAGGATTCTGTGAGAGAAATGGCTTTGGACAGTTGCGGTTGTTGTCAGTGTTTTTTATTAACTCCTCGTGCAGCTGAGTATCAGCATTGTCTGCGCCGTAACTCACGCCGGGGAATCTGCCAGATTTTGCTATCAAAGTAGCAATTATACCGTTAGAAAGCAAGAAAACAAAGATGGGGCTAGCTATTATGCCGGCTAGTCGCCGGAAATACTCCCCGGAAATCTTGACAGCAAATGGAAGCTGGTTAAAGATCCATGAGAGGAGGATCATAGCAAGACAGAATTCCAGTAAACGAAACAATTTCGTCAAGGTTTGTACGAGGTTGTATTTTAGTAGTGCATTCGCTTTCTCGGCATTTACACTGACAAAAATGGAGAAATCCATTTGTTGATTTCACAAAGAGAGTGAAAGACTGGCCTCGAGAGAAGAAGAAGAAAGACAGGACTAAAAATGGGTTCTCATGGATAGGAAATTTTTTGTTGAAGAGAGTGAAATACGGAAGGGACAGAGGTGTCTGAAAGGGAGAGGATTTGTGTTTTGTTTTTGTTTTTTCTTCAATGTCTTCCGCTTGGGAGAGACTTGAACCTTCGTTCGAATGGGCAGATATTGCTTGCTCTTTATACTAGTAGACAAGGGGAACAGGGGGTCGCACACTGATCATTAACCTTTCCAGAATTTATTTATTTTTCATTTTTTATTAATGGGGATTTGCTTAAATCAAAGTCTTTAAGAGTCCTAATAAGAGGGCGACCCGATTTCAGACAGGCGTGGATTATTGCTGATACGTGGGGTCCAAATGACATGCCACGCAGGCTATTTTATATTATGTTTTGTTGCTAGATTGAAGTTACCTGTAGCTGTGGCCTGAGGGCTGCTGGTAAATAGACATTCGAGCATACCAGTCTCACTCTTGACCATTTTGTAGGGTATGATTTCGAAAAACTTGTAATTTGTATAACAAGTGTCGAGTTAGAATTATTAGAATTTGATGTACAATTCAACAAGCAAAATTCGAAGGGAAGGCAATAGTAGCTACATGCATGATGAGGTAATAGACTAGTGATGGAGGTGCTTAAACCTCTCGCCAGCAACATTTATTTCAAAACTTTTCACTCGCTACCTGCTAAAACAACCAAATCCTGTGATTTGTGAGGTTCATGTCTCTATAAGGAACATTACCCTCTTTTTAAAAAAAGAATAAAAAAAAAACGATTACCAAGAGTAAGAACTGTGCGTCTGCATATATATGAGAAGAAGCAGTTGAGCTGTGTGCCATTCGTATATTTTGCACAGTGGTCCATCTCTTTTTGATTGATTCTGCGATGAGTGATTTAATGGGGACAGTGAATTATAGTGTTGAGAGTTCAAACCCTCTTTATACCATGCTGATGCCGACGAGAGGTTCGATAAGGAACAGTGACTGGTAGTGTTGGCGGCTAGGAGGATTGGGTTGGGTCGTGGAACTCTATTTCTGTTCATAAATTTGAGCCAAATCTTGGCTTTTGCTTTGACTGAATTACTTATTTAATCTCTGGATATTTAATGAGATTAAAACTTAGTAGTTCTTGTTTGGAAACCTATAAAAAATTACTTATTTTTTTATAATGGTTGTTTGGAAGTGTGGTCATAGTTAAATTTCATAGTGTTTTTTTATTTAGAAATATATTAAAATAATTTTTTATTTTTACTCTTTATATCAATTCATTCAAACGACATGAAAACACCAAATAAATTATTTAAAAACAAACAAAAAAATATAATTCAAATTCACTTTTTCTCAACATCATGGATTGAGTCATAAAAGGTAAACTGTTTATGGCTTGGTAATAACTACACTTGTTAGTTTTGTTTCTTTTTAATAAGAAGGAGCAGCATTCAAAGCGATCAAGCATGCAGGCAGGCACCTTACGTGCCCAAACTTGGCCTCACGTGGTTCCGAAACCCAGAGTACGGTGAAGTTTTGACAGGCTTAAAATAGTTTCTTATAGTCCCCAGGCCTACTTACCTGGTTCTTTAATCGTAAATAAATGAATTAAGAAGCCATTTTAAATGTCTTATCCAGAAACAGCACGTGTTCTTGCAGAACCGGAGATGAAGGAGAGCTTGTGCTTGCCCAGATTTATTCACGGAGCTGTGATTGTGAACTGTTTCATAAATTTTGTCTTAAGAACTGGATTCAGGAATCATTCTACTGAAAGTCTTCACTGTTTCTGCTATGAATTCAGACCATTGTGATATGAATTGCTATTGCACACTCCCATTGCAAGCCATTGCTAAAACTGCCAGCAGGCGAGTGTTTTTTTATTGGTATTATTATTATTATTATTGCTTGCAACCCTTAGCAACTGCTCTGGCGGTAGCCATTTTACTTCGCTGCTAATATATTGGCCATGTACAGCTTTTTTGCTGCAGATCTGGCAGCAGAGATCCTTTAGCAACCGCTATATCAGTGGTTGCAAGTGGAGCTGCCGCAAGCTTTCTGGTTGCAAGTTGCAACAGCTTAGCAGGAGGTCACGCGCGGATGGTAAACTTTTCGAAAGTTACCAACATCTGCCCGCACTCTCTCCTCCTCCTCCTTTTTCTTTTCTTTCATGTAGTCTCCAGCTGTGATCTTCTTTTTTTTCTCGTCGGAGTCGAAAACACGGGTCTCTGTTTCGTTTTCGAATTCCATATTACTTGTAGATTTACTCAGCAACTTTCTGTCACATTAATTTCTCTGTTCCTGCGCTACATGTGGAGGCATACCGTGTTCATTCCATGCTTCATGTGGAGGAACCATGCATGCTCATTAATTAAATGTACAAGCTCGTCAGTGATCAGTTCAAACCTCGAGGGACCATGGATTTATTGTACCCCTTTCTATTATATGCGATACGTGGATGACCTCATTTATGATAGTTGCAACAGTCACTCGCACTAACCAGGTCAGGTAGCAGGTAAAGTTTTTTTCCTCTCACCCCACTTCAAGCCTTGCTAATACATATCTGTCATCTCTGTGGTATCTTACTTGTTCATTGAGCTTGCAGAATATTTAGTAAGTCTAGGGATTAGTTGAGGTGTGCATAAGCTGGCCTGGACACCTCGGTTATGAAAAAAAAAGATAGACTCCATAAGTGGCTTAGTGGTACGAATTTGAAACTAAAAGATTTGTTCTCTTTATGGTCTCGGGTTCGAACCCTATAGTTGCTAATATAATGATTACTGGAGATATACATGGTCATTAATTTTAGAACTTGTAAAATTAGTCGACCTACACACAAACTAACTTTGACACTCATGATAATAAATAAAAATAGATCCGGAAGATTAATTAATGGTAACCTAATGAAAGTTTTTATAATCCCTATAAACATAAGATGTATCGGTATTCTAGTTGGAAAAAAAACAAAAAATCAACAAAAAAAAAATTATTACTAATTGCGAAAGTGTTTGAAATAGGAAGAGATTCCTATGTATGAGTTGTGGAACTTTGTCTCTTAGTACTTTGAAATTGAGTTTGATAGTTTAATTATACCTTTTTGACATCTATTTCTCCCAAATAGTAACAACATCAATTTTTTTTAGATAAATTTGTGATTTAAAAAAATATATATATGGCATAATAATAAAAAAGTAATTTACAAACTAACACGGAAAAAGTTTGGAATATAATATTGTACGTTTTATTGTTTTTGTTATGAGAAGTAACGTAACCAAGATGCGCTGCTAGAATTAGCACAATTCAATTGAGGTTTTGAAACATGGGTTAACTTGTCCTTTGATGCTCACTCACGTCGGAGACTAACGACGTCGGAGAGACTTTGCTCGACAGAAACATGGGTTAACTTGTCTTGTTTTTAAGAGATGAGTGGCTGCGGGAATAATATACCACGTCCTTCACTTCAAACATGCTTTATTCCTTTTATTCCCTTGTTTGGTATATTAAATCTTCAATTATAGAGGTGTTTCCTGTATAATTTACATTATCCCAAAGCATAAAAAGGAAGAAATAACTACTTAAATTTAAAAGGTAAGACAAAAAAGGGGGGGCAGTCTGGTGGTGGGAAATTGCTTCCATGGAATCCGCAGTCAAATAATGTTCTAAGAACACAATGAAACTTTTCTTCGAAAGAGATCTTGGTTTAAAGCAAGTACTTCCTCTTCTTTTCTCCCCTCTTCTTTTCTAAGAGCACAATGAAACTCTTGCCTTTAAAGCTTAGCTTCGGGTTGGCTTTCATAAGTGATGCGTGATTTGGAGGATTAATTAGGTCTAAATCCAAGTGAGAAGATGCCATTGACCTTTTGCTTGATGCTTCCGAGAGAACTCTTTTTGTATGGGGTGACCTTGGCTAATGCCATATTCAATTCATCTGGAGTTCTCCTCCCTCAGTCCTGCTTTCCAAATGTATTGTAAAATCAATTGGTCAAAGATTATTGACAATAGTATTACATATTCAACTGTGAGGCTCATAAATCTGTTCAATTGTTAGGATTTAAATAATTAGAAAAAAAATATATTAAAAAAATGACGCAATTATTCTAAGTAACTTAACTAATGGAAAGAGGCAAAAGCTTAAAAAAATTAATAGAAAAAAAAAATCCATCTGACAGGATTCTGGACAAAATTAGACTGAGTTAACTTATGTAAATTAGACTTAGTTATATGGCCCATAAATCAGATGCAAGGATGAAAATGAAATATGTTAAAGAAACCTAAGTAAATTCAGGTACCTCAACTAACTCATTACATGCTATATAAATAAATTAAATATGTTATAAAAATAACCTAGAAAAAAAATACATAGGAATTAAATAAAAAAACTTCAAAACAAAAAACTTGAGATAACTTAATTAACTCGTAATCCGAGATAATCTTACTAAAAAAAAATAGAAACAATTACAAATCAAAGGCTCAATAACTTATTGTCAAATGATAAAACTTTAATCAATTTAAAAAGAAACATAAAATAAAATAAAGCTTGATTCAACCAAAATTTAAACTAACTAACTTGTGATTTGAGATATTAGAATCAAATTTAGTATAAAATAACAAAGAAAAGCTCATAATATATATATATATATATATATATATATATATATATATATATATATATAAACAAATAGCAATCAAATAATAAGGGTCAAATTTAGTATAAAAACTAAATGGAAGAAAATAATTAGGGCTTAAATTTATAAAAAAAAAATACAAAAACATAATTCAAAAGAATGAGGAACACAATTGAATACGCAAATAAAATGTTAAGCAAAAATTGAAAAATAAAATCAAGAAAGGTGTAGGAAAATTTAAAAGAATTTAGTAACATATTGTTTTAGAAAGTCAAAGTTTCTAGATGAATCTTGTCAAATTTGTTAAACTAGATCTTCGTGTAGTGTTTGTGACGCATTTGGAGCTATATATGGACTTTTATTGTAATTTTAGTTGAGAAAGATACTAGACATCTCAAGTTTTTCAAATACATATAGTATGCTGAATAATTCATTTATACAAGAAAAAAACAATGTGTTTCAAATCATGATCGAAATCTATTGAAAATTTATTGAAATTTGAAATTTGAGTTGCATTAGAGGATTTTCTTAGACATTTTATCTTTTCATATCATTGAATTTTTTATTCATACTATTTATTTTTCTGATTTTATTTAATCATTCATTCATTATAATATTATTGACTTTTTATTAGATTTGAATTTAATACAATTTATTAACTAATTATCAATATATCATTAATTGAAAACACTTAATCTAAATTTACTTTGTGTTTTTCATATTAGGTAAGAAAACTATATTTTTAATAACCTTTCTTTCCACCATCAAATGTCATCAATCAACACCAATAGATAACTATTTCCCGCTTGTAATAAAAATTCTAAGAAATGCCCCTCTCCGGTACTCTCTACTACGCTGCCTTCCAAACTGTGGCTGTCATTTCTTCTCACAAGAATGACGACAATGACTCCTCTTCTCCCCAAATCCACTTTCAAGTCCTTGCTTCATGGTCCTTGTACGCTTAAGCAAGCAAAACCCATTTCGTTCCTCCAGTTTCCAGCTTCAAAATCTGATTTTTCTGGTTGGAAGAATAAAGCTTTGTCAAAGACCATGACTGAATCGGTCAGAATCTCTGTTTGTAGGCGTAGTTGTGGTGGCAGCAGTGAAGAAAGAACAGGATGTTTTGAGCAAGGAGGTGTTATTGATGGGCGTAATAAGTTTCGAAGTGTGTTCTTGGCTGGTGGACTAGAAGCCACTCTCAATTGCCTGGTTTGTGTTATTCTCTGTTCGTTTGTTGCCTCTTGCAGGCAATTTTAATCGTTCTAATCCAATTTTGTTTTCTTTTTTCATGATTTTATGTGCCTTTTTGATAATCACTATGATTCAATGTGTTGATTAATTGGAGCTGAAAGTCTTCAAATTTTGGTAGGAATCCTCTCTAGCTGCTGTCTTGTGCTATATTTATGTTGGTAGGTTGATTGTTTTTTAAAATAAATTTTGTTTAGAAATATATTAAATAAATATTCTTTTAATTTTTTAAATTTATTATATTAAAACCATCTAAAAATATTAAAAATACTTTATTTTTGTTAAACGCTGTTTATATCGCGTTCCCAAACAACCCCTTTATATCTTCGATATATTTAAGCATTGTTAGGATTGAGAGAGTTTGCAGAAATGAAAGAATTAGTTTAGAGAAGGGAAGAGGGAGAAGAGAGAAAAAAGAGGGAAACTGAAATTTAAAATTGTTGTATTGATATTCTGTTTTCCATGCAATTGTTGTGTGTGCACTTCTCTATTTATACACATTACATTATTCTAGAATATTCTTCTATACTCTAACATCTCCCCTCAATCTCATGCTTTTATAAACCAAGCATGAGATTGCAACAATGAAAATGAAATACAAGAGTACTTAATTCTTTTGACAAACAGTATGTAAACGAGAGAAGAGAAGGAATTTCATTGGTCTATTTCTTAACCAGAATTTCATTTGTCTCTGTGAGACTTTGAGAAGAGAGGGATGAGAAAAAAAGAAATGGGAGGTAAGAGAGGTGATAGAATGGGTTTGAATTTCATTTATCTACTTCAGTTTTTTTCTGAAGGATTTCATTTGGCTTCTTCAGCTTTTCTGAAGTTTTTCTTCAGCTTTTCTGAAGTTTTTGCCGATGAATTTCTTAATCTGTGTAAGAATTCATTTTCTTCTTCTTCTTCTTCTTCTTCTTCTTCTTCTTTGGATTAAGTTTTTTTTTCTTAATCTCTTTTTTTTTTTTTTTTTAATCTTTATCTTTTTTTTCTTTTTTTTTCATCTAACTAAACCGGCAGCACACACAAAACAAACGACGCACACACAAAACAACACCCCAATACAAACGACACCAGCACACACAAAATCTAGGTTTTCTACTTATTCCTCTCTCAGTCGCCTCAGCCTCTTCTCTTCTCTGCCAAAAAAATTGCAGTTCATCTTGCCTCAACACCATACAAAAATGAAGCAGAGCTTGAAGGGCTTGACACACACGAACCTGACCTGACTTTTACTCTGCCTTTCAGTTGGGCACCATCTTGAAGACCAGAAGAAGTGGAAGGCCAACGGCACTGTGATTCAAATGGTTGCTGCAGATTGGCTAAGAGCTGACAAGCGAGAAGATGATCTGTCCTCGAGATCCAGTCCTTCCCATAATTTTCACCACCACAGCATGCTTGATTTGACTATCCATTCTGAAGGAGCTAACGATGTAGAGAGAAGGCACGCGGCTGCTGCTGGTTTTTCAAGCTTCTCTCAGCACCTCTTGCCTCCCAAGGTTCATCCTGGATTTGCTTAAGAATACTGAGAGCAATGCTGAGGTCAAGGGTTTGGACGTGGATGCAGCCAGAGCGTCAATCTCCACTCATAATAGCGTTGATCCAGAACCACCATCTCACGCCAAATACCGCGCCAGCGACTCCAGGACCGAAGACTGCCCACACCTCTGGTAAATCAATTCTCCTCTCCTTCGATTGCTCTTTTTTTTTCTCGTCTTCTTCTTCTTCTTCAATCTGCTGCTGCTCTGTTTTTTTTTTTTTTTTTTTTTGAGCTTCACTTTTGTTGTGCAAAATTTGAATCCAGTAATTTATTGCACAGAGACTAAAGAGTTGAGAGTATTACTGAGACTAGATTATGATTTTTGTGTGTGGCTTTCGGTAGACTTTTTTAACACTAAATGCTTGATTTAAGGATTGGAGACAGTGGAGAGAGGAGCAGTGGTCAAAGAGCTGATCGAGCTTTACAGAAACATCAAATTTGCAGAAGCAGAAGACTGTATTGAGGTAAACTTACAGGAAACTGTGTTTGCTTTGCTGCTTCTCTGTTGCTTAATTGTGCACTCCTCTTTCCGATGGCGCTTGCTCTGCTGTTGTTTTTTTTTTTTTGAATGATCCATTGAAGGATCAGATTGCGGAAGATTGGATCAAATCATGCGCTAGCATAAAATTGCTCTGATACCATGTTAGGATTGAGAGAGTTTGCAGAATTGAAAGAATTAGTTTAGAGAAGGGAAGAGGGAGAAGAGAGAAAAGAGAGGGAAACTGAAATTTAAAATTGTTGTATTGATATTCTGTTTTCCATGCAATTGTTGTGTGTGCACTTCTCTATTTATACACATTATATTATTCTAGAATATTCTTCTATACTCTAACAAGCATCACTTCCCTTCAATTTGTATTGGAGCTTCAACACTCTGCAATATACTTTTTTTAGAATTTCTATTTTGGCATTTAGATAAAACTAGATATTTGACTTGTATTTTGTTGTGGGTTAGGTATTTTTTTCTTCAATAAATAAAAATTATATAGATGTACATGTTTTGTAGCTAAAAAAACTCTAAGTGAAAATAATTTTTATGTGTACATGTAATCAAATAAATTAAGAATAATATGTGTTAATAAATTAAAAAAAGTCAATAATGAAAACTATAAATAAAACTAAACAAATTGAGAGACATGTATAAATCTAGGTATTTAATCTCGCCAGACGGGATTTTTCAGGTTGGCAAAGGTTAAAATATTTTCTTATGTGACATGTTTGTTTATTGAAATAATTTTTTAATCAATGAAACAATAATAGAAATAGACACACATATTAAATTTATCGAATAAAATAAAAGGAAGAAAAAAAATTTATGCAAGGTTGAACATATTATAAATATTATTTGAGAATAAAAAAATATATTTTCAAAAAAAAAAGTTTATACATACAAATGATATATATATGGATTAGAAAAACTACAATAAAAACTATATGCATAACAAAAGAATTATTATAATTTAAAAGAAGTTTTCTAAACAAAATAAAAACAAGCAATATGAACTTCTAATCAGTGGAATTGTTGACTCAAAAATTGATTGTTTTGTGATTTAAATTAGTGTTAATGATATTGCTCTTTCTCTAACACTGGAATTCGGTGAACTCTCGCTTTTCTCTCGATCAAAGACTAAAATATAAAAAATAAAAATTTATATCAAAATTAAATTAGAAAAATATTGAGTGCTGAAATTGTACATGATATGAGTCATTTTTAAAGTTTGAGGACGTAAATGTATTTTCCTCAAAACTTATAGCATGAACATGACATCCATGTTTGATGTCTTTTTATTTTCAGTCCTTATTCTTCCAATTTCATATTTAAATAAAAAAATTAAAATTAATTTGTCTTCAATTAGTATTAAATCTAAACATTGAGGATAAAAATGAACTATATAAAAATACAGTGTCATCTCCAATGTTTTATGTGCTCTGCACAGTAATCAGCCCGCGCGATCTGTTTTTTCATCCATTAAATTCGCATGATTCAGTCGTACAATTGCTGTTGGCACAGAGCAAATGGCTCGTAGTGACTGTTTTTAGCGCTATCATTCTTTGGAGGCACGATGCAAAAGCCATGTGGGCTGCTTCGGGGTCAGTTGTTAATTCAATCCTCTCTGTAATCCTTAAAAGAACACTCAACCAAGAGAGAGACCCGATTCCGCGTCGAGGTCTGACCCTGGGATGCCATCTTCACATGGACAATCCATCTTCTTCACTGTGGTGCTCGCTATTCTGTCAGGTAACGCCCCTCTTTATTTGACTTGTTTGCTATTTATCAGTCAACTGGGTATTTTAGGTCAACAATTGCTTGCAAAATCCAAGCAAAGAAGCTTCTTGGGATTTTTGGTAGACCTCAAATGCAAAAGATAATCTGGGTTAGCTCCTGTCAGTTACGATAACACTATGGAGAATGCCCTTGCATAGATATTGGATTAATTAATGATCCGCGATTAGCAATAAATCTTTCTCTTAGGACATAGAATGCTTCTGCGATGTTGCGATAAGAGAACAAAATGGATGGAGCAGTGCGTTAGGCATGCAAATGAACCATGAAAATTTCTATCTTTTACAGATGTTCTTTGCTTGTGTATAAGTTTTGATCTTTTACAGAGTGCTTGTGTGAGCCTCTTCCTGGTAAATTGCTACAGAGTTCTTGTGTTTGTGTGCAGTAGTTGGGGAATGGCTGAGTGTGAATGAATTCACATTGATCATCAGTGCATCTATCCTCGCATTTGGCACGTATCTTGTAAGTATCGTTTTCCCCTTCCTTCTATAGTCAGATGCAGCATGCAATCAGCACTTGAGCTCGCTTTCGAGTTTATAAAAACAAGCAACAATGTAGAAATCTAGGGGATGCTTGCAAATTATGCAGAATATGTGAAGCCTGTGAACTAGGGCGAGCAATCTTTGGGATGCTTTCTTAATGCTTTCTTAACTTTTTCAAAACCAGATAATCTAGGGGAGAAAATATTGGTTACACTATTTCTTGAACAGTATCTTCCGACTCCCTAGGGGACCGTAATTCTATAGGGTTGACCCAGGTTACTCGGTTAATCCTTTCGATCCATTACCTGGTTATTTTGCCGGGTCAACCCGGGATTCAATTTAGTAACTACTAGTCAAATGCCCGCACTACCTTGCGGGCGTAGTGCGGACGGAACTAATAATTTTTACCATTATTGAAATTAAAATATAATATTTAAACATGTAAAATTTGATATAATGAAAAAGATTAACATACTCTATCATAACAGCAATAACATCGAAGTCTTAACTTCTAAAATTATCATCACTATTACTGTCAAAATAATAAACATTATTAAACAAACCTGAGAAAAAAAATGAATAAAAAAACATGTAAGAACAAAAACTAAAATTATTACTATTATTATTCTTAATATCAATATTATTATTGCTTTAATAACATGAAAAAACAAAATTAAATCAAAGGCTGAAAATAAGCCTAAAAACATTAACAAAAGAGCAAATTAAAAAAAATTGATAAATACAATAAGAATTATTGATTGACAAAAAAAATATACCTGGTAAGAAAAAATCATGGTGCGTGTAAACTGACCCGGACACCTCGGTTAAGAAAAAAAAATATAAGTGGCAAAACAAAATAGGGAAAAAAATATTAAAAAAAAATAGATCCGGAGATTAGTCGTGGTGCGCGTAAGTTGGCCAGGACACCTCAGTTATTAAATTTTTTTTTGTAAAAAAAAACAACATACAGTTATTTAAAAAAAAAAACCATTCATTTTTTTTTAAAACAAAATAGTTCTTGAAAAAAAAATCAGAAACAACAACCAGTTATTAAAAAACAAAAGACCCTTAACTTCTAAAATTATCATCACTATTACTGTCAAAACAATAAACATTATTAAACAAACCTGAGAAAAAAAAATCAATAAAAAAAACATGTAAGAACAAAAACTAAAATTATTATTATTATTCTTGATATTAATATTATTATTGCTTTAATAACGTGAAAAAAACGAAATTAAATCAAAGGCTGAAAAGAAGTCTAAAAACATTAAAAAAAAAGAGCAAATAAAATAAATGATAAATACAACAAAAATTATTGATTGAAAAAAAAATATACATGGGAAGAAAAAATCGTGGTGCGCGTAAACTGACCCGGACACCTCGGTTAAGAAAAAAAAATATAAGTGGCAAAACAAAATAGAGAAAAAAATGTAAAAAAAAAATGGATCCGGAGATTAGTCGTGGTGCGTGTAAGTTGGCCCGAACACCTCAATTATTAATTTTTTTTTTGTAAAAAAAAACAACAACCAGTTATTTAAAAAAAAAACCATTCATTTTTTTTTAAAAGAAAATGGTTCTTGAAAGAAAAAAAACAAACTAAATCAGAAACAACAACCGGTTATTAAAAAACAAAAGACCTTTTTTAAAAAAAAAAAAAACAGTTCTTTATATTAAAAAAAAAAAACAAATCCAAATCAGTTTTGCAGCCGGAGCGGTTCGAACTCGCGCGCGCCAATGCTGGCAGCGCTCGGCCACAGCCTTTGCTTTGTCTTTTCCACCATAAAAAACTACAAAAAGAAGGCCTGTGTAAAAAGAAAAGAAAAAAAAAAAGGCAGACAAACGCCTGCGAACTACGGAGGAAAAACGGCCACGGCCAGTCTATAATGCTGACGTCATATCCTCCTTTAGTATATGTTAATGGCTGTTCATGTTTATATCTCACCATCTGTTTTGTAGACGTGGTAACGTGTCTCACGAGGACTTCATACAATCAACCAAGTTGTGGCCGGTGCTGCTGTAGGGTCAATTTTCTCCATTTTGTGGTTCTGGTCCTGGGAGGCATTGGTGCTGAACGCATTTATCTCCTCTCTCTGGGTTCGTATGGTGGTTCTTATGGGAGCTGCTGTATTCTGCCTAGCTTTTCTTGTGTATGTTATTGGTTATTGTTTCAAAGATGAATGATGATTATTTTTTTTAAAGAAGTTGAATATGATTACACGATTTTCAAGCAATTCTTTCAGAGCAAAGTGGAATACCGATCGTGACCTGAAGTAGAGTTTACGCAAAATATCTACATTCTTTAGTGAAGGAACTTTCATCCACCAAATTTGAAGGCTGAAGTTGCCACACACAAAAAAAAACAATGCTTTTGGCATTTTCATTGTAAATCGCTTTAAAACACTTTGGATTCTCTTTTGCAGTAGTTCGATAGCTTAATCATGTCCGTTTCTGTGGATTACTACAAAGATGATCACCCTTAGGGCACGTTACTACTTCGACACTTGTAGGCCCGGCTGCTCAAGAGAAAGACAAGATCTAAGAGAGACTGATACCATTTTCATAATTTCTGTCCAGTAACGCAAGTGCTGCAGCAGCTTCTATAAGCATTTGAAATGGGCAGTAATTACAAATGGCCAGGATGAGTGTGATGAAGTTTGAAGAATGAGAACACAGAAATTGTTATTGCTATTGAAGGAAAGTTTTTCGCACACATTTTTTCAATTGATTGTATCAAAATATATACATGTGATCAGACTCTGTTCTGGGGAAGGAAGCTAAATCTAAGCCAAACAGTTCCAATACATTTTTTCAATTCGTGATATGCTTTGTTTGAGGAGCCTTCCCTTGTACGCACTTTGCAAGAAGGAGGTGCCATTGGCTAATCCAATCTTGATTTTGAGAGAGTCCATGTGTTGTCGTTGTAGTGGCTTTGTCAATGAGTCTGCGAGCTGGTCTTGAGTGTAGACATGTTGAAATGTTTTTTAATGTGGATGTTAGAGTATAATATAATCATATTCTGGGGCCTCACCTATAAGCTTAAGCTTTTAGGTGAGATGGTTCCTTAACATGGTATCAGAGCTTTGTTGACCCAGCGGTCACGAGTTCGAATCTCACCACCCCCATTCTATTTGATAAAAAAAAAAAAAAAAAAAAAAACTAAGCACAAGGTGATGTGGGCCTGTGCAAGTTTCAAGCCCAAAGGGCTTTCACTTGAGGGGGTGTGTTAGAGTATAATATAATCATATTCTGGGGCCTCACTTATAAGCTTAAGCTTTTAGGTGAGATGGTTCCTTCACAGTGGATGCCATGGAAAATTAATGGTTTGTTTCAGGTACCGCAGAAGTCTTTTTGCAGCTACTTGCGAGTGCCAAATTTGGTCACCTGCTGCCGTTTCTTGTACAGCCATGCTATGATCAGTTCATAGCAAACACGCAAGACGCGATGATAAGAGAAATTCAAAGAAGTGGATCTCACCCGAGAATGTGATATGGGCCACAATACTTCTTCAGCCCAAGAAACAAGTTGCTTATATAGGCCACAACATTTTTCAGCCCAAGAAACAAGTCTTTCTTATAAGCCCGCGAGGTCCAAAAGATTAGGCCATCTTTGTAGGCCTATTCATGACAAGCAACAGCCCTCTTTGCAGACCTAGAAGAAGGACTAGAGACGATGGGATGGGGACAACAAATAAGGGAAATCAGAAGAACTAGGAGATTTGTTTTGTTGTTTTATTAATAAGATTTTCTTTTAATATGATGATATTTTTTATTAAAATAATATTTTTTAACAACACATTATTTTTTTTCTAGATAAAAAAATAAAAGAGGGTCTTAGCTTCTTTTTTTTATTTATTTTAAATAATGCAAATATCAATTTTAAATCTTTTAGGTTTTCGGTAAAAAAAAAAAAAAACACATGCTACTTACAAAAAATGAAGTTTCGATTAATTTTTTATATATAATTTAAATCATTTAAAGTTTTAAAAATATTTATTTTGATACAAATAATCTCTTAAAATCTCCTCACAAGACTGCTAGCCTGATCTACAACAAGGGTGTCTGTTTTTGCTCTCTAGGGTTATAAAATATGTCACCGCGTTGCTTAAGAACTGATCATGTACTGTCCCTCTGCATGGCTTTCATTCTTTTGGTAAATCCTAAGACCGTCGTTTTCAGTGCAGCGTCAGGCATCCCATGCTACAATGTCTTCAGATAAGCAAGATCTCCTCAGATCCAAAATAATCTGTCGGTTCCTAACTCTCACCACAAAAATAGAATTAATGATGAAATCTCATAAACGTACAGTATATATAGTGATTGTCATTCAACTGTCGACACTTGGTAGAATCTAATAAACAATCTAGCGTGATTCTGGCGGTGCTCTTTATTTTATGCTGTAACTTTCTTTCGCCTGAGATTTGGTCCGATGGGTTTGTCTCGGACTGGACAAAAAATGATATCTTGATGGGAGCCACGGACAAGGAAGGGTGTTAAAAGAGAAAAGGAGAAGGAGAGCATCGGCGCATGCAAACCACTATGGCATTTAATGGGATCACTTCATGGTGATGGCCCATCAGAGTTTAAAATGAAAAACTTGGCAGGACCATGTACATGGGCAAGCGATCGATCCAGCATCTCACATGGGTTCGACCATGAACTTGTGACGCGTGGGTGGGTAAGATTAAAAGCATCAGATTTCTGAAATTGTCAAAACTGTCAAGGATTGGTAAATGAGATCAGGCCTGCCATGCTCTTCAGGTAAAGATAGCTAGATAAACCTCAGAGAAAATCCTCGCTGCTTGTCGTTGAAATTAAATGGCTATTATATAGTGAAAAAGCTAACCATACAGCAAAAAGGTGACTATCTAGCTAAGAGATGGAATAAAATGGGGTTAACGGAGTAACCAGCAATACTTGAAGAAGACACCGAGAGCTTTTTCCAAAGGAAAGAAAAGATAAAAGCAGCAGTAGAGGGATTTTAAATAAAAATACTCATTACTACAGTAAAAACCGCTACACTAACATGACATGATGAAGTTCTTACATCGGAGGCTTGAATAAAAGAGATTGGATTAGTGTTATTTTTAAGGTTCTGTTTTATTTAATAAAAAAAAAAAACTTGTCGGTGTCTCTATCGACAGTTGCTTGTAGTCTTTTGATAGTCTTGCAGTTATAAAAGACAAAACTTCTCTCAGCTTTTAAACGGCAACTCCCCAATACCCTTAAGATTCCTTCAGAGAGAGAGAGAGAGAGAGAGATGACGCGTTTGGCTTTGGCTCTTTTACTAGTCACTTTGATCCATCAAGGATGTTTTCATTTCCATGTTGAAGCAGGAGATGGTTTCATTAGAACTAGAGGAGTGCATTTCTTGTTGAATGGTAGCCCTTACTATGCAAATGGCTTCAATGCTTACTGGTTGATGTACACAGCTTCTGATCCATCTCAGAGACCAAAAGTTTCAGCTGCATTTCGTGAAGCAGCTAGCCATGGTCTCACTGTGGCCAGAACTTGGGCGTTTAGTGATGGAGGTTACAGACCTCTACAGTACTCCCCAGGATCCTACAATGAGCAAATGTTTAAGGTCTCTCATGAAAGTTAAATTCTTTTTAGCTTTGCTTGTTCTTATAAATCTTCGAAAGTCACAATCTTGCTTAGTTATCTTGATTTTTATCTGTTTTTCCTTTGACAATTTGTAAAGGGGCTGGATTTTGTCATAGCTGAGGCTAGAAGTTATGGGATCAAACTCATTCTGAGCTTTGCTAACAACTATGATAGCTTCGGAGGGAAGCAGCAGTACGTAAACTGGGCAAGAAGCCGAGGGCAGTATCTGTCATCTGACGATGATTTCTTCAGGCACCCCGTTGTTAAGGGTTACTTCAAGAACCATATAAAGGTCAGAGTCCTTTCTCCCTACACTTACTTCTCTTTATCAAATCAAAGATGCGTTCTGTTTTTATGTTGATCGTGTATAGTATCTTGCCTCCGGGTTCATCTCTTGTTTTCCCTCGTAGGCGTTCGTGGCATGAATTTCTTCAAAATTGTATAATAGATTGGAGAATCTGAAACTTGCCCTGTTTTTTTGTCCGGATTTCTGTCTGATATGTTCTTAAAGTTTGAATGCTTGTAAGGTCAAGCATTAACTTATCTATGACATTTTGTTTTGCAGACTGTTCTTTATAGATATAATAGCTTTACTGGAATTCATTACAAAGATGATCCAACAATCATGGCATGGGAGCTTATGAATGAGCCTAGATGCACATCAGATCCTTCTGGAAGGACTATTCAGGTTCGTTGACCTCCCCTCTACTTGTTGCCATTTCTTTATTTCTTTGCTACCAGTAAATCTAGAGCCTTGCCTTGTAGCTGGACGCTTCTTTATTACAGTAACTTGGGCATTCTAGCTTTGGTTTGCTTTCAACTGATCTTGATGGATCCTTAAAATGCCCCTACCTACACCTCAATTTTCTTGGTCCGCCTTAATTAGTAAACGGTTGGCAAAAATAGATTTAGGTATTGGCAGTTTACTTTTAGCCCAACCTTAGTAAAGGTAAAGCCTTTATGAGTTCTAGAGTTGCCCGACCGATTAGGGTAAACCTTAATGAATTCACTGTTTTTATTTAGAAAGGTATACGATTGCACAATATGCATGTTTACTGTTGGTCTCTGTGCTTGTCGATATAGGCTTGGATAGCAGAAATGGCTTCCTTTGTGAAGACAATTGACAGAAATCACTTGCTGGAAGCTGGTTTAGAGGGATTTTATGGACCGTCAACACCACAGAGGAACAGTCTCAATCCTGGTTTGAAGATAGGAACAGACTTCATAGCAAATAACCGCATCCCTGGAATTGATTTTGCAACAGTCCATGCGTATCCCGATCAATGGTAACTACAACCTCATAAGAACTTAACCTGAGCGTTAGCTATACTCAAGAGAATCATATAGCATTACGAAAGAGATCTCTGTCCCTTTATATTGAGTCCTTGTTGAACCAATACTGGTTAAAAATGGAGTAGCCGCAACCAAAATGGCTAGATTAAGCGACCACACCTTAAATAGCTAGCCACGCCGAATCGTTTTTTTATCTTACACGTTTTTTATGCTTGAACAGGTTATCCAGCTCGAATGATCAAAACCAGCTTTCTTTCTTGAATAATTGGCTGGATACCCACATACAAGATGCACAAAACATTCTTCGAAAACCGATTCTTATTGCAGAATTTGGAAAATCTTGGAAAGACCCTGGTTTCAGCGCATACCAGAGAGACCTGTTGTTCAATACCGTGTACTACAAGATATACTCATCAGCTAAAAGAGGAGGTGCAGCCGCTGGAGGCCTGTTCTGGCAACTTTTGACTGAAGGAATGGACAATTTTCGCGATGGCTATGAGATAATCTTGGATCAGCCCTCCTCAACTTCAAATGTGATAGCTCAACAGGCACACAAGCTTTATCAAATTCGAAAGATTTTCTCGAGGATGAGAAACGTGGAGAGGTGGAAGAGGGCAAGAGCCGCTAGGGCTAGGAGGGGTCATTGGCGGGGTGGAAATAGAGGCAAGCGAATAGGAAACTGAAAACGTTTTGTGCCCAAGTACAGACTGTTGTGTTTTGAGCGCAATCACAGTAATTAAGGTTCTGTGGAAATGGCTCCTCTCTTAGAGATGAGTGTTTTCGTCCAGGAGAGTAATCAAGTCAAATATATTATTTACTACTATATGAGAGCAACTTCTCAGTATATCTGTATTTTGATTCTTAGACTTCATTTTCATGAAAGGTATTGCCAGGAAAGGCCCGATCAGGTCCAGCAGTTATCCTCCTCCTGCTTGAGAGTTTTCTGCTCTCCACCATGTTTTGCTACCCTTCACAGGGCTCGTGATAATCTCTGCTGCTTCAGGTGGTCAGGCCTCAGCAGTTTAGCAGGAATTAACAAGCCATGCTCCCCTTGTTTAATTGCTGTTTCTTATCAGTTTAAATGACAAAAATACTATATAAAACCATAAAGCTTTGAGGTTTTATTTGTTGGATCTTGTTTGGGCTCTAATATGGGGACATAAACGAAGGAGTTGACTAACTCTGTCAACAAATGGGACGTTAATCCCTTCCTTTCTCCTCTCCTCTTGATGTTTTGTTTTTTTCTTATTTGAACGTTCTTGCTGAGTAAACAATGGGCTAAACTGCCCAGAATTAACCGTAGTTTAGGGTCAAACAAAATTTAGCCCTTCAAATTTAATTATTATTTGAATATCATCAACTTTTTGTTGTTGTTGTTAAAAACAGGTCTTTCATTTTCATCACCTTTTGTTGCTTTTATACTCTTAAAGATCTGTTTTTTCATGACGTTGATCATGTTCTTAAACTATCACATATACTAAAATCAACAAGAGGGCCTGTAATTTGCTAAGAAATAGATCAAAGTACTCAAATTAAAAAATAAATAAAGTTCATAGCTAGGTTCGTTTTGATCTCAAAAATTCAAGGTGAATTTTGATCATTGAGTTAGTAGTTTGCAGGTGAAATCTGACAGTATTTTTATGGAGAAAAATCATTTTAACGTTAATTTAAAATCATTACATCTTAGTTTCTTTTGAAATCAAATTATTTGTAATCTATATAAAAAAAATAAAGCATAAGTAACTCCAATTAAATATTTAATTGGAGTAGCGTGTTTTTTTTTTGGTAGAAACCATCCGGTAATCCGGCCACTGCCGACTAATCCGGATTCGAGCCGGGTAGGACCCTTAAAGGTGGCAAAGCTCTCCCAAGCGAGTTTTAAAGCAGCTGCATACCCAAGGCTCGAACTCGAGACCTTGGTTAAGCTGGGAGGACCCCCTACCAGTCCACCCACGCCCCCGTTGGTTTTTTTTTTTTTTTTTTTTTTTTATTGGAGTAGCGTGTTGATTGTTTACTAGGATGCGCCTCGTTTAATTTAATGTGCGTGATAAGTTTACGTGGACCTGTAGTCTACTTTTATATTTTCATTTAATTCTTACAAGATTTTATTATTATTATTATTATTATTATTATTATTATTATTATTATTATTATTATTATAAAAATTAAATGAAAATTTCATAAATAAAGACCACACAAAAACATATGAAAATTATATCTAAATTCAACATATCTAAAAAACAAATAAATATATTAATTACCAAATAAGTTTTATGTTAAATATATAAAAATATCATTTAGACATAAAACAATATATATATATATATGAAAAAAATTAAAATATTAATTTAACAAATATAATTTAAATTCAAGATAAATTAACTTTAAATTATACAATACAAACACAAAGTCAAACAAACATAATCTTAAAATTAGAAACATCTCTATAATTCTAAAATATTATGATAGTAAAATGTTCTAAAATAAAAAGAAATATTATTGTTTTGAGCCGGAATAGCATGACTGGAATGGTACCGAGATGTTCCGGCCTGAATTTTCAGAACAGGCCGGAATTAAAACTGAGACGAAAACGGTGTCATTTCATCTCGGGTTTTTTAATGGCACGGAACGTTCCGTCCATTCCGGCCGGAACGGAACGGAATTAACAAGAGATGAACATACCATAAATAAGAATCATACAAAAACAAAAGATAGTAAATTTAAATTTAAGGAATAAAAAAAATTACATCAATTGCAAAGAGATTGTGTTATAAGATCATTAAATAAAATGTCAAACACATTCTAAGTAAATTTAACCATATCACATATTAAGAAAATATCAATATTGAAAAGATACATAAGAAAACAATTATTAATTACTAAGAAATTGGTTATTTTTTAGAATGTATATAAAAAAAAATCGTGTTTTTAATTATTTTCTTATTTATATACAACATAAAATATTTAACTGGAAGTGCTCATAATATCATATTAATACTTTATTTTGACTATATGAAAACTATACGAGAACTAAACAAGTTCATGGAAGAGAAACATTAAAATTAAAATATGAATAAATTGCATCAAGATTCTTCAAATCATTAAATTGAACCTCTACTTCATTTTTCTTTATTTTCTTAGTTGTTTTTTTTATTCTTTTGAATTAGAAAATGAATTATAAAATTTATATTCAATTATACATGTTAACTTAATTAAATTCTTGTCACGTATAATTGAAACGAACTATTTAAAATAACAAGAAATTTATTAAAACTTAGATAAAATAATTAAAAAATCAAGGATGTTTATTTGATAAAAAATAAAAAAGTGAAAATGTTGCTAGAAGCAAAGGGATCTTACATATAATAACCTTATTATTTACACCAGTAATAGCACTAGCAAACAATCATTTCTCTAATAACCACTGAAACTAGTTAATTTTATTATTAATCATACATGTTCTGTGAACAACAAATTGTGCTCATACAAAACAAGGCTAGGCAACCCTAAACTATCCAGACAAGCATATCTAGTCATTCGACATTGCAAGGTTTTATCAAAGAGAAATTAGATAAGGGCTTTACAAAACACTAAAGTCAGATAAAATTATGCAATTTACACCTTTGACCATATTCGTATGGCAGGAAAACTATAGGGAAAAAAAAAAAACAGCATACAAGTCCAAACTAGCCCAAATGCCCTAACAACCCAAAATTCCGAAAGTGAAATTGCCAGATGAATTTGACTGTTTCAACAACCTATTTTACTAGGATCTCAGCTAAATGTAGTTTTACACAAGTTTTTGGATCTTTAAAGCGGCAACCTTTTTTATATATAATTACCGTTACTCCTCATAGATTGGCAGGATCACCATGTCACAATCTCTGAATCCATGCTTTATTGGTCAATGGCTCGATAGCAACAAGCTGTACAGCAGCAGCAGCAGCAGCAGCAGCAAATACCTTTTTATCACCAGTTTAGTACATTGATGCATAAAGCAAATGAACATTGAAACTCACCCCGGGACAAAAACATTAATGTATAGATTAGTATCCGAAGTAATTCCTCCTAGGTCCAGACCCTTCTGGCAGGGATCACCATGTATCAACATATCAATTCCCTTCACCTTAGTTTACATAGCTGCGGAGATTGCAGGGGATACAAGAACTTGAATGCAGAACAAATTAAAATCAATGAGGCTATTGGCCCTCTCCGGATAGAAAGCTCTCTTTCTAAAATATTGAAATTGTCTGAAAATGTTAAGACGCACCTGATGGTGTTCATGCAGGTATCAGCACAGCCTTGAAAGCACAAAAGGCCAGAAATATAATTCCAGATGATCAATGATCCCAGCCGAAATTAATCACCTCCCAGATCACCAGGAAGGCAGTAACGAATTATTGTGATGGTAACCCGGCAATCTAAGCAGGCAGGAAATTGCTGGAGACAAAAGCAAGAGGTTGATATTCACAAATTGGCATGTAAGATCTTTTTATTCTCCTGTGACATGACATCGGAGTCTATTGATTGATCAGATGCTCAACAATTAGCTGTCTCATCATGCTCTGGAGCATGAGAATCACTGGTAGAAGGTGATCCTCTCATTGCTGGGAGGTACGACCATGCCAAGGCTGCTGTGCCCAATGTAATTGCAGCAGCAATTGAGCCAAAAATCCACCTCCGCCTCCTTCTCCTTACCTGCCTATTACGCCGCGCCATTTCTACAAATTCAGAAGCCATATATCACAAGACCAATAATCTAGCAATTGATACAATGGGGCTCCATTTAAAGCTAATACACCTTAAAAGCTATGAGATGAACATGCTTAAAAGAGGAAATCTCAACAATTTTCTTAATTCGCTCCTGTTCAAAACCAGTTAGGTCACTGGGTCCGGTCAACAATACACACAGATAGTGGTGCAACCACTAGCCAGTCAATCTAGGACGGTCAGTCAGTCTAGGACAACTATATATGAATGATGACAACAATGTTTCAAGCTTTCTAGTTGACTAGATCAACAAAGCAGGAAATTTCATAACCAGTTTCATCAATCCCTAGCAGCTATAAGCCAATTACCACCAAGCCAGTTCCATCCTTCTAGGAGCACACCTAATATCTTAACTTTCTTTTCTTTGGGTCCAATAACTCACATGGTTTTAGAACTTTGACTTGAAGCGACACACTAAAGAAATTAGAAATGTAGCTATAGTTTTTCTTGATTCCACAAGCACCCCCAGTTAAAAATAAATGAGAAAGCTGGCAAAAGGAAGCTTAACACATTTAACAAAAATCTCACCTATGACTTCTTGGTTCCTCTGACACATTTCTCGATTCACAGCCTCATAATAATGAAGACGGTCACACAATCGAGCAATTTCAAAGTTCTTTTCTTCAACCTGAGCTTCCAACTCTATCTCCACCTCAGCTTTTGCAAAGCCCCTGCCTATAGATTCTGATACAAACCGAGCAAGATAGATCTGCTGGCAAATCTCCTCTGCAGGATTAGCATCTGATGGCTGACCACTCTCTGGCATATCAACAGGAAAAGCAGGGAGGGATAGCCCTACCAGAGCTAATTCTTGCCTGATTCTCTGCCACTGGTTTTGCATATTAGTCAAAGCCTCCTCTGCTTGCTTCCGCTTCTCTATTTCCATCAACAAACTCAATCTCATTTCACGAAATTCAGCTCCATTGTAATGAGGAGAAGGAGAAGGATGTGGCCCACTCCCAGAAGACAGTTCTAGCAAATAGTAATAAAACAAAAGTGAGCTTCTGCATTCTGTTATGACTAGTACACACAAATCTGTTGCACTACTAATTTTGCTAAGAGAATACAGAGACAGTTTTGTGAAATGATAATGCTTGAGTTCCTCATTTTAAACAGATGCTTGTATTATATTCATAAGAGTAAACAACCAAAAAATAAGATACAGGCCATTCAGAACCAAAATATCTGTTCTTCAATAATAATATGCCAGAGTAAAGAGGAGATGACAAACAATATAACACATGCATATAGCAAAAGAAAAATCACAACAAAAAATATAGAATAGGTAACAAGAGCAATGGCTCCCCCAGCACCATATCTGCAGTATCCTATGAAATACTACTTAAATATGGCAGATTAAATGCAAGATGCCAAGCAGTATGATGCAAGAAATTAACAAAAGGACGGAAGCACACTGTAACTTTTCCAATAACCAGATGATCTACCAAAGTAAAACAGACAGAAAGAATAGGTAAGACATGAACACCCAAGTACCTTCCCAAGCATCATAAAACTCTCCCGCTGGTATAGCTGCAGTAAGCTTCATAGAACTCTCAGCCGCGGTGGTGTCCTCAACATCGGTGTTACTAGTATAACTCATTGAGTCCTGTGGATCAAAGAAATCATCAGCATCTGCATCTCGTTCCCCATTCTGCTCAATTGGCTTCAACACATCCTTTTCCAAGGTAAAGTCCGTCCTTGTATTATTAGTCCCGTGTTGCGTAGTACCACTCGCTATTTCCCCATCGTTCTTACCATTGACATTCTCCGCATTCATAGGACGATGGTGGACACCATTTACAACATCATCTTTACTAGGACTCCCATTTACAACATCATCTTTACTAGGACTCCCATTTACAACATCCTCTTTGCTAGGACTCCCATATACACCACCATTTAAAAGCTCACCTTCAACAGAACCAGGGATGAAAAAAGTAACTGAATGCCCATAACTTGAATCAACAAGCTCATTTTTGCCATTATTCCCTTTCCCATTCACCTCATCTTTCTCCATTTCCTTCTTCCTAGAAGCTACATCATCCTGTGAAAAGCTCTTCAAAAGGCGTGGCCCACGTCGCTTATGATTAATAATATAAGGCGAAGGAGGAAATGAAGATGGCGAATCAGGAAGTGGGGTCGATTCGGGAGTAGCATACAGAGAAGGCGACATTTGAGGACGATTAGCTTTCCTCTCTAGCACCGACGCACTATTCCTCCTCTCCAGGTTTGATTTTGGTAAAGGTGGCTTCGGTTTTGGTGGAGGGGGCTTCGGTTTCGGAACTGGATAGTTGTTGTTCGAACTAGGAACTGACTTGTCGACAAATTTTGAAGCTTTAGGTTCTAACAACCTATCCAAAGCTATTGCAGTAAAAGATGGCATCCTTCTACAACAACAAATCAAAAATCAAATCCAGACACTTGAAATCAGAGATTAGTTAACAAATTAACCCTAAATAAAATCCATAATCTCGAAGCTAAGTAGCTAATAATAGAAAAACACATGATCCGTCAAGTAAATAAGGGAAAATTAGTGGAGATGAAACAAGTGTAGCTTAGTTTGATTATATAAACACAAAACTCAAGCTTTTGACACCATTACTCACCAAGACAAACCTCTAGATTACAAAAATAAACAATAATAATTAAAGGAGGAAAAGAAAAGCAAATTTCCACCCAGCTTTTTACCTAGGTGCACAATCAAAGCAAGTGAACCCTAATTTTTAATAGAAAACAAAACAGCCCCGTTTTGGTAGCTGAAAAATGGTGTCAACATCAATTCTTGCAACCAGCAACCAAACAGAGAGAGGGAATGAAGAAGAGGAAATGAAGCTAAAATAAATTACCTTGACAACGAAGGAGCTGGAAGATAGAGATAGAGATAGAGATAGAGAGAGGGAGAGAGAATAGACAGGGAGAAACCCTAAAAGAGAATCAGGTGATGGTATTAAGAGAGAAGAGAAGCGTCAGGGAAGAGTCGATTAAGATTATTTCGAGCAGAAATAAAACGAGAAGAAGCGAAACGACATGGTATTGGAAGGAGTGATAACATATGGTCGTGCCGTATCGTAGATTGAAATACACGACTCTTCCCTGCCCATGAAGAAAGGGAGAGAGAGAGAAGGCCGCTTGCTGCCCAAGTTTCTTGTTTTTCTTTTCTTTGTTATGGCAAAGAGACTGATAGCCATTCTCGTCTCCTCTCTTTTTGTTCTCCGCAAATATTTGAATTGGAGATCTCTCTAGGGCACACGTCCTTGCCCACATTTTTGTAGGTTTTTTTATTTTCTCCCCAGTAATTCAAATTTAGTTATTTCATTTATTTTTTTCTCAACTGGATACTACTCTCAATTGGATGCATCAATACAATATAAAAAAAAAAATTTAAAATAAAAAAATTCAAAAAATAGAGACCCACAATATCAAAGAACCTTATATCTTTGATGGATGGAGTTCGTGTCTGTTTGGGAGTGTGGTTGTGGTTGTTTTTTAAAGTGTTTTTTGTTCAAAAATACATTAAAATTATATTTTTTTTATTTTTAAAAATCATTTTTGATATCAGCACATCAAAATGATCTAAGAGCACCAATTTTTTTTAGTTTAAACTTAAAAATAAAAATAAAAAATTTTTAATTTTTTTCAAAGACGCTTTTGAAAAGCCCTCCCAAATTCATTGTAGACATGGATAAAAAAAAAGGTTCAGTTAATAATTTTCTAAAATTTTATAGATTAAATTGGGATGAAATAAGACTCAATTGACATTTATGGTGGAATTAGATAATATTTGTTATTATGGTAGTCGATACTTTTTTAAAATATTTTTTATTTAAAAATATATTAAAACAATATTTTTCATCTTTTAGAATTTATTTTGAATATCAACATATTAAAACAATTTAAAAACACTCAAAAGATTAATCTTAAGAAAATAATTTTTTTAAAAACAAAAACAATGTCACCTTTAAAACAAACACTACAACACGAATCATGGTAGCAATTACTTTTTAATATATTTTTCACTTAAAAATATATTGAAATAATAATTTTTATCTTAGAGCTTCTCAAAGGCTAAGCCCTTTCAATAAAAACCTTGTTTTGTCTAAATTCTCTTCTGTTCTTCAAGTTCTTCCTTATAACTAGAAAAGCCTTGTTTATCATCCAATAGACACGATTACAGTGAGTGGTCATTTGAGTGCCCATGAGGCCGTGTTAAGCCGCTCTGTCAGAGTTTACTATTTTTTTTTAATATAAAAATATTAAAACAATTCAAAAATACTCAAAATGTTAATTTTAGAGAAATAAAAATTTTACAAAACATAATGTCACCTTGAAAACAAACACCACAACAAGAACTGTGGTAGCAGTTACTTGTAAAATAGTTTTTACTTAGAAATATATTAAAATAATATTTTTTTTAAATTTATTTTAAATATCAACATAATAAGAAATTCAAAAACACTTAAGAGATTATTTAAAAAAAAAATGAAAACACAATGCCCCCTTGAAAACAAACACTACAACAAGAATTATAGTTAAAGAAATAGATGTCATTTTTTAATCACGAGTTGCTTAAAATTCATCGTGATTATTTTATAATAGAGTTACACCACCATACTCGGCTATTCTATTTATTTGTTAAGATTAATTAGTATATGAGGAGATTGGGCCAGGTAGGCTTATCATTCGCTTCCTTAAGCTACTAGAGTCAAAATTATAAATAAAAACCATTCCAACTCCTCCAATATAAGTGTGAATAACGAGACTATAAATTAGGTTAACTAGCTATGAAATACATTGATTTGGGTTTTAAATTTTAATTTTTTTATGATTTTAGGTTGTTGCTGATTAGGATCAAGGGTTAGAGGTAGGGTTTTGTTGAACTAGGTATAAAATATATTAATGAGCTAAGAAATACATCGATTTGATTTATAATTTCATGTTTAATACGGAGATTGATGGATTTTGGCTTTACCAATTCTGATATTGTTAGGATTTTGCTGATAAATTATATAGCTTGATTAATTTAACCCCATATTATCGACAAATGAGACTTGGGGTTTGTTGTGCGACCTAGTGCCTTTTAAGGTGTTAACTTCTTTTAGGATTTTATGGGATGGAAATATCTCATACATACATTTCCAATAGTTATTGGTTGGTCTTCTAGCATCTAAATATATGTAAACAACCGATAAAATGATATTAGGTTATACAAAAAGTGGTCAACTGCTTGCCTCTCTTTATTGCCTATCAACGCAACCTATTTTTGCACCATTGCAACTTCTTTTTATCTTTTTTTTTGTTAAGTTAACCTGGGTAACCAACCATGATCTTGTTGGGGGTATGCCCTCGTATTCAATATAGTTTCTTCCCTTTAATATAATTCCATTTATCCTAAAACAGTTGCTGTTTAACATAATGTTTTGTAATATTCAAATATTATGCTTTTATAGAGGTATCATTGTCAATACCAGCAATGATATCACTTACAATGGAGAAAGTGATTAGTTCCTAACTCTTACATTAAATATGTCTTTTAATGATTTATCTAGAATGTTTTGTGATCAAAAGGGATGGTTTATGTTTGAAATTAGAAATGAAATTGAAATTACTTGAAGAAAGGTGCAAACCAATGTTAGTTTAACTCATTATGTTTGCGCACCTATTTGTAGTGACAAAAATATGATTTCAATGTTGGTTTGTCAACATTAATGAGATGAATATTCTAGATCTCTATTTGAATATTAGACCAAGATGAGAAAACTCCTCTACTAGAGAGTTACTCAAGTGGTAAGTTAAACCCACAACAACTCACTAGGTATAATTTTTAATAATGTTTTTTTTTTCTTCTATTTAGACGTCAATTTTTTAATTTTGACTTGTTTTATAATATATGCTTTTTATGTTTTCACATGTAAAGGAATTGATATTATCAGCTTCACGTGCTTAGATATTAAAAACATCATAATCTTTACTGTCTCCTCCAGCTTGGGGAAAAGCCTGCATAATAATATCACGCTCAGTCCTCATATTTAAGCTTCTTTTCAGCAGAGTCCCTGGCTTGAAGATCCTTCTGCAAATTATCCCATTTCGAGGGCCTTATTGAACCCCATCACCAAAAGCATTGCTGACAGAAAATCCGAGCTTCTCCATTTCAACACCGTAATAACAAAACTCCTATCTTTCCAGGTCCAAAACTCATCAGAATTTTCATTCTATCAAATCCTTCTTCCTTTTTCTCATAATCATCATTTCCTCTTGAAAGAAGAAGAAGAAGAAGAAGAATCATTTTGTTTATAAAGAGAGGCATGCGTCTCTTTCTCTGCCATCAATCCTTTTTCAGCTTTATCAGTCAATAATAATCAGACTGTTCATTTTCTCGATCATTAAATCATCTCCAAGTATATTTAATAATAAAATAAGTAAATATATGTTAAATAAAATGTTTACATCAATACAAGTTTAAAAATCTAACAAAATGCTCAACTCTTTTTTCATTACCGCCCCTTCATTATTTTGGTTAATTTCTTAACATATTATATTATATTATATATATATATATATATATATATGGAATGGAGATAAATAAATTTGTTAAAATCAATAATTTATATCTACATGGAAAGATATATTGGGGGGGTGGGATATGATTTTATAACTCTATCCCTCCTTGTTAGAAAAAAACAAAAATTGGCTTAGAAATGCTCCTAACACCAAGACAAAAACCTATTTTCATCTACAGCTTCACAGCCAAATGAGTTTCCATGCTTCATGTCTTCATCTCTTTATTATAGGACAACAACCAAAAAGAATGAATGGCTGAGATGAACATCTTGAAGCCTGGGAGATTTAGCTTCAGGGTTTTTACTAAATCTTGTAGTTGATGATAATGGCTCACTCATGATGAAATTGAACTTCATAAAAATCTACTTGTCCTTCCTAAATATATTAATAAGATTGAAGAGATTAATACAAATAATTACGGTTCAAAGAACTCCCTGATCTGTGCAGAAAACAACCATTACAAACCTCTCTAAAAATTTGTCCAGCTTTGTTGACTCGTTACCCAATTCTTCTGCCTTTTCCCCTAAAATTAAATGGGGCCAGGACTTTAAGGCTTTCTCCTTTGCATGCAAATTCTTACAATTGGATAGCAGATTAGGAACAGAAATGGCTACTTTCATTGAATAATATTTGATTCTTACCTGTTTTCCTTTGAGCATAAATTACATTCTGAAACTCCAACAGATAATGAAATATCAGATGGACTTGAAGATATTTTAGCCATGGGAAGAAAGTATTTACAGAATGAGTAGCCTGCTGTAAATAAGCAATCAGCACAAGATATAATAAGCTAGCTTGGGCTACCGCTCTTCTGAGTTGAACTTGTTCCAAGCTTCCTGGGAACAAACCAACAATAAACCAATAAGAATACAGAAACTAGCAAAAATGTCCACGGTTTAAGTATGATGTCTCAGCCTGATGGAACAAAAAACCTATGCTCAGATAGAATGCATACAGTAATCTTTTTTACTCGTCAAAAAAATAAAAAAACTAGATGCTTTTACAAGCACTACAGGCTACTGATGACCATTTGGTGAGAAAGTGTTAGAAGATGCTGCCTCAACCTTGGGATTGATGAGGCAGAGTAGTTCTAACCTAATGAGAAGAATCCAGGCATAGCAAGCCAACATATGGATTCACAACAAGAGATCTTTCTGTGAAGGCTTTACCCCCCTGACACATTTGATGTTCCCAACCAATGAATGCATGAGGCTGTTTTCCAACAATAGAAATACAAGAATTGGTCTTAAAAATGAATTTAAGAACTAATCTACCGATTTACTAGAGTTTCAATCATCACTTAAATCTGTTGAGAGTAACTTGCAAGCCATTACCTTCAGAAGATCAAAGACCTTCTCACATATGTACTTCTGCTGAATACTTGCACCCCGTTGTTGTAATTTGTCAGGATGAACACAAAGGGTGGCTTTCCTGTAAACTTTCTTTACAGCTGCTGAAGTTATAACTTCAGTCAATGGAATTGGCTGCCAGCCACTATCAGGACCAAGGATCTGCCACAAAGAAATAATTCAAGTAACAGTTTACAGGCTAAATTTAGTGAAAACTGCTCGGAAATCTAAACATTATCACCATTAGAAAAACCTAAAAAAGCGAATGAAGTGAACTAGTTGGTGGAGAATATTTAAACAAGTGAAACTCTATCATGTCACCTTAACAACACAAAGGAGCTAGACACTTTCTAATTTTAATTTGGCCACATTAAATATTCACTCAAAATTTGTCTTCATATCATATCCAAGAAAAATCTGTTTATTTACATTTTAGCCAGCATTAAAGGAAACCAGAAAACAACTTCATTCTTAAAATGATGCGAGGAGAATGAACCATACATATTGCAAAGTTGAAAGCAATGCACGCAAGTTTCCTTCTTTCCCACTTGACCACCTCTTGACATCAGCATCCAGAGTTTCTGCTAATCTCTGAAAGCAAAATTAATTGGAGTTAAATACATAAAATATGCAAAGCAAGATAAAAGTTTGAGGAAAAGCTTCCCAAAAATTATTACATTTCTCTCTGCTTGTTCCCTCTGAGCAAGAAGATCTCGCATATTTTTCTCTGCTAGAGCTTTCGCCTGCCATAAAGCCAAAACATTACAGATGGGTTCCTTTATATAAACAAATTGACTGATATTTACGATCAAGGAATAAAATCATACCGCACGTTCAGCTGTTCGCCTATGTCTTTCTAACCTTGCTTTACACCTTTGAGGTGACTCAACTTCCACCCCTTCAGATCTTTCCATATAGTAGGAACCTTTTTGTACAGGGATGCATGATTCAGAAGCAATAAAGGAGAACAACAAATATGTGCAAAGGTGTGTAAGAAATTGCATAGAAATTCTAGTTTGTGCAGAATACACACCATTATATACAGAGGATGAAGTGCTAGGTCCCATTCCACCATTCCTTGATGAAGCAGAGAATTTATCTGAGACAGATTTTTCTACTCGTTCTCTTGTCTCAAAAGCAGTCCTTTCGGACATTACTTTTCCAAAAGCACGCTCTCGTACCTCTGCAGTAGCTCTCTCTACTGCAGCACGTTCCCTGAGCCTGGCCTCTAAAGATGTTTTATTATCAGCCAATGACTTCTCCCTAGCCTCCACACAGGCCTTCTCTAGCCTTCCTCGGGCTTCAGTTATTGCTCTTTCCACAGCAGCCCGTTCTGCTCTATCACGGGCTTCAGTATGTACCCTTTCATGAGCTTCGAGCGCTGCTCTGTCAACAGCCATTCTATCCTTTTCTCTCTCCCTCTCCCTCTCCCTCTCCTCTTCCATCTTTCTAAGATGTTCCATTTCCAACTCTTTTTCTCTTCTCATCCTTTCAGCTGCCTTTTCTTCAGGTGAAAGGGTCTTGTTGAGATTCTTCATTTTTCTTTCACTTGCATTAAACTGCTGAGTTGATCCCAGGGTGCTTCCTTTTGCTTCTAAATCAGCTGGCTGAGCAGCTTCTATTTTCCTTCCAGTCACAACTGATTTTTTCTCTTCCCCGGTTGACATGAAATTGTCCTTTCTGTCTTCATGATTCAGAACAACTTCCTGAGGCATATTTTTTCTTCTCTCACCCCTATCCTGAGCAAATTCCTTGCCTTGATTTGCAATATCAGATTCCATTTGGAAGGCTTTCTTCGTTTTCTCTATGCTCTTTTGTCCAGTGCCATTTCCAGCTTCCCCTGCTTTTCTCATCCTTTCATCACCATAAACCGAAGTTGCATCATCTTCCACTATAGATTGATTCTTTTCATGTTCTAAGTTGCCTTGATCCATATCAGACACTTCAGTTTGTCCATCAACCTGCGCATTCACTGTTTCAACAATTGCTTCCTTGTTGCCAATCTTCATCCCTGGAGGTAACTTGCTAATTTCTTCATGATCATTCTCCCTGGTCACTTCTTGTTTTCTGTTCTTCCCCCCGTGTTTTCCAACTAATCTAGTTGACCCAAGGTTCCTATTGTCATCCGTCTCACATGCCTGCTTTGCTACCCTGCAGTTCCCACCCATCTCATTTAGCACCCCTTGTCCATCATTCTCAGTGACATTCTTAAGCTTCACCTCACTGTTTCCCAAGTTGCAGATCTCTTGGGATGCATCCCCAATTTCTTCTGACTCACATGTTCCTAGTTCACTTGCATCTCCCTCCAGAGCCTCTCTTAACTTCCCACTTTCATCTAGCTCATTTGTCTCTTCTAGTCTATTTTTAGTTGCTTCTTGTTCTAGAGCCGCTTCAATCCCTTCATTTCCAAAACCATCTTTAGATTTCTTCTCAGTTCCTTCTCTTTCATTAGCCTCTTTCTGTTTTTTCTTATTTTTATGCTCAAGAGCTTCTTTTGATCTTTTCTCATTCTCTTTGCTTTGGCAAACCTCTCTCACCCTCCCTTCATTCTCTTCTAGTCTCCTCTCATTCTCTTCCTTCTCAAGAGCTTCTTTGAGTCTCTTCTCATTTTCTTCTCTTTCACGAACCTCTCTTTGTCTCCTTTCGTTCTCCTCCCTATCAGTAGCCTCTCCTTGTCTCCTCTCATACTCTTCCTTCTCACAAATCTCTTTCAGTCTCCTCTCATTCTCCTCCTTAACAAAAGCTTCTTTGAGTTTCCTCTCATTTTCTTCCCATTCAAGAGCTGCTCTTAATCTCTTCTCCTTTTCTTCTTTTTCACAAGCCTCTCTCTGCTTCTTCTCAGTTTCTTCCCTCACACGAGCCTCGTTTATCCTCTTCTCCTTTTCTTCCTGCTTCAATGCCTCCTTCAGCCTTCTCTCATTTTCCATTTGTTCAGGAGCAGCTTTAAACATCTTTTCATTTTCTTCCTGCTCAAAAGTGCTCCTTTCACCACCAACATGAATGAATTGTTTCTCATTCTCCACACTTCTAATAGCCTCTTTTGGCCAAGGCTCTTTCTTGTCCTCTGCAGTCTGCATAACTTCAAGTTTACTTTGTTCTCGTGGAACCTCTACCATGTTCTCATGTTTTTGTGACCCATTAGCTCTAGTTTGTCTCTTTTCAGTTTCTAAAGACAGTAAGTTCATTCTAAATATCTCCTCGTCCTTCACTCTGAAAACCTCTTGAGCCACTTGCACCTTCATCTCAAGCCCTTTCTCTCCATGTGACACTTTAGCAGCTTCTGATCTCCCATCGCTTCCCCCCTGGTCACGAGCTGGTTTCAATAATTTAGGGTTCTTTGCATACTCCTCCAGTTCATGATCTGCTGTAAATGCTTGCACTTTCTTCCCATTTTCTTGCTCCTGTTGCATTTCTTCCGTGGCTGGGTTTTTCACCTTCTGCCCTTGTTCATGAATGTCCGTGTTCTGCATCAAAATGTTGTCATTATTTGCTGACTCTGCAACTTTTCCAGGCACAATTGTTCTCACCAGCTCAAAAAATTGAGTAGCTTCTTTCCATTCTCCAGCTTCATCGATTCTATCAGATCCTTGAGATGAAAAGGATTCCCTTCCATGCATCTCATCAGAAGATTTTTCTGCTGCATGTAGATGCCTTTTCCCTTCCAATGAATCTGGAATCCTAATATTTCTCCTTTCCTCCATGACAGGAAACTCAATTTTATTTTCTCTTTCACAAGTTCCCTCTTCATATTTTTTAGTACCAAAAACATCAACAACCTTACTCACCCTACCTTCTCTATCCTTCCTATCATTCTTCAAACCTGATTTTGTACGGCTTTGAAAGCCATCCCTTTTCCTCTCCATCAGTTCTTTTGCACTTTTTAGCTTGGCTTGAGCTTTCTCCATAGCCTCTTTTATAGCAGCGGCAGAGGCTGCAGCAGAGGAACTTGCATCTACCTCTACATCAAAGTAAGGTGGAGAACTATCACCAACACTCCCTGAGGAAGCAACACTTTCACAGTTTGGAGTTGATTTACTAGAATCTCTCTTTTTGACATCTAATGCAGGTGGTGGTCTAGAAGGTGGCGGCAATTGAGAGGGGTGAGTTTTAAGGTTGACATCAGAAACAGTAACAAATGTCTCGTTAGGAAGAGAGCCATTTCTGACATATTCCTTATGAGGTCTAACTTCACTTCCATAAACTAGCCCATCAGCACTACCATTAGCCGGATGTGACATGGTCTTCCTAAGCTTCTTTCCCCCCATCATTTCCCCAGTGAAATCAAAATTGAGATGTCCATCATCACTCACATGCAGAGGTGGGTACTCATCATCTGTCTTTGGCAAAGACATGGATTTATCAACCATAAAAGCATATCCAGGAACATCAAATAGATGAGTCACATGTGTGATCCCATTTGACATGCCCTTATTGCTGCTTTGACTGGCTTTATGATATGATATGTTAAATTCCATACTCCCATCAATGGACTCGTGAGAGTCACCATTCGACAAGCATCGGTTATTTGCAGAATTATCTGACACTTCTGATAGAAATTCAGGATCTTCCGGTGTCCTATGAATGAGTAAACAGAAAAAACACATTCCACTGTCAGATTCTATCTTGCTGGGTGATACCAATTAAGGTGCTATTAATTTTTACTCAATGAATATAAACATGCAGAACCCACAAAACAATACAACAAATTAAATAAAATAAACGGCTAGGGACAACCACATCAGCTTGCAAGCAAAGCATCAATATTTTTATAGCTAACCAATCACTTACAAAATAAACATAAGAGATAAACCCTTTTATATACATAACATACTCCTAATTGTTCAATGGGCACAGCCTCCTTGCACCGGCATACACTAAGGGGTGTTTATATGTATCAAAAGGTTTTTTAGAAAAAAATTGAAATTTTTTATTTTTTATTTTTTATTTTAAATTTAAAAAATTTAATATTTTTAGTTATTTTTATGTGTTTATATCAAAAATAAATTTCAAAAAATAAAAAATATATATTTTTATCTATTTCTAAACCAAAAAAAATATTCAAAAACAATACTCAATTGCACTGCCAAAAAGCACTAAAATCCTTGGGTCGTACTTGAAAAGTCATACTCAATTCAATAAAAATAATAAAAAAGCTTTATACTTTAAGAAATAACCCAAATTTCTCCTAAGAACATCTGATCATCCAGCCTTAAGCTCACGGAGCACCAATGTACGCGTGATCACACCACAATCTATGATCAGTGGAGCTAAAATTTGAAAAACTTGAAAAATCCACAAAAAAACAAGAATACCCACAGAAAAACTTGAAAAGCACAGAATGACCAATACCAAGCTTCATCAGAGGAAAAATCACGGCCGTTAGATTGCTCCGTCATCAACTCCTCGAAGGAAACATCAAAATCAGAGGCACTAAACCCACTAAAAACCTCATTATAATCAAAACCAGAACAACTTCTAACATCAAAGAAAACATCTTCAGCTGCTTCATTATCTACCAATGGGAGATCAAGCACTGGAATCGAGGAGGAAGCTCCACGTGGCGCGTGAAACGCACCGAATATCTCGCCGTAGTCTTCCACTCGAGGAGACAATGTTGGGGCTGCTCCAAAAGGAGGAGGGGCAGCAAAAACGTCGTCGTAGACAGTTTTGCTGGGGTTGGTGAAGGGCTTTCTGGAGAACATGTTTGGGTGTTGAGAATGCGTCAGGTTTTCCATGAAAATGAAGAGAGATTTGGAAAAGTGTTTTTGGGTTTATTTTATTTTTCTGTGACTGTTTCTCTGCAGAAACAGAGCAGCAGTAGGAAGACAGTGAAATCAAAATGAAAATAAACATACAAAACACACACACACACACAGAGAGAAGGAAATGACAAAATTGGGCACTGCATTATTATTCTCATTCCATTTTTTTGTAAAGGAAGGGTAGGAGGATTGGACACTGCATTATTAGTCTCTTTATATATTGAGTTTCAAAATTCTTTTTAAAAAGTGTTAAAAAAATTATTTATTTTTAAATTTAAAAATTACATTTTTAAGATTTTTTTCATGTACAGTTATAAAAATAATTTTAAAAAAAATATAAAAATATAATTTTAAACTTAATTTTTCAATAAAAATCATTTTTAAAAATAACATCAACTATTCTCATAAAAATCAATTTATTCTGATTCCAAATTCTTTTTCTAATTATTGGGAAGTACAACTTCACTTTTTTTTTTGCTTCCGTTTGTTATGAGTGGTTTCATATGCAAGGATGGAGATTACATTTATGTTTTTGATCTAGTCTTTAAAAAAAATCAGTGTTTTAGTTGTTTTTTATATATTTTTATTTAAATTTTATTTGTTTTTTAAAATAAATTTTTTTAATAAAAAATAATAAATCAGAGCAATCTAAAGACAGTAAAAAAAAAAACTCTTACCTACCAAACACCCTTTTATTCATGGTTTTACTTTACTAAATATACAGGGAGGGAGGGATGATGATTGGATCGAGGATACTTTTAAAAAAAAAAAATAGAATTTGTTTTGAATAATATAAAATAGCATGGACTAGAAAGTAATTTCCCAAATCGTCATGAAAGAAACGTTGGGTTGTAATAATCGGCGATTATTGAAAAAGAAAGGATCGGAAGAGAGCAGGCGGTAGCCAGTACAAACGCGGGAAAAAAGGAAAGAAAGGAGTGGGTATCAGCGAGGTGAGGCTAGCAGGTTTTGGAGGCATCATAGGAATTTTAGGTTTGAATGTTCTGTAGTGATGCCACCAAACTGTCCTAAAACACTTTGGTACGCTGAAACGCGGTGTTTTGGGGAGTAGCCATGGAAAGCGAAAGGCTTGTGCCAATAATATGGGTGGTGTGGAGAAGGCAGACAGGTAACCCCCACCACCCCCATCCATGGCTGTCACGGGCGCTGCTGGTTTTCTGAAGGAGCTTGCACAGTTCTGTCATTTCTTTCCGTATTTCTTGCCCAGAGAGCTGTGACTTCCAGGGTGCTGGAGAATGTGTTTGGAAAATATTTTTGAAAAAAAATTGATTTTTTTTTTATTTTTTATTTTAAATTATGAATTTTGGTTTGTTTAATAAGGAAGCGTATGCATTCATTATCTGTGTTTCTCGATTATCATCGTTATTATGGCAAACAATTCCCAAGTCTGTGTCTTATCATGCTCTCCTGAGTCTGGTTTGGGTTCTAGTTTGATATATGTAATGGACATATTAATTTGGCAATTAGCTTATAAATTAAAAGGAAATGGTGAATTAACACAACAATTAAATGTTTTGGTAAAATAATACACTCTAAAATGTCACGGTTCAGAAACGTCACATGTAATTTCTTTTTGGCATTGTTATTAAATTTTACATAGCAAATTAATCTTGAAATCTCATTATCTAACTTTTCATCAAGCTCGGGTTTCAAATAAAATCATATGAGAGTTGTCTTAAAGTGATCTAATCGCTAGACAAGTCTATTAATAACTTGACTAACCAATAAAAATATGATTTGATTAAAAAAATCAGGATGATATATATATATATACACAATTAAATTCAATTTTATTTATATATTGAATCAATTAGGCATGTACTAATTTAAAGCAGACTATAATGGTGTCAAATGTACTAAAAATCTTCTTCTACATTAAAATATAAGGAGGACTAAAAATGAGTTTTCTAAAATAAATTAAATCACAATTTTCACATTTAACAAAATCATAGCAACATGTTGGATTTCAAAAGTCTGTTGAATTTAATTTTCAGTTGTTATTGTGGATGGTGGCATTTTTTTATCCTTTTTTTTATTATTTCTAATAATAAAAAATTTAATATTCCAACTATTTTTAGTTGTCCGTACATTTATATATATATATATATATATATATATAAGAGAATTAATTAATTATTTTCGCAGCTGGGTGGTCTTAATCATTAAAATCCATGCACAGTTCATACATAGAGAGTCAAGATAATGCGTGGTTGTTGAATCAGCATGCATGATTTTCCTTGCAATCAATTATTATAAAAGTCCTTCCTTGACTTGAGAAAAAAGTTTGATAATTAGGTTTAAAGCACTGGATTACAACCCACATGCATAAAAATATATTCCCTCGACCTTCTTGGATAATTTTGAAATCATAACTTTCGGGTCGGATCTCAAGTATGCAATCCATTATTGCAATGATTAACTCACAATATGTTTTTTTTTTTTTAATTACATAACTTTGGATCAAAATAACTAAATTATTGTTTAACACCATGATTTAAAAAGTATTTTTTTTCAAATATTTTTTATTGAAATTAACTTTTTAGTGTTTTTATATTATTTTAATATGCTAAAAAAATATTATTTTGATATATTTTTAAACAAAAAAAACTTCAAAAAATAATCTAAACTATGGCCTGTTTGGGAGGGCGGTTGCAGTTGCTTTTGAAAGTGCTTTTCGTTTAGAAATATATCAAAATGATACTTTTTTTATTTTTTACAAATCATTTTTGATATCAGCACATCAAAATAATTTAAAAAAACTAAAAAAAATCATCTAAAATAAAATAAAAATTGAATTTTGCTCCAATGTTGGTTTTACCGCAGTACCAAACAGGCACGTAATCTTAACCATGTTCAAAAGGTAAAGGGTTTGATTAATTTTTGCTCATCAAACACGCTCGGTCGCTCTTAAGGTTGTAAATTGTAACTAGGGCTGGCAAGAAAGATTAGGCGACGGCATTAAAAATTCAAGAGCCTATAATGAGTTATACAGCCCATGTCAACTACGTGGATTGGCTGGCTATCAACAACATGCATGCCATCTCTGCATTCTTGACAAGGTTTTGATGGTGACATTAAAGAGAATCGCCACCTGTCCCCACTCCCAGTGGAGGCAACGACGGTGCCCGCAGCCGCCCACCATCGTATTTCACTACCGATATGACAGAAATCAAACCCCATGGCCCTGCCCAGAATATAAAAACAACATTTTGAGTGTAGGTCTGGACCCGCTATCATGGTCAGTGAAAGTAACCACACCTCATTCTTCCTCTTTCATTCTGAGTATGGCAGAAGTACAAGGAATAGAGATATGTCAAGGAGCTATTACTACCTTGCAAGCTATTCAATATTCATAATGGTACCTATAATAATAATAAAATAAAACAAAATCTGGTTCTACATGACCAACTTGTACATTTGTGCAGTGTTGATTATTTCGATTTACTTACAGAATTAATTTCTTACTTATTAGGTTATGTTATTAATTTTTTAAATTAGCTCCATTATATATATATATATATATATATACATATTTATACCTTTTTTATTTTGTCAATAAAGCAATAGGAACAGTACTTCTTGTTCTTCTTTTTTTTCTATTTGAAAACATGGCTATTTTGAAATCCTGGAATTTTGGATTTATTTTTCAGGGTGTGTTTGATATTGCTTCTGTTTTTGTAGTTGAGGTTTTAAAAAACAATTTCATGAAAGCACTTTTGCTGCGATTCAAAATAATTTTTGAAGTGTTTGGTTAAAACTGTGATTGAGTTTGAGATTAATAAAAAACAGTTTCATATGTTTGGTTATCAAACTTTTCATATTGCTTTTAACCTGTGAAATTACTAAGTTGAATATGATTGAGATCTACCAAAAATATGACTTTTTTATTATCATCTTATCTTATCTATTTATTTAATATTGAATAATCATTTTTAATTTAGATTTGTTCTGGAACATGAAATATTTTATAGACCTGCTAGCTTGCAACCCATAAAGGGTCCATCAAGACTTGTAGTGATGATAACAACTAAGTTGTCACCGGGTTCTGTGTACCTTCTATCATTCAATGATTCCTTCATGTATAGTAAAGTTTTGTTTGAAGACATTTTATTTTTTCATGTCATTGATTTCTTGATCTATGTTATCTATCTCTTTTTATTGAAGATTAATTATATTTTGAAGATTAATTGGTTCATCAACGTAGTGTAAAAGATATATGTAGTATAGTTTATTATTGCTAAAATTGCAAATTGACTTGTAAAATCATATAATTTTACGAGTTAACATATTTCAAATATATAAAATCAAACTAAAAACTCCAAAAAAATTAATCAAACTTGACTCTTACAAAATTGGTATAATCAATTATGAGTTTATAGAATTTATGATATAAATTAAGTAATATCCGAATTTGACCTTAAAATATTTGCTGACTAGTTTTGTGATATAAGACATATTTTTTAAACATATATATAGGATCTAGTTGTAATTTTATGGGGAAGTAATTGACACATGAAAATATATAGTGGTAATATTTTAGTTCAAATAGAGTTCAAGAACATATTACTTCAAAAGGTTGAAATTACTAAATGAATCTTGTCAAATCTATCAAATATATATATATATATATATATATATATATATATATATATTATCTTATCTTATCTATTTATTTAATAATGAATAATCATTTTTAATTTAGATTTGTTCTGGAACATGAAATATTTTATAGACCTGCTAGCTTGCAACCCATAAAGGGTCCATCAAGACTTGGAGTGATAATAACAACTAAGTTGTCACCGGGTTCTGTGTACCTTCTATCATTCAATGATTCCTTCATGTATCATAAAGTTTTGTTTTAAGACATTTTATTTTTTCATGTCATTGGTTTCTTGATCTATGTTATCTATCTCTTTTATTTTATTTTAGTTAGGCCACTCACTTATTATAGTATTATTGACTTTTTTATAAGATTTTAATGTGATTTAATTTCTTGGCTAGAATTGCTAACGTATAATTAGTTTATTTATTTATTTATTTTACATTATGAGTTTATACTGTATTTTTTATGCTGTGCTAAAAAAATATTTTAATAACGTTGTTGCGGGCCTCCTCTGTACAAAAAATGCATTTATAACCTGTGAAAATTATTATAATATATATTTGTTTAATAAGAAATATTTTAAAAATCAGTGGTCTATCATTGAAGCACCTCCTACAGTGCAAGAGAAAGATTCAAAAAGCTCACTCCATCAAAGTACTTGTGGTATCCGGTGACCAATCACAAGTAATCATGCCAGTGGCTAGCTGCTGCCCATAGGAATAGGATGGGTGCGTCTGCGAAAGCAAGGCACAGAAAAGAAACAAAATAAAAGGTCTGAATATTATTGAGGTCCTAAATGGGGCCCATTGTAATTTAGCTGAAACCAATTACCAAAGACGAAAGTAGATCAGAGACTGAGGAGCCCTTCTGGCCCCCAATGTTTGCCACTTTATCAAAATCGTCATCATTCATTGAGTTATTTTTTTTCTAAATTTTTAAATTTATTTTATTTTGTACTTCATTTATAGTTTATGCAATTAACTTTATTTTTCTCATTTTTTTTTCTTTATGAAATTATCATAATTTATGATCTGAATTATAAATTTAACATGTAACCTAACATGCTCAATCATGGGGCACAGCAAATTACACTCATGAATATTGAGGCTAACTTAATGATGGGTATTAAATTTAATTTGATTAAACTAATAATTTTGCCAATTATTTTTGATATCAACACATTGAAATAATCTAAAAACACTATTTTTTAATTTAAAATTAAGAATAAATTGTTATTTTTTCAAATTTTATCAAAAATATTATTGAATCACACACTGTAAAACAGCTCCAAGCCTTCTATTGGACCTGAAGCACCGAATCCAAATATATTTTTTCTTGACACAACTACGTGGGGGACAACCTGTGGGCAAGCATAAGGTGGGCGCAAGTAGAAGTTAGATTCCAAAGGTCGAAGACACCAAGCCCAACGGTGTTTGTGAACTGAACCCTGAGAATGTGACCCAACAAAAAAATCACATATTGCCTTATTTGTAATCATGCAAGCAAACAATTCATTGGCTTTTGCTTCCACCTGATTAACAGACATTATCTGGCCGATGATCATTTCCTTGGCCTTTAACTGGTTTTCCATCATGAACGGGTCATTCTGAACACGGATGATGTCAAATTCACTCTGCCATTAACAGTAACCCCTCCTGGAAGAGGGTGATTCCGTTACTGTTAATTTCACGGCAACCCTATCCAAAAGGGGGTGAAAAGAACAGCCCTAGCATCGAAAAGCAGGACCAAAAGCACCTGATTCCACATTCTTTATTTCTGGTTAACATATGCAAAGCAATTACGGGCTGGAAGTACAAATACATGAGGGCCTTCTTGATAAGGTCCGGAAGGTGTTCTGTTGATTCCCCCCCCCCCCCCCCCCCCCCTCAAGGATTAGAAAGTCTCAAAAACAAAGAGGATGAGCGTAGCCATACGCCTGGAATGTGCAGTATAATTTGACCTTAGCACTTCAACCCTCGAAATTATTGGAATGAAAAGCAGCCATCTCTTTAAACCCCCACAAAACAAACTATCCATTGACATGGATCTCAGGAGGACAAACTTAAAATGGAGTAACCAAACTTCAAGCAGCTTTTGGCATTTTGTCTGGCATTATATTATTGGAAAGAATAAGCTCCGGAGGTGTTTCCCGCACAACTCCAAGCATTGAATCATATTCTTCATCACGGCGAGCGAATTTCTTGCGGAGTACCTTCTCAAACTCAATTTCATCAAAGCCTTTGGCATTTTCTGCTGCGTGAACTTGTGCCAAATTGGCATAATTTAATGAAGATTGAGAGATGAAGGCCTTCTCTTCTTCTGTGAGCTTCCTCAGGAACTTAGCTGGATTGCCTCCCCACACCTGACAGCAAAGAGATCACTTGATAAGAGTAAAATACGAACCACATATAATGAGGTATTTTTGGCTCTAATCCACAGGTAGCCCTTCCACTTGACTAAACAATACGTGTACAATGGCCACATCAACATAATATCACAATTAAAATAAAATAAAGCAGTCCAAGCCGAAGCAGCTGCATGGAAGGTTCTTCAAAATATTTAAGCATTTTGAAACTTTCAACTAAGAAGCATTTGCATAAGTGACCCACGAGATACGCATGATTACTTCAGCAGCAGAAATAGGGAGAAAACAAAGCTGATTACTCACCAGAGTACGAAGGATTAGAAATTTATCTTACTAGAAAAACATGCTAGTTGTTTCTATCTCCCACTAGATACCATTTATGCCAAGATATTAGAGAGCTTCATCATCAATAAAACCAAAATAATGACTGGCACTGTCAGTCCAATGGTTTAAAGTGACAATTTACCATGCAGACAATAAAACAAAACATCAAACGACAAGGAACTCAAGTTTTGAATTGCTTGGCCTTACTTTATGTCAAACATAAACTTCCAAAGAAAAAAGGAATTGAAATTTCATTGGATAAGAGCTTGCAGGCTTTAGGAAAAAACATCAAGAAAATCAATGAGGATAAATTCACACACCTCTCCACAGGGAATCCTGGTATTCTGCCTCACAAGAGCTCCAGCAGCAACCATGGCATTTTTCTCAACACATACCCCATCTAGCAGGGTTGCACCCGCACCAACAAATGCTTCGTCCTCAACAGTGCATCCATGTAAAACAGCGCTATGACCTGCTCGTTTCAGCCAAGATCCTTGAGTGAGACACCCTTGGCAGGGCTATGATATTTTCATTCAAAATGTGACCGAGCATGACTTACCAACAGTAACATTATCCCCAATGATGGTTGGTAAAACCTTTCCACTTAAGTTAGACTTTGCAACATGAACAAGAGAATTATCTTGTATATTGGTTCCAGACCCAACACTGATGCTGTTAACATCACCTGCACAGATGGAGCCACAGTTGGACAAGAACAAGAACAAGCAATAGATGATACATACAAGCACACCATGCTCTTCCGTGAAAACGAAGTTATTCATTTATATTTCAAAACCTAAATATGTAATCATTTAAACTAGAGCATCGTGTTGAGTCAAGCCCCCATACCAAGCTTTAGCCTTCACTAAATTCAAGTGAAAATACATTATATCTAAAAACAGCAAAACAGCATAATCGAAAATCAATGATAAGTGAAATAAGGACAGAGAGGGGGGGGGGGGGGGGGGGGGTTGCTGTTGTGATGGAACAATAATGTTAGGCAAATAAGATGTCAATCTTACCTCTCAAAACACAGCCGTACCAAATGGAAGAACCTCTTCCGACGTGAACATTGCCAATGATAGATGCACTAGGGGCTACAAAAGCATCCTTATCAACAGCAGGAGCTTTATCAAATACATTCATGAGCGTCCGATGCCTAGATACTATTAATCAAAGAATGAGAGTTGCTTATAGAAATTACAAACCATATACCCATTTCTGAATCTACTATATGTAAGAATAAATAAATAAATAATAGGTTATTAAAAGAAAGAAAGAAACCAACGGATCTTATAATTAAAAGGGAAAGAAGAAGAAGAAGCTTGTAGGTGTTTAGAAAAAAAGAAGAAACACAAATTTATGGAAATTGAAAATTCAACAAGGCTTCCTCCTTCCATTTCCTCAATAAAGATAGATAGAACACAACCAATAGCTGAATTATATCAATGAAACCATAAACCAGATAATACTAATCCACCTCACATCACCCCCATCCCCTCTCTTTTCCTTTCCCCTTCTTATTTTGAGGGAACCTCCATATTTTGGGAGACTTACCCCCAACTCCAATTCCATTATCTTCCCATCATTATGATAATAATAGTTTTTACACTTATCCGTGTTATTTCTTAACTCATTCAAAAATTGGGAAGAAAAAAGGGGGGCTCCATTCAATTAAAAACAACAATAGAAACAAATTGCAGCAATTAATAGTTGAATAACTGTTTCCATTAAAACTATATATATATATATATAAAACTGAATCATACTCACGTTGTTCTTGGAAGTAGTAGTTGCCTTGAAGCCGGCAACCGAGGCGATCAAGTGCTTGACCAGTTTCACGGATCCAGAATCCTACGCTGTAGATTGCTCTCCCTAATGTCCCCATCTAATCTTCTGCCCGCTCAGATTTTGATTTATTTCTTCAATTGACAGAATTATTATTATTATTATTAGAGGAAGAAGTAGAGGAAGAAATGAGAACAACTGTAGAGACTAAGAAATGCGAGGAGCCGGGGTAGTAGACACTGACTACCCTTCAAAACGATGTGCAAAAGACTCCTTGCGCGTGCGCTACACGAGTGCCATCTTGTCTACCTATCACTTCCCAACAACAATTTCTTACCGTGCATACTTAATTAAAGCTTTTTTAAAACAATAAAGTTTTGAAAAGTTTTCAATTTTTAAAATTATTTTTTTTATCATTTGAATATGTAAATATCAAAAATAAATTTTAAAAAATAAAAAATATATATATTATTTCAATATATTTCTAAACAAAAAATAATTTCTAGCAAAATAAAAAAAAGAGAGTGTGTGTATATATATATATATATAATATAAAATATTAAACTATAATCATTGTGAATATAATAAATTAACTAAACTAATATAAATATTTAAAGGATTGACCTCTATCCTTAAATTATAATATGGGAGTGTGTGCTTTCTTGTAAGGATATAGCCACTAGACGCTGGCAAGCCACCATAAATATGAAAGATGGGGACTGATTCAAATGACCCCTTAATTCATTTGTTAACAGACAACACTCCTCAATGTGCCATTGAAGTTCTTGGACCTTTTTATGGAGATAAAGCCCCATTTCTGGCCAGGGTTTCTCAGGTAAAAGCTTAATAAAATGGCAATCCTTGGCCTCGTTAATGCTTTTTTTTTTGTTTGTTTTATACCCTTACCTTTCTGAGGAACTTCTAAAACCATTGTCCAGGATGATTGCTGCATGATTAACAAGCAGCGGTTCTTCTGGATCATCTTTTATCAAAACAATACACACAGCAGACACTGTGAGCAGAAATTGGTGTTCTTTCATGTTATAAACTAGTGAAATAAAAGCAACGTATTTGGAGGGACAAATTCATCTGGGGCGGAAAATCTGAACTTCAAGTAGCATTAGCATCCATAGCAGCAGCACCTTAATATGGACACATGAGTATGCGGCTGAGGATTTTCAAAAACCAGCTTCACTACACCTGCTCCCTATTGCCGGAGCTCTTCCTGTGCATGCAAATGAATTTGGCCACAAATTCTGCAGAATAAGTGCATGGTCAGGCTATGAACTATCCAAGTGCTTAGAGCAAGTATTTTCATTTGGATATTGAGCTGTAAGCATCATTGCTTCAATGAATCGCAATGCAGCTCTACCGGAATCCTTTGTTTCTTGTAAGAGAAAACTATCGGTAGTAATAGTGAACTGGGAGCTGAGAGATATCAAAAGCATCACCAGGATAAAGAGTTTGGGGTAACAAAATCCACGGGAAGCTTTTGAAACTTTCCCCGAACAGAAAATAATCAGAGAAATCCATTAAAGAAAGACACTATCACTAGTATTTTATCAGGAAAAACCAAGTATGGTATTATCAAAACCAAGTATTCTTGTAAAATTATAATTGATATTTCAAAAGACTATCTGAGGGTGACTTGCTGCTATGTCTCATTCGAGGCGGACTGAAAACAGAGTCCTTTGTAGAATAATCATCATATCTTGAGGAATGTCTCCTGCTGTTCTTCAAAGGGCTGATGTTTCTTGGTAAATCCAACTGAATTAGACTCCCGAACCAAAAGCTCCATTTTTGTGATTTCGATCACGCATTGGACTGTCTTATAACCGCTTCGCCTTTGCTTCAGGACATTAACAGGTTGAGGATGAGGGGATCTATATCAAGTCGAACCATTCTCCATTGAGCCAAGTTTCCGTGTGATAATTCAGGAGCTTTCAGATTGAAAGAAAAAAAAGGAGAAAATATCTCTCTTCCAAATAAACTTAGGAAAGTGTAGGAATCAAGAAAGAGTAGTGTGAGATTCCTAAGATCAAGAAGAATTTCGTTGCCGAGGTACATAAAAAGGTATGGAATCTAAGGAGGAGACTGGAACCAAGGAATGCAGAAAGTCATCAGTTTAAAATACGATGATTGCAAAGCTGAAACATCAGTAACGATAATGCCTGGTGTCCTGTTTCAGGTTTTATCCAGCAATTTACACCCTAGGAGGATCTTTTGTTTTGCTGCCTGGAAAATATAAGCTTGCCAACCAGAATGTTTTGCCCTTTTGTCCTTTTATCTTGTCATTTTAGTCTCTGGCTGGCTGCTGGACGAGAAGAAATATGAATCTCTAGGAGTTGGGACTTGAGCTTCTGAAATAACAAACTTTTCTTTGTTTAGAATAGGAAACAAAATTCAAATCCATTTCAATTCTGCAACCTCCACCCTTTGCTTATTTCACTCTTTTAGGATTTCCTTAAGAATGCAACAACACTTTTTCTAGGCCATAGGATCCCAGTCATTTACTTGCAGGAGAGAAAAAATAAAGAGTAGCTCGAGTAACAGTTTGCTCAAACTAGTTATGGTATTGACTCTGTTTGGTATCCAAACTAGACTGTAAAACCAGGTCTTATTCACACAAAGTCAGCTTTAATCAGGAACTTTGATTGATGAAAGTATAATTACATTACAAGTACTAGCTTGATGCAGATGTTAGCACTCGGCCTGCAAAATTTCTTACTTTTTACAATGTCTGCAGGGAGGCTTCAGGTTTTAGAGATGACAACCAATCCATTAAGGATTTATTAACAAGCTCAGGAACTTCATCGTGCGGGCAGTGACCAGCCTGCAAGTTTACAAGAGTTGTATTGGGGTAGAACTCTTTGATTCGATTCGCCTTTGTAGGACCTACCCATGGGTCTAAGTCACCCCAGAGCAATAGCAGTGGGCATCTCAGTTCACTCAATGCACTGTCTAACGTGTACTTGCTTTGATTCAGCATGAATCGAGTCATCATTCTGAAGAAATGTGATTAGCAGCATTGTCAGGAAGAAAGTTGATAGTAGTTGAGAAAATATTCAAGGAAAATTTTATGTTAAAATCAAGTGCTGGCTCCTGCATCTATAGGACTTGTCTTGCAACTGTAATTGCTGATAGTCAGAAAGGAAATATTTTTATAATATAATCTCGAAACTAAAGTGGATATTTTATTTAGTAATAGGACTTTAGACTCATATATGTACCTATAATAAACTTCTCCAGCATTTGGATCAGCTGCTGGCATAGTAATTGATTTCACAAGGTAGTCGTCTACATTAGAGGAATTTACATAAACCTGCGAAGCCATTGAAATCATAAAATGAGCAAGAATAATGTGCGTGGGAATATGAATATTTGAGAAGTCAAAAGTGACATGCACCACGTTGCTATGGACGTGTTTGGCGACTCAATTTTTCAAAAATCATCCATGTGTATCATATAAATAAGGAGGATGGATAAAGATCTAATATAAATACAAACTTTTTAATGCTCAAAATTTTGCTGATATGACTTTAAATGAGAAATCCTAGTTAACAAATCAAGGAGCAAGAAGCTTACACTCTTTAGAACAGATTCAATGCGAGCTGGCTGCTTTGCTTGCCAAAACAAAAATCCAAGAACTACACGCTGGAAAACTTCCTTCAGGGGCTTCAATACAAATTTCTGCAAGACTGATTCCTCAGACTCATCCATTTTTTCATTTGGATTCCCAAACTGGCCAGCGGAATTTAGTAGCGCAAGTCCAACAACTTGCTCAGGAATTCCCACTGCTGCAACCAAAGCAGTAAAGCCTCCAAGGCTGAAAATTCATCACGACTTATATTACACCAAAAACATAGAGAAAATAAACAATTTTCTTTCGCAATAGAGATTTTAATCAATATATTCATACAGACAATATAGTAATAAAAAAACAGTGCATTTTCTTTGGTATACCTGTTCCCTACTAAAACAGCTGGCTCTCTCACTATCTCCTTCAAGAAATCCACTACTTGATCCCTCCAAACCATGGCATCATACTCAATAATTGCTTTCTCACTCCATCCAAACCCCAGCAAGTCTACTGCATAAACCTTATACTTTTTGGCCAATTCAGGTATGTTGTATCTGAGGACATTGTAAAGATGATAACTTTGTCAGGTAGAGCAAGACTTTCACTATAACCAAGGAACAAATATGTTAACAAACATCCATTGCATCTCAGCCCGGACAAAAGTCACAACCATTTGATACAATAGCAGCATTACTCTTCTAATTTCCAATTAGCAACAACTATAATGCAAAAAAGATAGGATTCAGAAAAAAAGAAGAAATCACATGCTTTAAGACAAAATCCATTGTCTGATTGAGCTTTGTTTGTTTCCTTCACTAATTGTTCTCCAGAAGTGCATCAGGGAAAGATGGGTGCCTCATTCCTTAAAACAGATGATATAATCTAAAACTAAAATACCTCCAATGAAATGCAGAAGCACCAAAACCATGAATAAGAACAAGAGGAAGCCCTTCTCCTTGTACCACATAATGTATTTTGTGACCCCGCCATGTCCAAAAATTATATCCCTCAGGCTTGAACGGCAATCTCTCCACCCCTGTTCCCAAAGTAAAGAAGAAGAAGAAAAAAAACTTTATACATACGCAAGCACAGCTGGATGCTAAAAAATTAAAACTGACCTTCAGTAGGCTCTGTGACTAAAGAAGAGCCCATGACTGAAACCCCAGAAGCCAGAATTCCTCTGAAAGCAAAACCTCTCCTGTTCATTTCACATCTGCTTCCTTCAAGCCAAAAGAAAAGAGAGAGAGAGAGAGAGGAATTCAATAAAAACCCAGAAACGAAATGAACATATAAAAACAAAAAAAACTTACTGTACTGATTCGGTCTTGCTGGGGGTACAAGAAACCTTGTAGCAGAGGAATTGAATAGCCTTGACCTTAAAGAAGGTGACAAACCACATGATGAAGAAGACATTGAAACAAACTAATTCTTTAAAAACTCAAGATTTTAAGAAGTAAATCGCATTTTGGAAAGACCATAAGCAGCATTTAAATATATGGGGCTGTGTTTCATCATTTATGTGGCTACTGTGTATTTGTCCTTGTGGCTGTCTTCGAGCCACCCTCTTGAGACTTCAGATTTTGATTTTTAGTTAAATGTTTCTCTTATTTCCGCGAAAATTCGGTCTTGCTAGATATTTTCCAAAAGTGAAAAAGAGGAAATATTTCTTTTTTAATTCAAAAGGAAAAAGAAATGAACAATATTCTTATCAATATGTGTTTGTGTGTGTGTATATATATTAGTTTTTTTCCTTTTTTTCTTACATTTGTTTTGAAAAAAAATATTGTTTATTTTTTATACTTTAAATATTTATCACTCTATACTTAGCCTAGTTATACCATTTTTTTCTTCTTTATTTTTTCTTATTTGTTTTTTAATTTTTTTCTTAATTTGTTTTTGAAAACTTATTATACAAAAACTAAAAAACATATTTCACCTTAGCAATTGCAATACTGCTCTATTTCTTGCTACATTGAAAATTAATATGAGATCTTACATGTTTTTATTAATTCATATAATTTTAATTATATTTTTTTATATATAAACCTTGACTTTTTATATTTTTTACTTGATATAAAAAAACATGTAAATAATATTTATGCATTACCCTGATGATGAATTAATAATATATACTTATAAAGTTATATAAAATAAACGTTCTTTCTCATTACCTTCATTTATATTATTCCTATTCTTATTATACTTGTTATTTACTAAGTATATTATATAACTTTAAATATATAAATTTATTATTAAATATATGTAAATACATAGTTATATAATAAAATACACAATTAAAGATTTATATGTACACAATGAAAATGACAGGCAGGGGCAATTTAAGAAAAAATAATAATAATGGCGGTTACATCTCCTTCTCCCCGAAGGAGTCTCCTCTATTTAAGTCCCTGACTTGCCCCCTAAACCAAATCTCTCTTCCCTCTCCGCCAAACACAAAACTAATCTGCGATTCCTTAATCCTTGGGACAATGGCTACTGCTGCAGTCTGTGGTACCAAAAGATCAAGCTTCTTCGAGGACGAAATCTCCTCCATCCCGCTTCTAAAACGTATCCGCTGCACCTCTCCTCCTGGCATCCGGCCACCACCACCGCCTCAAAAAGAAAACCCACCTCCCAAAAATCCTGTTCCTGCTAGCGGTGAGCAGTGGGTGGACCTTCTAGTGAAAGAGATGACGAGCGCAACAAGCGTGGACGACGCAAAATCACGCGCAGGGAGAGTTCTTGAGATGTCGCAGAAAGTAATTGGCGATCAGGTGACCGCAGAGGCGGCGAAGAGTTTCGAAACAGAGAATTATGCGTTGAAGGAAAGGGCTGAAGCTTTGTGCGAGGAGAATGGAGTGCTGAAGCGCGCTGTGGTGATACAGCACGAGATGCTGAAGGAAGGGGAAGAGAAGGAGAGAGAATTGAAGCAGTACAAGGGGATGGTCGAACATTTTCAGGAGAAGGCTCGGATGCTTGAAGCTAATAATTATGCTTTGTCAGTGCATTTGAATCAGGCTTTGCAGGGGAATTCTCTCGGTGGACGATGGAATCCTGATGTGTACTAAAGATATATTTATTATTATTATTTAAAATAAAAATAATTAATTATGATGTTCTATCAACTCAAAAAATGTGTATATACATTTGATCATTTTTGTTAGTGTAATTATCTTGGTTGTAAACATAATGATTAAAGGTTTTTTTTCCTCATTTTAGATCAACAATTGATGATGATTTTATATAGTTTCTAGATTTTAGAAACTTTCTTGAATTCTTAGGATTTTCATATCAACAAATAAATCAATTAATTAAAAAAGAAATTAAAAGTTTATGTTCTGATATCAAAGTTGATGTAGAATAAACTAAAAAAATAATTAAAAAATAGAAATAAAGAAGCTAAAAAATTATTATTTTGATATATTTCTGAAAAAAAAATTAAAAATAACAATCATACTTATAAACAGCAATGTAATTTTCTTGTCAAAAGTAACCAATGTAATGTCACTAGCAACCAAGTTTTTGAATGTTATACTTTACAATTTAAAATTTAATAATGAATAATACTTTATATTATTAAAATTTAAAAATCTACAGCCACAATAGATTTCAATCTTGATCCAAAAGTAGCTGTTGAGGTTAAAAAAAAGTGGCTGCCGCATCCTTCTTGCACTTGTAAAGCTCCTCATCAGCCACATAGCAATTGGGGGAGAGAGTTGGCCTGGGCATGTCGGCATAGCAAGGCGTGGAGAGCAAAAGTATCTCCTTCACCATTATCATCAGCTTTTAAACATGTTCTTAAACAAAAGGACAAAAGTGAGATTCCAGAAAACACAAGACAGAACGCAAAAGTATCCTCCACAGGCTTTACTTGTCTTTTCAATTTTGCTTTTATATTCTTTTGTGGTTTATGTCGTGAATTATAAAAAATAAAATAGAATAACAACAGAAAAATATTAATAAATCACGATAATATTTATTGACAGAACATCACGTTATTATTCCTGTCGTCGGGATCTATTGAAGAAAAAAGTTATGTCAATAATTATACAAAGGAATTGCTGGTGGAACTTAGGCCTTGTTTGTTTCAAGGAAAGTGAATTCCACCTTGTTTGTTTCAAGGAAAGTGAATTCCCGGAATTCACTTTCCTTGCTTTCCAGTGTTTGTTTGCTGGAAACAACTTTCCAGGAAAGTTGTTTCCAGCCAAGGAAAACCTAAGGCTTGACAAAAGAAAAGTGTACTCCTCTTTTAAAATCCGGAATACACTTTTCGTGAGCTAGCTAGTTATTGTTTTTTTTAAAAAAAAATAGAAACATGTTAAAGTATTATTTTTTATAAAAAAAAAATAATAATTCTGATATTAACAATTAAAAAACACAAAAACTAATAATTTAAATCTTAAAAATTCTATTTTTTTTAATCACCCTAAATTAAAATTTTGCATTGAGATTTTGATTTAAAATTAAAAAAAACTTATTTTAAGCTTTTAAAATTGGAAAAAATATATATTAATAATAAGTTTTACTTAAAAAATATTTCACAAGCTTATTTCTCTATAATATGATATGACATATATTGTTATATTTTATAAAATAAGCTATGTATGAATATAGGATATAATAAAAAAATTCATCATTATACTTTTTAGATTTCATTTTTTTTATTTTAAGTGATTAAATATTTTATATTAAATATTTTATATATATTAGATAATCTTGAAAAAAAAAATAATTTATTAATAAATTATTTTCCAATTCCTTTTCCATAACACAAACAAACACTGGAAAGTGTTTTCCAGTTCATTTTCCATAACACTACCAAACATCGGAATTCACTTTTCAGGAATTCACTTTCCAGGAAACCACCTTCAGGAATTCACTTTCCAGGAAACAACCTTCCAGGAATTCACTTTTCAGGAAACCACTTTCCAGGAATTCACTTTCCAGGATTCACTTTCCAGGAAACCACTTTCCAGCAAATAAACGGGGCCTTAGAGAGAGAAAGAAAAATGGATAGGTATTCCTTTGTTAATTTCTTCGGTAAATCTGACATGTCAATTTTGCCGATAGAATTATTTAATTATAATTTCCCCTCTCTGATATCCATCAGCAGGAAATTCGGAGGTAATATTACATTAATTGGGTGTTAATAATTTATTTAATTCACATTATTAATGAATATAATCATCATTGATACTCTATATATAAATTTTATATTAATAATGAATAATTGTTTATAGATATATCAAGTTTTACTCGAAAGGTTGAAAAGGATGAATTATTGTAATTGGAGTAAGATTTTTATTAATTACGCACTATTTAATCTGAAGAATATTAATGGAAGATGAATTAAATATTCATGTAAGAGGTATAAAAATAAAAACATTTCTCGATTCAGATGTTATTACGATGCATCTTCTACAAAAAAAAATTATTGAGAAACATTTCTTGAGAAATGCACATAAAAAAACCTTATGTTCCTTATGAGACCATGACAACTTGATTTATAGTTCTAATAATGTGCTTGCAGTTGTAGATAATCATCATTATAAGAGTATGATGTTAGATGCAATAATAATGGATCAGAGTTATACAAGTGAGTGTTCAATTATAGGTGAAGAACCACAAGCAAACTTAAAATGTCTTTTCCTAATTAATATCTTCAAATATATCTAGATTGATGAATTTAGAGGATGAAAAATTATATGGAATAAAGATTCATGATTTCTATTTGCTCTTTGGCACAATCTGTAAACATGTAGAAGCTTTTGGTACCATGGAAACCAACAACAAAAAAAAATTCTATTTCCATTCATATCTGCATAATTAATCCTTTTCTAGGATAATATACCCTACATTTCCCATGTTGAATCAAAATAGCAAAACCTTTTTTTAGTTGTCCTACGCTCAATATATTGTTTTTAAGCTCAAGAATATAGTAAACATTTGAAATTACCCCGAGTAAATCCATACATATACAGACGAATGTTGCCTCTTTCCACAACGATCATTATAGTGTTGTTGCCAAGTTTTACAGTTTGCCTGAAGCTTTCACCAGCTCTAAGAACCATGTTTCCACACATATGGTTGTTGCAGTAAAAGTCAAGGAACTACATGTCTTCCCTTTTGGTTTATTCGAGTTCGACATAGATCATCAACAATAATTCATTCTTCTTTTCCAATTTAGCATATTTAATCTTTATCTCCCAATCAGGACACTTATATTGATAGTGTCTTAACTTGTGACATTTGAAACACTCGATAACAACTTTCTTGAAGGTTTGTCTCCCCCTTCCTTTGCACCAGCCTCCTTTGAATGCACCGTGTTCTCTTCCTCTTTATGTTTTGTTTTCATGGTGATCTTTAAGCCCTGCTTTTCTTCTCCGTGGCTTCTCATTCTTTGTTCACGGACGAGAAGACTGCTTAGCAGCTCATCAATAGTCATCGTATCTAGGTTGTTAGATTCCTCAATCGAGCATACTACATAATCAAATTTTGAGACCATTGATATCAAAATCTTCCCATTGATGATTACTTCACGCATATTTTCACCATGAACCTTCATTTTGTTGGATATGACTAGAGTATGAGCAAAATAAGCATTCAGTGTCGCTCTTTTTTCGTGTGGAGAATCTCAAAATCTCTGCACAAAACTTGCAATTGTGCCCTCTTAATCCTGGTTGAACCCTGTAATTCTTGCTTCATTGAATCGTAGATATGTTTGTCTGTATCCTTATTGAGAATTATTTCCAAGATATCCATATCTATTACCTGGAAAAGGTAATTTTTACCTTTAAATCCTTTAATCATTGCTCCTCGACCAACTACATTGTGTCTCTGTAAACTCCACTCCATTTGCCACCTCCAAGATTCTATTCTTAATGAGACTCCAATATTATTTGGGTTAGAAAAAGTTCTCCAACAACATTGTCTAATGTAAATTTAGGAATAACAGGCTGCATGAAATTGTTGTTATTGCCTTCCACCATTCTTCTCGACCTTTTCACTCAAAAAAAAGAAATGCAATTTGTTTCCACACATGCACACCCATTATCAAGCCCCCGTGGTGAGGCTCTGATAACAATTGTTGTGAACAAAATTGGACCACATGAATTTGCTGATAGAATCTGTTTTTGAATTCAAAACAAGCTATTGACTTTATAGTGTCCGTTTGAGAGTGTGATTTAGGTTGCTTTTGAAAGTGCTTTTCGTTTAGAAATGCATCAAAATGATATATATTTAAAAAAAAATTATTTTTGACATTAGCACATCAAAATGATCTTAAAACACTAATTTTTTTAATTTAAATAAAAAAATCAACCTTTTTTAAAAACATCTTTGAAACACGGTGCCAAACAAAAAAAGAACAAAATAGTAACAAACTACATTTTTATTTTTATATGCCCTATAACGTGGTGACTTAGTTGAAGAATAAAACTAGATCTTATTTGTAAGTTTCTAAGAAATAAGACTTATTTAACAAAATGATAAATGTAACTTAGAAAATAAGAAACAATAAAAACTAAATGATTGTTAAATCTTAAAAGTCCAACATAATTCATGTATAATACCCCCTTTTAATATCTTATAAAAGAAAAACTTATTTTCAATTTTTTCTGTTATACACACATTTATATGCTTCAATATTGGGTACGTATATTTTTTGAGAAATGTACCTGTAATTTTAGCATTCAACAAAACTTCAATAAAAATTAAGCAATTAATTATCTCATCCATTTGTATTTTAAAAGTGTTTTTTTTTTAAATATAATTTTTTTAAATTAAATATTTTTAATGTTTTAAAATAATTTTGATGTCAAAAATAATTTTTTTAAAAATAAAAAATAATTTTTTAAAAAATAAAAAATATTATATTAATATATTTAAAAACAAAAAATATTTTCAAAGACAATTTAGCTACATTATCGACCCTGCACAATGTGGATGTTTGGCTCCGCGATGCGGCCTGCGATTGAGGCTCACCGCGGAGCCAAATCGTTTGGTAATGTTTTGGACCACAATTTTGTACTGTGGGTCCTACCAAAATACGCGATTCAAACGCAGTTTATGAGACGCATCGAAAAGATGCTTCTCGCCCGAACGCAGACGTAAGAAACGCAATACGAGCTGAATGAAAACTTCTTGTAATAAAAAATCTGTTGTTTTCACTTGTCCTCTGCATGATACTGAGATTTTCTACTGCATGAAAAACTTGAGTAATGTTTCTGAGCATGAACACACCTTCGGCAACGACTGCATTGAATTGTTTGAAGGAACACACCTTCAGCTTCCTTCTCTCTCTTTCTTCCCCAACACACGACTGCCGTTCTCTCTGTCTCCACAGTCAGCCAGTGTTCTCTCTCTCTCTCTCCTCAATCACCGACAACCCTCGCACCACCATCCTCCACCTCATCATCGTCAGTTTCTCCTCCACGCCACAAGCTCCGGCGGCAGAAGCACCAAAGGCAGCAAGCCCCCGCATGTCAGTAGCTAGGGCTGCAACCTTCCAGAGCTCCTACCGGCCACCACACATCTCCATTTTTAACGCCACCACGACAGGGACAACCATCTCGGCCTCCTCTACCCGTCGGTACCAGCCATTGACCCTCTTGTCACAGTCGATGAACAGTGAAAATACACTTTTTAATTTAGTTTTGAAACGCAAGTAAAAACACTTTTTATAAAACTATTTTTTTTCAACCTCAACTACAACAACAACAACAACAACAACAACAACAACAACGGTGTCAATCAGGCCTAATGTCTTGTCCTTGTGAACGCGGGCCGGTTGAGCATTTAAAAAAATAGAGTAAACCGGAAGTAACCTGCCCTAACAATGACCCTAATCTCCCACCTTCCAAGCCAGACTCGAATAAATAAGAGGCTACAAAACGATCCCGTCCAGGTTGGTCGCACCTACCCAGTCACCTCCCCCTCCCCCGAAAAATAAAATAAATAAAAAAATGATTTCTTCCCTTTTAAATTCTGAAGGTATTTCCATTTCCAGTCTCAAAATCCAAATCTCGTTTTTTCAGTTTCCTTTCTTTTCCATCTCTTCACCTGTTTCTCTCTCTCTAAACTACAAAAATGGTAACAGTAGAGGAATCGTTGGTCAACACTAAACTTTCACCACCGAATTCCTATTCTGCGGTGGTTCTTGGTGGCACTTTTGACCGGTTACACGACGGCCACCGCCTCTTCCTCAAGGTGCAGTCTTGTCTCTCTCTCTCTCTCTCTCAAAAGACTGAGAGATTCGTGCATCACTGACCGGATTTTGTTTGAATTTCTGAACGAAATGTTATTTTTATTTTTAATTATTTTTGTTTAGGCAGCAGCAGAATTGGCGAAGGATCGTATTGTGATTGGAGTCTGTGATGGTGCTATGTTGAAGAACAAGCAGGTTAATTATTTTCCATTTATTTATTGATATTTTCTTTTTTGTTGTATATTGTTAGCTGAGTAATGCTATTCATCCTAAAATATGATTATTTATTTTTTCGAGTAATATCAAATGGTTGATTTTAATCGGAAAATGAATTAACATTTCTGCTGTTACCTTTTTTTTTAAATCAATAATTTTACAAAGAAATGTGATTATCGCCGGTACCTCATTTGCATTCGTGTGGGGTCGAAGCTAGTTAGGTACTGGTGCAATGGTGCAATTAGCTTTTTATTTATTTATTCTTGCTTATTCTTTTGGAATTAATGATATATAATTAAGACTTTGTTTAATTAAAAGTGTGATGCTGATTACCTTGCCTTTTGGGTTCTTAGATCATGGAATGGAACCCATTTAAAATACTAGTATTTTTGTTTTCTTCTTTTTTGCAATGATTAGGTATGCGGTTCTGCCTTTTGCAGTTTGCTGAACTAATACAACCCGTTGAGGAAAGGATGCACAATGTTGAAAACTATATCAAGGTATTTCACTTGAAATTCAAAAAGAAAGTTTTGTGTTCTTTTTGTTCCTTTCAATATCTGGAAAGAAGGGTTGAGAGTTTTTAGACAAGACTGGTTTATTTGGTTTGAACAGCTGCATAGACAAGTTAAACTGTTGTGGCTGAGAAAGTGAGCTGGATGGAATTCTTGCATCTCTTAGTGTCTGATTATGCCTTTTTTCACAATGTAAGAAGTAGGTTGTGTAATTTAACCCAGGAGAAAAAATAGTGTTTAGTGCTTCTGCTGGTTGAAGCGTTTTGAACTGAAGCTTGAATTTCTGTCGTCAGTCTAAGTGGTAAAGTAGCAAAGCTATGGACCGTGAGCACTGTAGTTTAAAATCAATGCATTGCCAAACAGTGAACATGGTTTCTTTTGGAATGATTTTTTTTCCTTTTCTGTTTAGAAAATGATTGCTCTTATATTTTTTTGCAGTCTATTAAGCCGGAACTTGTTGTGCAAGCTGAAACTATTACAGATCCCTATGGGCCTTCAATTGTCGATGGAAATTTGGGGGCTATTGTTGTTAGGTGGGTTGTTATTAATATTGTCCAGGGATTTTTCTTGGTTTTGAGTTAAGGACCTTCTTTTATGGTTTTGATGTGATTTTTACCATTTTATTTAAAATCATTATGTTATTCTAACTCTATATATACAGCTTGAGGTGTCTGTATTCTTTTGAGTTTTTTATGCGTTCTTTTTGTTATGCTGGAGTTTATCTTCATCATTGCCTGCTTCGATGTTGTAGAAATTACTGCAAATCTTGTCTCAGCTGCTTGAGTTTGTTGCCATTATTCTCATTTTCTTCATATTATTCATTGAACTTGGTTATATTAACGAAAGGAACAAAATAAGAACAAAAGAGAGCCAGTTTACCATCTAGGGTAGTAAATTGTAATGTCCTCTTTGATTCCCTATAATGGAATTATTCTTGATCAACTGTTTCTTTTGCGGCAGCAAGGAGACAGTGGCAGGCGGGTTGTCTGTTAATAAGAAGAGAGCTGACAGAGGCCTCCCACTACTAAAGGTTTGTGTTACCATTTTTTTTTTATCTGTGATGATGTAGTGTCATGTGTAAGGTAGGCTTTTATAATTGCTTAAAATGTCAGATGAGCAGGCCTTTATACGATGAATCTTGTGCAGATTGAAGTTGTAGACTTGGTTCCTGAAGAATCAGGTGGGGATAATAAGCTTAGTTCTACAACATTAAGGGGGCTTGAGTTTGAGAAGGCCAAAGAACAACAGACACCAACAGAGTCATAGTTCCTGATCATGCACGATGTTCTGAAATTAATCCAATCTTTATCTTTCGATACCTGACACTGCAAGGTTCAGGAAACAAAGAATTTCGTGGAAGACTGTTACGAAAACACATGATACAAGATAGAGAGAATGTCCGTGTTTAAATTTATGATTTGATCTACTCAGCTTCTATCCCCAAAATGCTAATAAATTGATGTTTTGACGAGGATGCGAAAACAATCTCATGTGTTATTAGACTCGGAATCGTTTAGCCATAGGAAATGCTGCAGCTCCGGTGACATTGAAAGTAGAGCAGGCAGCTTTCATTTCTATTTAAACTTGGTATCACATTCCTGATGTCAAGATTGTGTATCATGCGGGTGCCGGCAGACATCAATAGGAGGTATCAAAATCTTGAAATAGGCCTTGTATCTCTACTGCCAATATAATTGAACCTATAAAATAATTATCTATAGTTATTTTTTAAATATTTAAAAATTCCTAGAAAATAAATGAGAAATCCCGTTCGAAGATCGCACCGCAACAAAAATATTAACGGCTACTATTTTCCTACAACTAAAATTTGAAAATTCTCAAACTTTATAAAGAGGAGTTTACATAAATGTTGTTTAACAGTAATTCATGTGTTTCACCAGAAACGTTGATGGTTTCTTTAATTTCCATGGTCTCTAAAAATATTTTCTTCAAGTATGTGTTCATTTTTCTTTTCTATAATGTGAATTTTCATAATTTTGTAGAACTTGACACCTATTAATATATTTCTGTGTATTCTTGATAGGTTCGCTTCTATTTCTTAAGCACTTGTATTGTTGCGGTTAATGATCTGTTTCTTTTAGATTTCTTGCAGACCATGTTCTTAACTTTCTCAACAATCTTGAGTGATTGATTCAGATATGGAGTGAGTGATTACTTCGTTTTCTATTTCATGAGTGATACTGGATTCTGACATTTTTTTTATTATATTTATCTAAAAACATATAATTTTCTGTCATTTAGATCGCATGAAGGAAGAACTCTTCACAATCTCAAGATTCATTCATGAGTGCATTAATCCATTTTGGAGGTACAAGACGTTTTGTTCTGAGATTCTTGATCGGTAGATATTTGTCTAGAAAAGAAGTTTATTGCTTCATATATATATATATATATATATATATATATATATATATATATATATGTGGGTACTTTTTGTTATATAAAGTTAATGCGTTTTTGCTGGTGGTTTCTGCAAAATTCTTGCAAAGATGAATGATCTAATGTCAAGATCGTTCTTAAGTTACGTGGAACTAAAAAAACAAGACCAAAAGGACGTTAAAGCTGAACTCGATATTCGATATTGAATCAGACCAACTAAACCCTACAGATGAACCAAACCTCTCTGAGTTCTTCCATGAAGTCAACGGAATCAAGACTGAAATGGAAGATATTAGCAATCTCTTGTCTGATCTTCAAACCCTTAATGAAGAGTCGAAGTCCACTCACAGTGCCAAAGTTCTTCGTGGCCTGGAATCGGATATGTGAGGGCAAGCCTGGAATCACTTGCCAGATCCAATATATCCAATCGAAGAGTATCAGAATTGTATAAAGAAGGGAGTTCTGTTGATAGGACAAGGCTATCAGTCATCAATTGCTTGAGAGTTAGACTTAGGGAAATTATGAAAGAATTTCAGATCCTGAGACAGAAGATTTTATCAGATTACAAAAACGATCTGAAAGCACGATACTACACTGCGACTGAGGAGGAACCAAGTGAAGAAGAGATTGAACAGATGATTTCAGGAGGTGGGGGAGTTCAGATGTTTGAAGGGAAAGGAGTGATGGGCTTGAAGAGGAAAGAGAGGCATGAGGTTGTGATGGGCACACAGAGAAGCTTGGAAAGGCTGCATCAGGTGTTTCTTGATATGGCTGTTCTTACGAGACACAGGGAGAGAAGATGGATGATATTGAAGAGAATGTGACCAGTGCAGGGTCCTTACGATGCCGGTCAGATGAAGAAGAAGAGGAAGGCATGGTTTTTATGTGTTTTGGCCGTGATGTTGATAATTATTTGATGTCAAGTGATTAGCTATTTCTGTTTCTACTCGCATGCCTGAAAATTCATGTCTAGCAGAGTTTTCAGCAGTTCAGAAGTGTTCCCTACTACTTCACGGCTTTAAATGTCTTTCTCGGTTAGCTGAATTTGTTTGTCATTTGCTGGATAGATTTTGTGGTTCCATTAAGAATGCGTTTGTCATTGCCGTCGAAACGGAGGTAGGAGCAAAAAACAGTTTTATGGTGTTTGGTAATGGAAGAAACACAGATTAATTCATCCTAGGACCCATAAAAAAATGATTGAAACCGTGGTTCATGAGAAGCTGAAAAATAAAGTTTTTCCTGCGATCACGATTGATTTTTTTTGCCTGCGTTTCATGGATTGCAGGTCTTGGTTAGCAGCTTGAAGCAACATCATGATGGGAAGCAACCGACGATCTCTCTCTCTCCACAGTTGCATCTCTCTCTCTCCATGGCGATGCTTTCTCTCTTTACACAACGGCGCCTCTCTCTCTCTCCACAATCGAGGGTAGCTCCCAAAGACACCACCATCATCCCCCTCATAACCGGTAGCTTCTCCTACACTCCATCAGCTCCTCCATGACCACCTTCGGCGAGAGGAAGATGCCCCAACGTCGAAGCAGCGACGACGGTAGCAGGCTTCCGACGCTCCTACTGGCCACAATTTTCGATGTCACCACCATAGAAAGAACCATCTCGGCCTTCTCTACCCATCGTCATCGACCATTGAAGCTCTTGTCGTGGTCAGTCGACCGCTACTGTTCACATGAATCAATTCACGTGAACAGTAGCGCTGCACTGTTTATGTTTTAAGAAGACGTGAATAGTGCACCACACCGTTTCACCCCTAACCTTTTAAAGCTGGACTTGGGCTAGGCCTGCTCTCGGCCCAACCCAAGTTCAACAGAGTTGGGCTTTGGGTCAAGTTGGATGGGTCGACCCATTTTGTTGGGTCTGGCCCAACCATTTTTTTTAAATATATTTAAAAAAATAAAAAAAATATAGATAAAGATTAGTCCTGATGAAAGGGAAAGACACATGACTTTGTTTCACTTCACAACCCTATTGTTTTTCAATTGATTATGAATCAGATACTTATTGATTGGTTCATGATGAAATTGCAAGTAATTTGATGGAAGAATAAAAACAAATATCTGTTTTTTTCATGAATTATTAATTATATTTTATTATTATGATTATTAATCTATAAAATTTTAATTTTTTTTTATATATATGTATGTGTGTGTGTGTGTGTGTCCTTTAAAGTAATTTCACAAGTTGACAACAATATGAAAAGCATGATAACCAAACACACGAAACTGTTTTTTATCAATCTTAAACTCAACCATAGTTTTAACCAAAACACTAACATAATTATTTTGAACCACATCTAATTTTTTTCTTCATGAAACTGCTTTTTTAAAATCTCAACTACAAAAACAAAAGCAATATCAAACACACCTTAAATTTATTATCATTGTCTTATCGAATTTTGTAAATTCTTTTTTAGTTGGTGAATTGTTCTTTTAATTGAAATGTTTAAAAAAAATAAATATAATTAAATATATTAATTAAAAAAAATTAGTTCAAATCTAAAAATTATATTATATAGAATTATGCAATTTAGTCTAAAAAAGATACAATAAAATGATTTTTCTGAATAAAATTATGAACATGTATATATTATGAGAATGTCATTATCAATCTTGCAAGATCATTATATTTTTTGTTTTGCTCTGAAATTTTAACATAACATATATAAATATATCAAGAGACTCCTCGTAAAGTTTATCTCAATCTAACAGTCAAATTAATAGATATGATTGATATTGTAAAATTATTCATTATTTAAAAAAATACACTATTTGACCGAAATGGAATGGACAGAACAAAACTAGAACGTTTCATCCGGTTTTTGGCCGAAAAATATGGAATGAACTGAAATTTAAACCAAAATAAAAATGATATTGTTTTATCTTATTTTTTAGCTGGTACAAAACGTTTAGCCAAATACAGACCCTGGTTTCATCATCAAGTTCAATTCTGGATGAACCTATTATGAGTGACATGCATCTGCATTCTATCTGCTGTTCTTCCCTTCAATGTTGATTCGAGGCATTTCTGTATCGAAATCAATCATTCTGCTCTTGATGTAAAGTGTTTTGAACAGAAATGAATTCTTGAGAATAGAGCATCTCATGAATGGAGCAAAGCACCCATATGTCTTTCTGATGCTTTTTAGCCTTCAGCTTTAATTATATTAGTAAAATAAACCATTGTGAAAAATATAAAAATAGCTCTTGATGACGCTAGGTTAATTTTTTCTTCTTACAAAAGTATTTGAATAATTTTACTATACAATGTTGCATAAATGAAAAAAAATACTTATTTTTCTCTACTCTATTTTGATAATGACAAATGAAAACAAACCTCAATGCCTTTGGAAGCCTATTTTAAGTTTTTTGAATGGAGTGGTACAAATATTATTACACTATTCTAGTTTGTGGATGTTGATCACATCAATCTAAAACCTAGTCTTACATTGCGTTTTAAAAATATTTTTGAAATAAAATAACTTTTTTATTTTTACTTTAAATTAAATTATTTTAGTGTTTTTATATCATTTCCATGTGCTCAAAAATGATTTTAAAAAATAAAAAAAATATCATTTGATGTATTTATGAATGAAAAATACTTTCAAAGATAACATCAATCATACTCCCAAACAGGCACTAAGTGTGCGCGTGGCTGCGGTTTGAAAAAAAAAGGGTATAAGAAAATGTTTTTAGTTGTGATTAAAAATAAGGTTGAGAAGAATATGTGTTTAGTTAGGAGATCAATTTTCTCATGCAAAATAAATTAAAATAAGGTCTTTTTGAATGAAAAACATGTTCTCTGAACTTTTACAAAACCAAGGTTTGAAACATATTTATGTGTAGGACCTAATGCAAAAATAATGTTTTTTTTTTCTTCTATATGAATAGAAAGAAAACACAAGCTATCACAATACTAAATTATTTCTAAATGTAGTGTGCAAATTAACTTCTAACTAGTTGAGTGACCCAAGCTTAGTTGAGGGTTATAAAAAGAATTTTGAGTAAAAAGAAATATTTCTCAATTAAAGCAAGTGCATTTTTTTTTTTAAAAAGAGAAAAACTAATGTAAAATGAAAAAAAACAACAACATCAAATGATGAAACATGTGTGAATATTTAAGTTTTTTACTTGACTTATATGACCAAAAACACTAAATTTAAAAAAAAAAACTTAAAAGCCTAATTTTCAACTAATCAAATGTAAAAAATATGATCATACAAAAAGATATAAACCAAAAATACTCAAGTCCATTTTGGTTAACTTATCACTCATGGGCTAGCCTAGTTATAACACTTTAAATTAATCAAAGAAATATTTTTTATTGGTAATTTCATCAACGACATGTCATTTTGACTACAAATTCACCAACAAAAAATCTTTTTTATTTTTTAATCATTTTATTTTATCAATGATTCTGTCATTGTTTATCAATTAAAATGATTTGATCACTGCTATAATCTAACAATAATTTCCTACTGAAATCTCCCATCACTATAATCAATCCAAATCAATGATGGAAAACTTTCTCGTTGTAATTAAAGTTAAGAATATTTATAATTTATCCATTGATACGGTTTATGATACAAAAAAGACTTGCAAATCCTAACTTACCATTTTCTTTATCCTAAAATCTACTCAAAAGAAATTCTCACGCTACGCATCCTTCTCAAGTCTAAATTAAGTAGCCAAAAAGATTCGAACCTTGGAGAAGAATGTGTGATGTCCTGGCTGAGCAAATCACAATAAACAACATCCTGAGAGAATCGCTAGCCCAACCTTACATAGCCAAATGTTTTGCAACACACAATGAGAAGCCTTGAAACGTCACCATCCTCCAACCAATACATAGCCATAAAAAAAAAAACTTGAAAAAAATAAGAACACAAAAGGGAGTCATGGGCTCCACAATCAACCAAGCAAGTAGGCAAATAAGTGTGGCAGCTAATTGTTTCACTTGCTTTCACTTAAATAAGAAATAGCATTATTGACTTAGCTTTGCATTCACTTAAATTATTATATTATACTCCACTAGACTGTTTTTTAAAATGTTTTTTTTTTAAAAAATGTATCAAAATAATATTTTTTTAAAAAAATTATTTTTGACATCAGCATATCAAAATGATATAAAAACGCTTAAAAAATAATTTAAAATAATTGTTTTTTTCAAAAATATTTTTGAAACGCAGTGTAAGACAAACAACACTAAAAAAGATCATTCTGATTCCACTTGCTGATATTTCTTATATCACAAGCCATGAAACATTATTTATTACCTGTCATACACAACCAAGTAGTTGAATGCACTGCTTAAACCATAGACTGTCAGGGTGAATGACAAAATTACAAAAATGAAGAGTTGTGTACATTTAAAACAAAATAATGCTAATTTAACTAATAAAACAAATGTAATTTTGAGATGGTTTTCATTATCTAGAAAACTTTTAGTTTTTCTAAACTCTTTCCTATAGAATTAGTCATATTATAACATGGTCCCCTATTTATATATTTAATATTATTTATTCACATAGTAGTGAAAAACTCATCATTATACAATTTCAATCTTTTTCAAGTATATAGTGTGCCATTTATTTATTAGGAGAGAGTCCATGTCTAAGGGTTAAATTGGTAAGCTAAATATTTTTTTCTGCGTGAGCTTTCTTACTTTTTATACCCATCTTGTATATATATATATATATATATGTGATGTTATGTATAGCTTGAGCTCCTCAAAAACAATAGTTTTTAGGTTAGTTTTTATACATATCATGAATGTATATGTATGATCATGTGATCTAGTAGTTCCTACGAGATGTGATGTGATGATAAAAAACTTAAAATCTATATAGAAAATCTCGAGTTTAAGTCAAAACGTACACTACTTGTAAGAATATAAAACAACTAGATTTTTATTTATTTATCTGAACTCAAATGATATGATTGTTTTAGAGTGATTTCCTTGTATAAAATATTATGATTTAGTAATGGAGAGTGATGATTGATTTTTATATCATTGCTTTAATTTTTAGTTCTGAAAGAATTATGTTAAGGCATGGTCGTGCTTAGCATAAGCAAGACAATCCTATAGTAGTTGTAAACCAGCTAAGCAAATTGTACGTCATTTACATTTTTCTAAGAAAAAAAACGAAGCCAACTCACCGAAACAACACACCTAACCTAACCTTTGAGTATTGCCCATTATGTATTTATTTTCTCATTTTTATATTAAATTTAATAAAAATAAATAACTTTAAAATATATTAAAAATATTAATTTTAAGAATAATATTATATTTTTTTTTCTTATAAAACTATCAAATGTTTGTTTCTAAAACCCTTCATGATTTGTATCTGTCTTTTTTTTTTGTTTTTTTATTAAATTATGTTTTTTGGTTTCTTTGTGAATTTTTATGATTATATAAAAAATAAACAATTTCTAGTGAATTATTCTTATACTTCTTAATCAATATAATAATAAAATATTCACTTCATTAAGGTTTGCTATGATTCTTATAATGCTTTGCTTAAAAAATTGACATTCCGAAAAACAAATTGTCAAAAAACATTATTGATGGAATAAAGAGGTTTTAATTAAAAAAATATTTTTCTCTTATTTTTTTTTATTCAAAATATTTTTTTTTATTCTTATTGCTATCATTTTTTATTAAATGAATAATATTATAAAAAATATTTTTTTTATAAAAATATATTAATAAGTAAAGGAAAGATTATACTAAAACAAAATGTGTTTGAATTTTTTTTTTATAAAATGATATTATTAAAATATAATAAAAAAAGGTTAATAGCTACAATATGAGAGTAAATATTCTAATTTTAATCTCTCAACTTTTTAAATTGATTTTTAATTGATATCATCATTCTTTTTAATACTTATATATATAAATAATTAAATTAAGATTTAATTCTAAATAATAAAAGAAAAATTACAATTTAAAAATATATTGTCAATAGTAAAATATTTTTCTTTTTTTGTTAGAAGATATATTTTAATTGGTCCCGTGAAAGAGGAATAATCTTCCGGGTATAGTAGTATGTTATTTTTAAAAATATTGCTTGAAAAAATGTTCAAATTTTATTTTTTTAAATATTTTTGATATAAATATATTAAAATAATTTTAAAATAGTAAAAACATTATTTAAAGTAAAAATTTAAGTTTTTCTCTTTATAAGAAAAAAATTAAATATATATTTTTTTTGTTCGACTAAGAAATGAAAACAAAAGAATGGGCTAGCTAGCTGGATCCGCATTAAGGGAGCAAATTTCGGTGCTCTGTGTTGAAAAACTTTGCTTTAACATGGTCTCCTATTTATATATTTAATATTATTTATTCACATAGTAGTGAAAAACTCATCATTATATAATTTCAATCTTTTTCAAGTATATAGTGTGCCATTTATTTATTAGGAGAGAGTCCATGTCTAAGGGTTAAATTGGTAAGCTAAATATTTTTTTTCTGAGTGAGCTTTCTTACTTTTTATACCCATCTTGTAAATATATATGTGATGTTAATGTATAGCTTGAGCTCCTCAAAAACAATAGTTTTTAGGTTATTTTTTTTATACATATCATTCATGTATGTATGTGTATGATCATATGATCTAGTAGTTTTTACGAGGCGTAACGTGATGATAAAAAACCTGTGATCTATATAGGAAATCTCAAGTTCAAGTCAAGATATGCACTACTTGTAAGAATATAAAACAACTAAATTTTCTATATAGGAAATCTCAAGTTCAAGTCAAGATATGCACTACTTGTAAGAATATAAAACAACTAAATTTTCTATATAGGAAATCTCAAGTTCAAGTCAAGATATGCACTACTTGTAAGAATATAAAACAACTAAATTTTATTTATTTATCTGAACTCACAATATATGATTTTTTTTAGAGTGGTTCTGTGTTATAAAATATTATGATTTAGTAATGGAGAGTGATGATTGATTTTTATATCATTGCTTAAATTTTTTAGTTCTGAAAGAAATATGTTAAGGCATGGTCGTGCTTAGCATAGGCAAGACAATCCTATAGTAGCTGTAAACCAGCTAAGCAAATTGTACGTCATTTGCATTTTAAATTGATTTTTAATTGATATGATCATTCTTTTTAATACTTATATATATATAAACAATTAAATTAAGATTTAATTCTAAATAATAAAAGAAAAATTACAATTTAAAAATATATTGTCAATAGTAAAATATTTTTCTTTTTTTGTTAGAAGATATATTTTAATTGGTTCCGTGAAAGAGGAATAATCTTCCTGGTATAGTAGTATGTTATTTTTAAAAATATTGCTTGAAAAAATGTTCAATTTTTTTATAAATATTTTTGATATAAATATATTAAAATAATTTTAAAATAGTAAAAACATTATTTAAAGTAAAAGTATATTTTTTTTATAATATTTTTTTTTTTTGGTTGTTGTTTGTTCGACTAAGAAATGAAAACAAAAGAATAGGCTAGCTAGCTGGATCCGCATTAAGGGAGCAAATTTCGGTGCTCTGTATTGAAAAACTCTGCTTTAACCCAACAAGCTGCTTCTCCTGGTGTCGTTGGTGGTGGTGCCGGTGGGCGCCATCTTTCAACGTTGTTTGTGGCGGTGGTGCTACTACACATGGCAAAGTAATCAAAACATGGTCGTTGTTGCTAATCATAGGTTTCGAAACTGCAAAGTTTTGATTTTTATGTAATTTGAGCTTGGTTGGATTGGGACCCATTTCTGGCCTACATGTATAAGGTTGGTTGGTTTTGTTATTTGGTACAGAAAATGTGGTTGCCGTGGGATTCTCTTACTAGACATTGTGATGTGTGTTTTGGTGAAAACTGAAAGGTTTTGGATGAAGGGTTGATGCAATTTAAGAAAGTTATGATTTTTTTGAAACTGTAATTGAATCCTTTTATGTTAGAATCTTCCTTGATTTTGGAGTTTCAGATGGGTTTGCGTATATTTGATTATGATTGCTGTTAAGCATTATACTTTTTAGACCTGGGATTAAAGATTCTATTTATAACATGCAACAAATGGAACTGCCGTCTGGGATATACATACCAATTGAACAAGTTGGGTTTTTTTTTTCTTTTTTTCTTTTTACTATCATTTGAAGGGAAAGAATTATGTTTTGATTTTATTATGTTTTGTATTGATTCTCCTTGTTTTTATGTAGTTATAGTTGAATATTGAATGATGTCTGCGCTTGTTGTAAGTTAAGATGTCCTTCAAAAGCATCATGCGTGAACTCAAGGAAATAAAAGAGGGGATTGGAAGCATATCAAGGCGAGGAGTTGAAGGGAAACATTGGCGTGGTAGGGCGAGGTCACATATTGTACCAGAAGAAACTGATCAGATTGAACTGGGCCAGTGGGCGAATCTACCACCAGAATTGCTTTTGGATATCATTATGAGGGTAGAAGAGAGTGAGGTCTCATGGCCTTCTCGTGCCGTTGTTGTTCATTGTGCTTCAGTCTGTAGATCATGGAGAGAAATCACAAAAGAGATTGTAAAAACTCCCGAGCAATGTGGGCGGCTGACGTTTCCCATATCATTGAAACAGGTATTGATATTTTCCATTTTCTTTTTCCAAGTGCTTTTTGGTTTACTAATCATCCCGGATTCCTCTTGCTTACTTGTCTTTGTTGCCTGAAAATAGCCTGGTCCTCGTGAGTCGCCCATACAGTGCTTTATTAAGAGGGATAATGCAACTTCTACATTTCTGTTGTACTATGGTCTGGTGCCTTGTAAGTCATGTTATTCTCTTGTTCATACTTGCTAAACAAAGAAGATATATTTGTGGCTCGGCGTGAAATGCTTAAGAAACTTCTGTAATTATGGACTGAGTAAGAAAGCAATGTCGAGCAGAATGCATAGATTGATGATATTAATATTAAACACCTCTTCATTGATCGCACTAAGAACCATGACATTGCAATGGTTGGAAATTTGGGAGCCTAATTTGGCATTTATTTGGGAGCAAATTACCAAACTTTACAATGATACCAGTTTGAGCAACTAGCTGCCTTGAAGTGTATGCTACTCCTTCCAAATCTTTCTGATCTATAGAACTGTGTAGAGAGCTCCATTAAGTGCTTATTGACTGGAAATAATATTTCCTACCTTTTTTCTTTTTTTTTTCTTTTTTTTAAGTAACATTACTATCAATTGACAGCTGAGGGTGGGAATGATAAGTTGCTCTTAGCAGCTAGAAAGATCACAAGGGCAACATGCTCAGATTTCATAGTATCTTTGGTTTCAGATGATTTTTCTCGGGCCAGCAACACATATGTTGGTAAATTGAGGCAAGTTTTCAAATGTGAATGGATGCTAATTAATTTTCCTGAATTTTCTTCTATTCTTGTTCCTAATAACTCATTGGAAAATTTGTCAGGTCCAACTTTTTGGGAACCAAGTTCACTATGTATGACAGTGAACCTACATATGAAACACCAAGGCAACTAGCAAGCCATACAAGTCGTAGATTCCATTCCAGGCAGGTGTCTTTGAGATTGCCTGCGTGTAACTACTGCATAGCTACTATCACGTACGAGCTCAATGTTCTCCGCTCAAGAGGACCAAGGAGAATGCATTGCATAATGCACTCTATTTCAATGTCTTCCATTGAGGAGGGGAGCACTGTCCAAACACTAACATCAACACCAGAGACATTTAATGGCCAATCTCCTCACCTGTCAAGTTCAACGGGGAAGGAATTGGTCTCAGATAATAGTTCTGCAAGCTCCTCTCAGTCACCAGTATTAGCCCAAGGTTCAGAACAGCTCCTTGTTCTTAAAAACAAGGCCCCTAGATGGCATGAGCAACTACAGTGCTGGTGCCTAAATTTCAGAGGTCGTGTCACTGTTGCTTCTGTTAAGAACTTCCAACTTGTTGCTTCAGCTGAACCATCCCACAACGTGTCCGCTGCGGATCAGGAAAAGGTAATTTTACAATTTGGAAAAATTGGAAAAGACATCTTCACGATGGACTATCTCTACCCACTTTCAGCCTTCCAAGCTTTTGCGATCTGCCTGAGCAGCTTTGATACCAGACCAGCCTGTGAATGATAACCATGGCGCTCGGAGATATTTGCTTTTGTAAACTAAAACGTTTGCCCTAATTTTTTGAAGCGTTTCTTCCCTAAATGCCAAGCTTATTATGCAATGCCATCACAGCTGATCTTGGCAGTTCAATCATAGCTTTTTTGTGATCGTGGAATTTGACTTGTATCCCAATTCATCATTCTAACTCTACGGAAGTAAAAGAAGTTCAGTGCATAGTTTCTAAACAGTTCTGTAGTTTTTTCTTGTTGGAAAATCGTATAATTGGTGAGAGCCTGCGTTTCACTCTAACTTTTAGCTGTAAAATTACCTAGCATAGTTTTTTCTTATTTTATAGCTGCATTGCAGTTGACCAGAGGGATGCACTTGTGTGGGTCTTCATATACTATGCCACAGGTTCCCCACCTGCCTCAATACTGGCAACGCCTTCTAGTCTTCCCTGGACTACATTTGCTGGCTAAGTTAACCTTTTGACAAAGCATGTTGAAACTATCTCCAGTCTTTTGTTACTCGAAACTACTTTTAATCGCTTGTTTCAGGTCTTTTCTCCCTGTTCTGATATGTTTGATGCTGCTTCTTTGGGATTCCAGTGATTGCTGCTGATAAGCATGTGCTTGCTTAAAGTAAAAAAAGGTTTGTCGCCCTAACCAGCAATGGAGAAACCAACACAGCAAGAAAGCCTCCACTTGTACTATCAATATACAGTGAATTATTAACCATACAGTAGATGTCCAGTTTGGGATTAAGGACTTAGCTTTGTTGTAGTCTATGTTCGAGCCCTAATAGCCACTAAAATATTTTTTTAGTTTAAATAATTTTTTTATGATTTTAGATCATTTTTATATGTTATATTTAAAAATGCAACTAAACATTGCTTTTCAAAAATACTTTTAAAAAATTTTAATTTTAATTTTTTTTCTTTAAAATAATATTTTAAGTATTTTAGATAAGTGCTAATGTTAAAAATAATTTATAAAAAAAAACTTATTTTTATGAATTTCTAGACAAAAGCAACTTTCAAAAAACAGTAAATTAAAATCTTCAATAATTTTGGTCAAAGCCAGCAATACGTTTAATCTTCTTTGTTCAACAATGTTTAAGCTATGAGCACCATAGTTAATAGACATTGGAAACCAGAAAGAAACTCTTCATCATTCGTCGATGGTCTGGCTACTTTCAGCTACATGCTTCGCCTCCTCTCGAGGCAGTTTCACAATTCTTCCCCTTTGTCGGCAAGGTCGTATTTCTCATCTCACAGAGGAGTACGCAATGAACTCCCTTGAAGTAAATTGAAAAGGCTGATGCGGGAAAGGGTTCCTGAATTGAGCATTTGAAAAAAAGAAGAAAAAAAAAGGATGTTCAATCAGAATACTCGTAATCAGAAAGGTGGTGAACAAATGAGAGTGCACAGGTAAGTAGAAGACGCACGGTCGAGGTCCATAAACTTTGATCTGGCGTACATGGGTATCCCTTCCATTAAGATGATTCGATAGCACCGCAATTTGCAACATAAATGTGTTAACAAATGTTTCCCTGCCAAAGATACAGTTCCAGGATTAGGAAATCAAATTGCTCATCATGATCTAGATTGACACAGTCCTATAGGACTACTATTTCAAAATTACAGTCATTGCTGAGCCGAGCCACCTATGGTTCTGACTTCAGAATACTAAAAATTCTGCATCATATAGAACTGATGTAATTGAACTTGAAACTTAGATCATTATTAACTTGAAAACAATTATATGACACATAGCAGCCGCTTACTTGAAAAAAACAAAAACTTGATATAACAAAACACATTTTCATGTTGCATGCTGTTCTTGACTTGGGATGATAGGAAAATTTCAACTACTCAACACCATCATTAAGATTTACCCTCTGTTGAATTGAACCCATAACCCCATTTTGGACAAGCCAGGAAACGTTTCCAACTCAGTTGTACTTCAACATGCCTCAAAACACTTGATGAGTTGACATTAAGAAGATAAACCAGTAACTAAAAGTTGATAGAAAATGGTAGTAAGAATTTCATCCTCTGCCTTCCATCTCCAATAAAGGAAAGGAATCTTTGATTCTCGATTTCTAGTGCTGATAACTACCGACAAATATCAGTGATCATGATCAACACAGCAGGTAAAACAAGTAATTAGCTTTATATTTCTAGATGATAAACTTAATTTAGTAGCAGCCAACTAAGTTTCTGATATTCAGAAGAACTAGATTTGGACAAGAACAAAACCAAATGATGACAGACTTGGATAATGCCTATTATGCATCACTAAGCAAAGAGAATTAATAAAAAAAGCACATAGGCATAAATATAATGGCAGAACTTACTAATTACCTAGGGTCATTTCCAGATAAGGACAGATAAACCCACCCAGTTGGCTTCACAAGTTCCATAGTCTTAATCTCCTAAAACAAAATTTATACCAAAACCAAAATGAGTCGCCACAAATATGATTTTCAATTACAAAAACACAACAAAGTACAGAATACAGCAAAATACCTTCAAATTATGAAACCCATCACCAGCACGAATCGAAATCTTACTAGGTGTATAACTCTCATCCAGCTTAAAATCCAAATAAAGAACAACTAACTTGAAAAACACAAAATTCCCAAGAATTAATCCTAACACACAAAAACCCAATTAACCAAAATTAAAAAAAAAAATGGAAGAGAGAGAGAGAGAGAGAGATTAACAGGAGTTACATACTTGCAGCTTCACTTTCTTCTGAAATTGAATATTAACCAAATGTGGTTGTGCTCCATCAGACCTAAAAAAACAAACAGATGAAAAAGATTCAAACTTTATAATCCAATCAATTAAAACAAGATACTCAAACTTTCATTTCCTCTTTCAATAAGGATTCAAACTTTATCAGGTAAACGGAGAGACAAAAGGGTGTGTTCGTTAACTGCCAATAAGTGTCTAGATTGTCATCTCTAAGAGAAGAGACCCCATTTCCAGGTTTGCAGGAACTAACACTCCAAGCAGCTTTTATTCCCATTTCTCTATGATCATCTTCAATTACCAAGTGCTTGTTTCCTCCTGTGATCTTCCCTTCTTCTTCTCCTTCCGATGATTCAGTTGCCATTCTTTGTTAACCAGTAGGCAATGTAGCTTAAATTTTTTCAATCTTTATTCATTTTTGACAAAATAATAATAATAATAATAATAATAATAATTTTGAGTGAAGTTACCGTAAGTAAGCACCGTAGGAAAAGTGAGCTATATGCCAAACCAGAATCTGAAACTTGCTTTCGTTGAAAAGGGGGAAGAGTTTTAAAATTGCTAGATGGCTTGTCGCTTGATTTTATAGACGACTTGCCGTTGTTATCAAGTAACTGGAGTTGCTAAACGACCTACCGTTGTTGTTTATAGGCATGTAGCTTTTGGGCATCCAGAAAATATAGAAATGCTCTAAAAAATTTCCAGATGTGAATGGTCTGTTTAGGATTGAATTACAAAATAACTTGTTATTAGCGTATTGCAAAATACCTGGATGGTCTGTTAAGGCCACTAAAATTAATAAAATCAAATAAATTTATGCAAATTGCCTCCAAAGGGGTGGAGGATATAATGAGAAATTTGGATATCATTTTCTGTCAATAAAAAAGTTGAAATCAAGCAGAAAATTTACCTAGAATAAAAATTGTATCAGCATATATAAATAGGAAATTACCTTATCATATAAAACTCTCAAGATGTAGCTTATCATATATAGTTTTCTAGAACTGCTATTTGTAATTACTATGTACATGACACCTTTTTCCTATATAATGAAAGAATAGTCTCAATGGGAGGCAATTCAAACCAAACCATTATGTTATGGTATCATAACTTTTCTCACAGAATTTCTAAGTTTTAGCTTTCTCGGTCATAGTTTTATGGAGAAATTAAATAATATTTGTGTCAGATTTATTAGGAAAAAAAATGTTGCTTTGACATTTTAGTTGGAGATTTTTCTCTAGAAAAAGAAGTTATGGGGCCATATAGATGACAATATCAAAGGAAACTTGGGTGTTGAGGGATTTCATGTTGCTAAGACAACATTGTCAAAATGCACAAATCATTCTGTGGAGTCACATTTGATTCTTTCTTTACATCCACATAGATCAACCAAAGCTATATGGGATCACCTCACACAAGTTTATAACCAAGACAACAATGCTAGGTGTTTTCAGTTTGAGTTGTCCATTGCTAAATATTCTCAAGGAGATCTTTCTGTTCAAGATTACTATTATGAATTTTTGACTATGTGAAATGACTATTTTGACCTTGTTACAACCAAGGTTTCTGCAAAAGGTATGCTAGCAATGCAACAAGTCCATAAAATCAGCTAACAAGATCAATTTATGATGAAATTACAACCTGAAATAAATCATTTCGTGCCTCTCTAGTCAATCGCGACCCTGCTGAACTCTTGCGTGAAGAATATCGTCTCCATACTCAGACCATTATAGAGTAGGAAAGAGTTGCCTCTACCACTATCCCAACTACTTATATTGCTCATAGCAAGGGGAAAAGTCATGATAATGAGCAAGACATAATGCTAGTTATAAGAAGTATGACCATATTGCTCCTCACTATCCAAATAAAGTTTGCAACTACTGTAAGCAACTAGGAAACATCATTTAGGAGTGTCCTATTCGTCCTTCTCAACGCTCACACAATTTATCACACTGTTGTTTGTACTGCTGGCTCACCTACCTCACAAACTCCAAAAATTTATGAACTCAAGAGATGGTACAAGAAATGATTGTGAGTGCATTCTCCTTTCTTTCTTGAATCTTAGATTCAGGTGCTTCCACTTATATGACAAACTCTCTGCATGACTTAAGTAATATTCAAAAATATTATGGATCCTCACATATTCAAACAACTAATGGTAGTGTTCTTCTCATTATGATTGCTGGTGATGTACCTCTTTTTTAAAAGGATATTTTTGTCTCACCTAAGCTTGCTATAAATTTAGCTTCTATAGGTCAGTTTGTGGACAATAACTATGATTTTCACTTTTCTAATCATGTCTTTATTGTACATGACTAGATGTTAGGATAGTTGATAGCGAAAAGGCCTAAGCATGGATGTCTATTTTCTCTCCAACTCCTTGTTCCACGCATTTTGCTTCATTCCTTTGTTTTATCTTTCTTTTGTATTGCACCTAAAGTGTCCAATAAAGTTTGGCATAAATGTTCCAAATCCTAGAATTTTCTCTGATTTTGAAATTTAGGTTAATAAACAATAAAACACATTTTTCTTCAACTATGTTCCTTGATTATGCTACATGTAAACTTGGAAAAAAGTAAAATTTGTCATTTTCCTTATAAAAGCAGTAGAGCCACAAACCCTTTTGAGATAATTTATACTGATGTTTGGGGAATTGGTCCAGTCATTTCTTATGCACATTATAAATATTTTGTAATTTTTATTAATGACTACAGCTGTTATACATAGGTCTATTTCTTGTGGAACAAATAAGAAGTTTTGTTTGTGTTCAAACTATTCTTGATACTTGTTAACACTCAATTCTATACCACAATTAAAATTCTTAGATCAAATTTGGATGAGGAATATATGTCTAATGATTTCCAATCTTTCTAGCAAGCTAAAGGTATCATTTCTCAACGATCATTTTCCTATACTCCTTAATCAATCGGAGTAGATGTAGTCTTGCAATTAGTGAGACCAACACGAGCCAAGAGATCATAAGCATACTTGGCCTGAGACAATAAATAACTAGTAATATCACGATTGATCTCTAATCCCAGAAAATAATTAAGCAAGCCTAGATCCTTCATCTCAAAATGACGACTTGGGAACTGTTTGAGATTAGAGATTTCAATAGCATCATCCCCAGTGATAATCATGTCATCCGTATAGAGAAGAAGAAAAATGACCTCATTCATAGTCTTATGTATGAAAAGAGCAAAATCATAATGACTAGAGGTAAAGCCAAAATCCTGAATAGTAAAGATGAATTTGTCAAATCACGCACGCATAACTTGTTGAGACTATATAAGGCACGACTAAGCTTACATACTTTTAGAGATTGAATGTTGAAACTAGGAGGTTTCATAAAAACATCTGCAATAAGATCACCATTCAGAAATGCATTCTTGACATCATTTGATAAAGATTCCATTGATGAGCTATAGCAACAACAAACAGGCTGCGCACTAAAGTGCGAGCAACAAGAGAAATTGTTTCCTCATAATCAATCCCATATTCTTGAGATTACCCCTGAGCAATAAGACTAGCTTTATGACACTCAATAGAACCATATGAGTGTGTCTTGACTTTGTATACCCATCAGCAACCAATAACAGTTTTGTTAAGAGGAACATCATTAATGTCCCTGGTATTAGTTTTATCTAGAACCTGCAATTTATTAATCATAGCTTGCTGCCAAAGTGGATTTGGTCGAGCCTCACGATAGGAACTAGGTTTATAAGAGCAAAAAGCAATAAAACCAACAATAAAATGATGAAAAAGAACAAATGGTTTGGTTACCCTTTGTGGTTGTCTTGATAAAGGTGAAACTAATTGAGATGGTAGTTTGATAGGAAGCTCAGCAAAAATATCAAATGAAGGATCATCATCAATGTCATCACCCAATTTCTGGGTCATTCCCCAAAATATACCAAAACTAACAAAAATAAAATAAAAGGGGTTGATGTTGGTAGAAAAATCAATGTGGAAATTTTGGTTGTTTTCGAGAGTCCGATCATATCTCTTTTGTACCTAAAAATAGAGAAAAGTACAGATTTAAGGCAAAAATAATTTATCATTGGATAAATCTATGTAAAATTGAGTCGAAGGGCATAATTATATTTTTTAAAGGCCAATTTGATCTAATCATGGGCTGATTTAAAGTATAATTATATTTGGGAATTAATTCAAGATCCAATAGAAGGATTTAATTAAGTGCAAACACTTAATTATACTTTAAATTGGTCAAATTAATTTTATTAAGGGCTTAATCGATGAGAAATCAAGTTTTTGAATTTAATTCGGGTTTAATTGATGAGATTGGAGTTTTCGGGGATCGAATTGAATTGTTTTAAGCCAATTATGCGAAATCAGGGGCCAAATTGAACGAATTGAGAGTCTAATGGTCAATTGAGGGTTAAATCACTCAAATTAAAAACCAAGGACCAAAATAAAAAAGATGCTCAAAGCTAAAGATGCTCTTGAAATTCTGACGGGGATACAATTGCACAAAATTAAAAGTTTAAAACCAATTGGGGATGCAATTAGAACAATTGCAAATTAAAGGACCAAATCGCAATTTCCCAAAACCAAACCTGCATGTGCCTGCACTGTTCCGACACCTGAACAGTGTAGAGCACGATGCTGCATCCCTCAGCCTTCTGCAAATTTCAGAGGTGATATACACACAATATGTTTGTCTTCATTCCTCTATAAATACCTCGTTCGCAGCTGCAAAAAAAGGGGGAGGAAAAATTACGAAGTAGAGGAAAAAGAGGGTAGAATTGCTACGTTATAGAGGAGCAAGAAACCAAAGAGAAATCATGCACACAGAGGGAAAGAGAGGAGATAAACGAGCAAAATTTTCACGTCAAAGAGAAGAGAAAAAACACAGGAAAAAGAAACCAGAGAAAAACCAGGGGGAAACAGAGGAGAAAAATAATGAACCTCAGCCAAAAACCAGAGAAAACGGGGAGTTTGCAGAGAATTTTTGGCAAAGAAAAAAACAAGCCAAAACAAGGAAATATTACAAAAAAAATTACACTATCATCCCTCATCTCCCTCGGCAACCAGCTTTCTCTCTCTCTCTCTATGTGCAAGTCCTCTCTCTCCACCAAAGGTGGCTGCCCGACCACCCAACACCTCTCTCATCATCACTGTGAGCTTCCCCTCTACACCAGCAACCTAGCCATACTATCCAGCGAGGCAACAGAGATGGTCGTAGTAGCAACAGCGTGAACCCGTGGACTTCCGACGCCTCCTCCGGCCAGCACAGGCCACCGTTGACGACGCCACCACCACAGAAATCATCACCTCGACCTCCTTTATCCAACAGTACTAACAGGTACTCCTTTTGTTACTTTTGAAAAATCCCCCAATTCATCATCTTCTTCATCCCACTGCATGCAGGGGACACAAATTTGTGTCCCCCTGTTCATGCAGGCCGGGCTTTGTGCCCAGCCCAAACGTATAGGGGAGGTGGGCTGCCAACCCACCTGGACTGGAGGCCAGCCCATTCAGAGATGGGCTGGACAGTTAGCCCAAATAATTTTTTTTATTTTTGTTTTATTTTATTTTAAAAAATAGTAAAAAATATAAAAATACAAAAAAATCAAAAACATAAAAAGGTTTTGTTTTCGTGCATATGGCTAGATTCCAAAGTTTTTTCCATCATATTTTTTGTAAAAAAAATATATTGCATCTTTCTCATATTTTGAAAGGAAAATTGAATATCGTAACCAGTTTATGATTATTCATTGGAATTTGGCCAAAATATCAAAAAAAATTAATAATTATTTTGTTTTAACTATTAGGGTGTAAAATTATATTATAAAGTACACCGGCAAAAAAAATGTTTTTTTTTTTTTAAATGCAATGTAATTTTTTTAACTTAGAAGAACAATCAAGCAATAATGCAACTTACCTGAGGTAGGGTGCAATGGGGGTAATGCTTCTTCCCCTTGCACAACAAGTCCCCTTATCCAGACTCTCACAGACCAATAGATATTTCTAGTGATCTTAATACCAGGTGGCGACTCCTGATATTTATAGTCGTAAATTTTACGGCTATAAAACACACCTCTATTTTCACCGCGCGCCGTTGTCCTCCCCAAACCCGGGGATGACGGGGCGCGAAACGTGTTAAAAATCATCGTCGCGACAATCAAGACAAGATCCTCTATATGAGTAGTAATATGAAAATCTTTGGTGAACTAAAGGAAGTACCTTCATCAAACTCATTCAAAAACAAGTCTATAGATAGATCAATGAAGACTGAAGAGGTAGATGTGTGGGGTAAGTGGAATTTAGACAATGATGAAAATATTTTGTGCTACCAAAAAACCACATGACGAGAAATGCGAAAACATTTAAAGATAGGATCCTAACAGTGATACCCTTTATGTTTGATACCATACCCTAGAAAACAACAAAGATGAGACCAAGGTTCGATTTGGTGTGTTCATGAGGTTGAGATATTTGAAAAAAAAATTAAATTTATAATTTTTATTATGTATGTGTTTCAAGAAACATAACAGCTGTATAACAAAAGCTAATTAGGCATCAAAAAAACACTATAGACATATACCCATTTGAACTATTCACTAGAGTAGTTTAATGACATTGTTATTTGTCCCAAAAAATGCCTTGGTGGTAGGGGTATTTATGTCTTTTTACAGGACTTATTAGTCATTAAAGAATTAAATAGGGGTATATATGCCTTTTTTTCTTCTAAACACAATAAAATGACTTAATTACCCTCAAAATCAAAACTTTTGTAACTGACAAGGAAGGGTATTTCAGATTTTTCATATATTTAAATGCAATAAAATAACAAATTTGCCATTGAAACTAAAAAAATTAAAGAATATGTTTTAGGGATTTTTGCATCCATGTACTTTAGATGATACGTGCAACATCTCAGATCCAAAAAATAATTTTTCATTATGTCATTAGAAGCTTTTTCTTGTCCTCTTCTTGATAGTGCAATGTGTGTTAGTAATTGTGAGGTGGTTTGTCACTTATGGACTTTTGTTTTCTCTCTTCACCCTTGAAAATTACACTCTGACCCTCTTTATTAATGATATTTCAACTCAATCCTTATTCTTTTGATTTCAAATTTTGTTCTTGGCCTTTATGTAAAAGATTTTTTTATTTTCAATTTAATCCTTCAATCAAAATTTGTCATGTATTATTATTTTTTACAATTTGATCTTTATTCTTTTATTTTTTTGCTGAATTTAATATTCTTTTCAATATCATCCTATATATATATATTAATTTTTTTTTTGCTTGTATTTCTTATTTCAGTTTAATCCTCATTTTTTTTGGTTTCTTTTGTTAAGTTTATTTTTCTTTTCAATTTCACCCTTTAATCAATGATACAATTTATATGGTATTTCAATTTTGATTTTCATTATTTTAATTTTTTTAATCCTTTTGTTTATTTTTTTTTCAATTTCATCCTTCAACATTTGATTGATTGAGATTTGGGTTTTATGTTTTTTTTTTTTAAATAAGATGTTTTCGATCTAATAACCTGGATCATGAGTTTGAAAAGTTAACATAAATTATTTTTTTTTTAAACAGGCTTTATGATATACATAATATTTCTTTAATAAATTTCTTGATTTCATGATCTGAGCATGAGATTAGCGGGATAACCCGGGTATATTTATATATTTTATTTGAACAAAGAATTTCTTGTAGAAAATAACGCACATATATTTTAATATGATTGTAATTTAGTATGTATTTTTTTTTACAATTTCAAAATATGAATATTAGGATATGAGATCCAGTTTTTTTTTTTTTTTATCAAGTTTTACTCTCTTTAAAGGTTTTTAAAGAGTTTTCAATTATGGACTTCGCTAAATAAAGTAATAAGAATAAAAAAAGCAATGAAATTAAATTTAGATTATGATTTATCATATATTTACTTTACATTTTATATTTTATTTTTTATCACATAATAAAAATAAAGTTAGTTTTAAATAGGAAGATATTTTTGCTTGTTAATTAAATCAGCTTTTATGTGCATTATAAGAAGAATAGAGTTCTTTTGTTTTTCAATTAAATAAAAGAAATGGGAATATATTATAATAAATCAATATAAATGAAGTGATTTTAATTTTTAAGTACGTTTTTAAGGAAATTATATGAAATGTTTACGTATTAGTTTGTTTTAATTTTTAGGTATGCTTTATAAGGAAATTATATGAATTTTTAGGAATTAGTTTTCCAGGTTATAAGTTTTTAATGGGTTATTAGTTATATAACACACACGTATATTCTTTAATCATTATTTATTGAATCAACCCATTTATTAAAAATAAAGATACAGTTGAATAATATATAGTGTAAAAAATAATAAAAAAGATTAATATGTATCAAAGAATCATTTCAATACAAAAAATTAAATCTTTAGATGAAACTTAATATTTTTATATTGCTCTCAAATACATTTTCTCAAATATATTGATGTAACTGGGAAAATTCCCTGCCCCACATGATCTTTCACCGAAGGCTACAAGACTAGAGAGATTAGAGTGCAAGACCAAACATTCAGAACAGAAGCCATAGTTAAGAAGACGAGTATATGCATCGTATCTTGCCCGGATAATTCAAGCCTCACATCTTTTATCTCTTGGAGCTTATGGCTTACGAGCTATTTCACATATTCTACCATGTAGGGCATCTACTCCTCACAACTCTGTGTGCTTATAGCTGTGACAATAGATTACTGAAGATCCTACTGTTTGTCTGAAGCAAATTCTGGTCAATATTTTTTTTTTTGAGTTTTTTTCTTAAACTTTCTCATTAAAAAAGAAACAATTCTCACGGTTGTGCATAACTGTTAGAAAATGATATAAATTATATTTGATAAAAATCAAGCACAAGGTAGTGTGGGTCTGTATGCAAGTTTCAAGTCTAACGAGTTTTTATTTGAAGGGTTGTGTTAGGAAATAATGTAAATCATATTATGAGACCTCACTTAAAAACTTAGACTTTTAGGTGAGATGATTATTTAATAATAACTATAGGACAGAACATGCGAAATAATTGGTGGCTTATATAGTAAATGCGTAACCTCCAGACCATGCATACACTACATGCGTTACAGAATTACAAAAACAACGACAACTATTGAAGATAACATTTTGCTGAATTACAAAAACAGCAACAATAGGCAACAACCAGCAAAATCACATAATTCAATAGAAAATAAATTTGTAATTGAAGAAAAAACAATCTTAACACCAAAATAATTTATTACAATAAAGAATATCAATTCAATTATAAATTAATTAAATTATATAGTTATACATCTAACAAATTAACATATTGATGGACTTGTACAATCAGAAGCATGGGCATGTCACCTTCCTACATGATATACTTGATCATCCTCCTTTACTACATTTTCCAAACATTAAGCCTCCCCAACCTTCCCTGTTTGGGAGTGTGATTGCAGTTGCTTTTGAAAATGATATTCATTTAGAAATTGCATCAAAATGATATTTTTTTAAAATCATTTTTGACATCAGCACATGAAAATAATCTACAAACACTATTTTTTTTATTTAAAGTAATAAATAAATAAATAAAAATCGCCCCCCCCCCCCCCCCCCTCCCCAAGAGCAACATGATGAGAACCAAATATTGAACACATAACATTGCTAGTAGCATCATGAATTGTGGTTATAGCTCTCCGACCCTCGCATGTTAAAAAACTCACTTTACATATTATAAAATATTACATGAATATTAGGTGTGCATAAACCACCGACTAATCATCTTTCTTTTCATGTCGATGATTAGCAAGAAACAAGTCATCAAGTGTATCAAAATCATTAGATTTGTATTGATGCAATTCAAACCAACACATTGCCTCAATCAGGACAGCAATATTTATGGTGATTAACACAACCATTGTATTAAAAATAGAGCTCTACTATTTGCAATCTATTTATAGTGATTAACACAATCATTGTATTAAAACTTAAGACTCATATCATTAATTATAGGTACAACAATATAGCTATTCAATGGCCCTCACCCAACAACCTCCAAGTAATATCAACATCAAATTTAGCCAAATCCCACCCAATTCCTTGACATTAAATTTTTAAGACAACATAATTCATTGATTTCTCTTACTAAAAAAGACAATGCACACACTTGACTAGTTTTATATCTAATTAATCTTCAATGAGGCAAAACCAACAAAAACAATCACAAATTACCCAAGTAAGTAAAAAAAATAATAGAGCTTAAATTGGTTAAATGGACACTTATGGGTGGTGTTAGTGGCGATGATAATGATAGTGGGAGAAATTGTTGGTTTCTGCGGCTGGATGGCTAGAGAGAGACTGGTGAGAGAGAGAGGTGTGAGGTCTATCATGGGGATGAGAGAAATGTACGTAGTTTTTTTTTTTTTTTTTTTTTTTTTTTTTTTTTTTTTATGGTGGAGAGAAAGATCAGCACCGAGTTGAGAGCAGTGCAAGGGTTGAAGAAGCAGTGGAAGAAAAAAAAAAGGTTTTTTTTTTTTTTTTATATACTAATTGATCTCTTTCAAAGATTATAGAGAAAAGCTGTTTGCACTTGGCACGCTTACGAGTCGCAATTAGGACCAGGTATTAACAAAGAACTTCGCAATCCTGATGGGTTGAAACTCTCTTGATTTGCGACCCATGAGCTAGAGCCCCAGGCGTTAGCAATCACATATTCTCTGAAGCTTCCGTCTGACCATGTAGACGTCTTTCATTCACAAAACCCTTATCGCCACCACCTTTCGAAATGATAGGCTCAAATCTGGAAATTAAAACGTATATACTCCACAGGACTTCAAAGGAAAGGAAAAGATTCCGTGGGATCTACCCACCCTCCCTCCCTCTCTATTTTATTTTTTTCAGTCCAGAAACTGAACAAGTCATCATTCAATAATCACCTTAATTAACCTAATTATAAGTTTTCTTTCCTTTCCTCTTTCCAGTCTCCCCAATCTAGTCATAAATGAAGTCATTGTAGAAACTCATGGCAAGCATGTAACGATATATATATAATAAACCTGCTGGACATTTGAAATGCCCTTCAACGCTCGTAAGAGGCATGGAGTTCAAACATCATGTTCAATGCCTTGTAAGAGATATGGAAGAATTTATCCCTCGTAGATAATAATAACTTGCAGCGCTGTCGTCTTCAGAAAATATAAAACATGGCCATCAACTGAAACGAATCAGCCTAATAAAACAAAGCACGGGGAAGTAGCTAGAAATCTAATTTCCGTACTCTCTGGTTCCAGAATTGTTTTTTTCTTCTGGATTATAGCTGTGGAACAAGAAAGGACAGCCCCACTTGCAGAAGGTTCGTCCATGGGAGGCAACTTGCTTGGTAGGCAAATGAGGTTCTCAGTATCTGCCACTGCATGTATTATGTCAAGCTGAGAACATACCCCACACAACTACGGTTTTTTCTTCTTCTTACTTTCTACTTTCCTGTATTTTTTTCATTTAATCCTGGTGCGAGTGGAATCATCGAGTTTCAAATAGTGTGCTGTGGTAAAAAAGAGAGAAGAAAACATGAACTAAGCATAGAAGAATTATCAGAGCAAGATCTTTCTAGGTTTTAGAGTGGTCCAGTTAAATGAACATCGACGAAAAAACTAACTTGAATGGCTTACACACCAACCAATAACTCACCAAACATCTGCATTATGAAGCAAGGTAACAGCCACAAAAAAAGTGTCGTACTGGGCACTAGTGTACTGCGATGAAGCTACAAAATGTTAACGAACGTACAAACAATAAATAATTGCTGAGTTTCTTAAGTGTATGTATGCTAAAAATTTATTTATTTTGAAGTTTAAAAAATTATGGTAGACAGATTTAAAATTGTTTAGAATTTAAAAATTATTAGGAGATCAAATATTCTTTTCAGCTTAGAATAATTACGTCAAAGTTGAGTTGTCTCAAACCACAAAAGACTCAAGTAGTCGGCATTTTATGACAATTCACATGAACCACTAACAAAAAACTATACCAAACTTTTTTAGAATAGAAAAATTGTTAACTTTTGAGTGCTACCTCTTTTAGAATACAAAAAACTATACCGGATTGGTCTGATTTTATGTTCCTGTTAATTTTAAGCCCGCCACTTCAAAATTTTAAAGCAAATTGCCTAATTCATTCGCCTCCAGATGTTTATATTTATACACAAAATTTTTTGCCTTCTCAATTATTTATCCGATGTGGGATAAATTGAGTAAGGAAAAATTTAAGCCTTGTCAGTTGCCTTAGCTGATTAACAACACTGAAGATTATTTAAACTGAAAAAACAATATGGGACAATGCTATTTGTACGATGTGAGACAAATTGCATCGTCCCATATCGGACAAATCAATTTGTCCAGCATTTCCACTGGACAAATTGTGTGTGTGTGTATATATATTAATTTTTTTTATAAAAAATATATATTATAAAAAAATAAAATTATTGTGTTGATTTTATAAAAAATAAAAATTATATATATATATATATATATATATATATATATATATATATATATATATATCATGGAATCACTCTTGAAAATCAGTAATATTAACTTTAAATTTATACTTATTTTTTTATTTTTTACTTTAAATTAAATTTTTTTTGATGTTTTTAAATCATTTTCATGTCCTGATGTCGAAATAATTTATTGGAGTTGGAGCTAGTACTAGTAATATCGGTGTTGGTACCGGTATTAGTATTGATAATCCTTTCAATAATAATACTTTTGATGAATGTATTAAAAATAACGAGGAAAATGACGGTCATGAGACTGATTTTAATTTATATAGCACATTAGCAAAATATTTATTTTAAATTTGTTAGTTCTTATCTAATGAAGTTCTATGGACATAATTGTTTTGTAATGTATTTTTAAGTTATTTTGAATTATATATGAACCTTTAACTAATGAAGTTTTATGCCCATAATTATGTTGTATTGTATTCAAAAATATTTTACTTATGATTTTACAATTTTTTTACCTACATGATTTTAGCTGTGATTTTATGATTTTTGTATGAAAAAATTCAGGTATGATTTTGCGATTTTAAGATCCGAGTTTCTGAAGCCCCTTCTGTATCGTGTCAAAATTGTGATTTTGACATCCATGCTAGACATAATATATTGTTGATTTCTATAATGAAAGTACTTTTTTCCCCTCTTGGGTGGGAAAAAAAGAAAGAAATCTTGATTATGGGGTGTTTTGGTCTATTTAGCTGGCTTATTGGTTATTATAAGATTTTTCGTGTGATGACATATGGTGGCCGAAATTTCACATGTGGTTATTTATTTTTATTTTTTATTCTATTCTCTATCTTATAGGATAAAATGCACAATTCTCCTCCTTGTTTTTTTTTATTTAATTTCAATTCTTATTTTTTTTATTTCTTGCATTTTTATTCTTTTTATCATTAATTTAGTCCTTTAATTACAATTTCTCATATATATATATATATATATATATATATATATATGAAACAGATTAAAAATCAAATGAATAAAGATTAAAATGAATATATTTTAATCTTTATTCATTTGATTTTTAATCTGTTTCCTTGACCCTTTTGTTAAAATTTCATTGGCTTTGATTTTATCCTTCAATATTTGATTTTATCCTTCAATCAAAGTTCTTTGTTATATATATTTTCAATAAAAAAATGATGTGACTGGACGCATAAGCAAATATTGATCTAGTTTTTTCTATTTGTCCTGTTCCTGCACAATTTATTACATTTCAAAGACAAAAGAAATTGATGTCAAAACGGACTTTAAGAATAAAAAGGGAATTCCTTTACCATTTTCAATCTTTGAACAATGGCGAAAAAAACATATTAATCCATAAATACCAACAAATTAGATGTCAAAATCGACATTAAGACTGAAAAGAGAATACCGCCCGCCCCTCTGCCCTTTCCCCGGGGGAATTGGGAGAAAAAGACAGACAGAAGCGGGAGAGTAGCTCACGAGGGTGTCTTCCTATTCCTACAGTCAATAAATTTGTGATATCTCAATCTACTAGCACTCTCTCTCTCTCTCACTCACACACACAGAGACACACGTCCCTGAGGCCCTGGTTAGATTTGAAATATTCATTTGTATGAAGGTATTATAGCAACAAATTCTGATAGAATTATCTGAGAATCTCAATCCTATGTTTATTGTAACTGCAGCTACCACACATCCATGGAAGGACATTGAGCCCTACTTGCTGAAACTTTTCAGCGCCCAGCTCCATTGATTGCTCCAACAAGCCATACAGAGCTTTGATAGTAGTAGCTAACGAGGACAAGAAAAAGAATCCGTTCACAAGCGTAGGGTTTTAATTGACAGCCAATATATACACAGCATCGGAAACAACTATCTGTTCCACATCTTTATCTCAGAAATTTCAAGTTGCTTGAGCTTCCATTCGACAAACTATCCTATGGAGACAGCATAGAAGTAATATGTTCCTCGTTTAAGAGAGAGATCGTGTCTTGAATTGCCAGAATTGACAGAAGAGAAAAGACCAGTGTAATCATAACATTGGGAGAAGACAACAGGTTCTATAATTACATTAAATGGTTCATCTGATCTTATTATCCACCGACCAGTAGAAAAAGGGAAATCCCACTTGCCAATGATAAAAATCCAGAATATTGTTTGGTTAAGAAAATAAAGAGCCTGTCCTTTGACACCGAGTCTTCCCTTTCACTCACTGTTCCTAGCCCTGCTTATCATGTGGTTCCTGAGTGGACGAGTCACTCTATATTCTGCTCTTTTGGAAGATATATTCTCCCAACTGTCTTTACCCCACTACTCTTTCCTGCCTATAAGGAGATCCTTCTGTGATCCCTCCTTCACAAGTCATCTTCCTTGACTTAACAAACCATCTTTTACCCTTATTTCTCCTGTGAAATCAATCAAGCATATTGGAGTTCGGAAGTAGTTTTTCTCTTCTTCTTTTTTCCCAATCAACCCCCAAAACCTGTCAACACTCTTCACCTTCAATAGTGCTAGGACCGCGCTCAAGTTTTTCATCAATGGCATCCAGTTCTATCACCTCTTCACGTTCCTCTTGGACACCTATGCAAAACAAACGATTCGAAAAAGCCCTGGCTTTGTATGATAAGGACACCCCTGATCGCTGGCATAATGTTGCCAAAGCTGTCGGTGGGAAATCTGCAGAGGAAGTGGAGAGGCACTATGAAATTCTCATCAAGGATGTCAGGGAAATTGAGTCTGGCCGGGTTCCTTTCCCTAATTACAGGTCAAGTGGAAACAGCAACTAAGGCATCGGTGACAAGCTCAAGGTAAGATTGTATCCTGGAAATTTACTACTATCAAACCAAACAAATCCCATCACAGCTTGTATCCCTGATTGAAGATTAATATCAACGTGCTAGTAGTTATCATAAAAGTATTGATTGCAGTATCATTTAAGCCAGGAAACTGGAAATGTAGATTTCTGATCTTTCAGGATAAATTCCATAAGAATAGTCCGTCAAATTCTGATCCGTTGGTAATATGGGACCATAGAATAGTCCAAGAAAGCGAGGATGGAAAACTCATCAAGTGTCAGATTCTCGTGGCCAGTTAATTTCCAAACTGATCATTAGGCCAAAAACCTGTTCACTGAACTGCTTATCAATGCACATTTGATTGAAAAGGCTATGCCTGACCACCGTCTGTTAAACTTCTTATCCTGTCTCTAAGCCATCCGTAGCCCACATGAGATGTAATCCGACTCTTTTTTTTAGATAACATGTAATGAATGTCATGTGCTTTGCACTCCAAACAATTCCATTTATAAATCTAAAACATTGGCCTTGCAATTTTTTTGCCTCTTATTTTCATGAAGGATTCTCTTGCAAGGAAAAATTAATAGTTTATTCAAATTTTTTAATTCTATATTATGCATGAATTGTCTTTATTCATGTTCAGTGCTTTTCCAACCTACCTGGAACTTCTAGCTGCTTCAGTGACTTTAAACTTCATAACCAAACTCTACTACCCATTACTTCGATTTTCAACTTTCTGCGGTCTAAAATCTTTTTCTCCCTACCGCCTACCTTGCAGGCTCATAAAGTACCAAAAGCTACAACAAATTACAAGACGCAGCAGAAACTAGTTCAAGTAATTGAAAACACTGCTTGCCCACCACACTATTTGCAGAAAATAGTGTTGGAAAAAAGTCAGATTGTTCACCAAGTTAATATTTCCCTGCTCTTACTTGTTCGTCCTACATGTTGCCACTCTCCTTGTAGAATTAAATCAGTGTTGTGAATTTACTATATAAGCAACGTTGTTGATTAGAAACGTGCAAAAAAGAACCCTAAACTCATTACGAAGGGAATACAATGAAGAAACCCACAAGAAGAATTACCATTTACCTAGGGCCATGATGAAAACTTCATCCAAAAATTCCAAGGAAATGGACCCCGAAAACATATATAATTAAGCACGGATTGAGCTATTTTCCCAGAAAAAAAGGACAATTTCCAATCATTTAATGCAGGAACAAGTCACCTACCTGCTTCAAATCAAATCGGTGCAGTATATTTAAATAATGGATGGACCACAACAGCAACAACTCTCTCACACACACAAATACATACATGTGTTTGCGTGTGTGTGTATATATATATACTAGCCACGCGGGCAGAAGCATATTTTTTTTAATATAAAAAAATATTTATTATGTATGATTTTTTTATCATAACATAAATTTAGATAAAATAATAAATTTATAAATAATTTTTTTAAAGTGCAAATTTTCTATAAAATATATAAATTTTAAATGAATATAAATTTATTTGTTTAGTAGGTTTCAATGAAATAATCAGTATAAAATAAGTAGTAATTTTATATTCACAAAAAGACGAAAACATAAATTGAAAATATATCCTTATGTTATTGTCATTATCATTACTACATCAGTTAAAATTATTATCCACATTACTGTCAAAATAATTAAAATAATTTCATTGCCTTGAAAAATTATTAAAAAAAATCTAAATATTTATAAAAAAAAGTTATAAATAACCAATCACTAAAATTATCATTATTATTGTGTAAATAACAAAATCATAAAAATCATTTAATCCAAAGAACATATAAAAATAATAGAAAACCAAAAAAAATAAGTAAAGGAAAAAATGAAGCAGTATTAATTTTAAAATGACTATCAACTTAAATTCAAATCTCAGGATTGAACCGATTAAAAAAAATCCCAACAAAAAAACCATTGAATTAACAAACCTGCCTGAAATTATGCTCCTTTCTCCTAAAAACACATAAAATCTACTATAAATTCCACCGCCGCACATGTACAAACACAGTTTTTTATGTATATATGTTAAAGAGTGAAAAAAAAGTATTCAATTAATCAAATAACTTGCTGGAAGAGATAATTTAATGAAATATAAAACCCAGAATAAAAAATAAAAAATTGTTTAATTAACTAAATATTTTATTTATATCTGGAATAACTAAAAATAATATTTCTAGCACCACCAATCAAACCGACATCAGAAAAATCATAACAGCGCATAATATAAAAATCATATTACCAAAATTCATCATGTCTCTCCCAGAACCTGCACCATGTCTCTCCCAGGACCGTTCCGCTTGAAGTGAGGGTCATCTATTTCGTTGCCCCATGTGAAACTGTCTAAAGTTCTTTGATTCAGCAATCAACAGCGTGGAAGAGTCTGAAGTGAATCAGCCTGGAAATACAACGGTTCGTGACAATTGGCGGCATTAAAATGATTGCCCACTGGTTGAAGATCGAGAAGGCTGGCAATGAGATATTAGAGGTTCAATTTGCTGTTGTAGTCCTCCTTTAAATCACTTTCAATTGAATGTGCAAATGCACTGCAACTTGCTACAAATCTCCTCCTTCAAGTCATCTGCAGCAACCCACCGAGAGTGCCTGAGAAAAAACTCGCTTCCCTGTTCACGCTCCCTTTCTTATCGTCGAATGAACAACACTGCCAATAAGCCTCCTCTGTTGCTAAATCGACTAACTTCAGTAGCACCATAAAAGAACTTCCTCCATGTTTTTATCTTCCTCACGGCCTGGTCCCCCCTGTCATCCCCCCTCTCACCTAACACCCTCACTCCTCATCTCTGCTTCATGATGCGAAGAAAAGGCTGCATAAATCGATATATGTACAAATAAATGAGTGAATGACAGCTAGTGGGGGAACACCTCTGTCTTGCCCAGGCCATTGTAGTGGGAAGAGGCTGACACTGCAAAGGTGTTGTTGGTAATCCTGGACGGCATGAAAATGCCGAATGATGTCCAACCGTTCTTCAAGCCTTTTGCAGCAACAAATCGAGAGTGCAATAAAAAGAATGGTTCTCCTGATAACCCTCCCATGACTATTATCCATCTAACAATACAGTGAGTAGCCCTCATCTCTTGCGAAATGAACTCACCACAGTAGCAGCACCCACAGACTCCCATCTTTTGGCCGTTTGGCCTCCCTCTGTCACCGTCGTTCTAACCCAAAACATAATGAAGGTCAAATCATGCTAAATAACCCAAGTGAACTGTCGTGTTTCACCAAAATTGCAACTCTATGCGCCGGGCATCCACACCTCAACCTGGTTGAGCTCTGCAACGCTCATCTGCAGGTATCTTGCTTTCAAAAATCCAGAGGGCTTAAATAGAAGTAATATATCGAAGCAAGTAATTTTAAGTGAATGGGTTTTTTCGGGTCTAAGAAGTTATTTCATTCGAAAAAACACACAACCAATCACCAAGGCCAATGCAACTTCGTATCAGCTGGGTTTGTTATTAAAAGCAAGAAATCAAAACAGCATGATAAACAATAAAGAACCAGTACAATGCTAGAAGCAAAAATAGAAAACGGAATAAAAAAAAAAACATAACCTCCACAAATAAGAAGCAGCAACCAGCAACGCAAACTGCCAACCGAGACGCTGAAACAATAAGCAATTTATGGGTTGAATAACGAAAACTGACAATGAAAAACAGAAGAAAACTGAAATGAACAAAATAGGAAGGAAAAAAGAATGAGACAAACCAGTAGAGAGCAGAACAGTGGGACACCCCAAAAATGAAAAAGGAAACCAGCTTATAAACGAAACATAATTGAAGGACGCAGACACCACTCCACCAACCCTCACCCAAAGCGAAGACATGAAAACAAAGAGAAGACAGGGCATGGCTATGAAGTGACATAACAGAACTCCTCAACAAAACAAACCAAACCAGATAAGAAAGGAAACGAACACTCACAAACGAACCAAGAACACAACAATGACCAGAACAGGTTTGTATTGGGTATTCGAAACACACGCACGAAACAAAGAAAGCAGGAAAAACCATGAAAACCCCCCAACCCAAAACACGGAGAACTGAATTTGTCAAAGTTAAAATCGGCAGCACACTGCCACAGTCCACAGTGCATTCACTCAGAATGCACAGTGGCTTAAACAGGAAAACAACGACACCATTTATTTTATAGTTAATATATATATGAGGATGCACCATAAGCTCGCAACATGGTAATCGGCCAAGTGCCCTTTAAAGTCTAAGACCCCGATCATCAGCAGTCCAGCTTAAGATTTTCATGCAGCCCTTTTCTGTACAGGATGATTGATTCTCTAAGCAGTCCAGCTTAAGATTTTCATGCAGCCCTTTTCTGTACAGGATGATTGATTCTCTAAGCAGGCGTTGCAGAAACAAATACTAATCGTTAAGATTCTAATTTTCAGTTAAAGTGAAAATAACATAAACAGTACAGTGGCGATGCTAACCTGATGGAAGAGGGCCCTCTTCAAGTTGAGTGGTTTTTATTGCTCTCGAATTCTATATATCGGACGTCATATGATTATATTATCGTCGAACACACCGAAAGCAAAAAAGGTACATGATCAAATGGTAATAAAAATGTAATTTTAGCAAATAAAGTTATGTACTCGAAGAAAGAATAATTGTTACGGCATCGGTGGAGGTATAGAAAAAACTTTTTTTCGAAGAATGAGTAGTTGGAAATATTTGAAATTATCATTATGTCTCTTATGACACACTCATATTTTTATTTATTCAAACCTATGATCATGGAGATAGATCATAGAGATCAGTAGCCTAATTTTCTCCTTAATGAGAGGAAAAAATTAGCTAATGAATTAATAAGAGGGGTCCTAATCTACTTATAAATAATAACATGTGTAATACATCTGCGGCTAGTAGTGGCATAGATCAGAAAGTTTCTCTCAGAAAAAAAATTTCTATTATTTTGAAGTCGTGTTGCAGCTGCATTGGAAATTCAGTCGGAGCTTGAGCAAAAATGGCTAGAGGTATTTATAATCTAAATTTCCATTGCTATATGTATTTAGCATTCAAATATATAAAGTGTATAACATGTGGTATCAGAGTCTGCCTTTATGCTATTTTGCTCAGTATATTTGTTAGTGATTCTCGGTGTATTGAATCATTTATTTTGATTTCCAATTTGTGAACTTGCATTGTTATTTTAAGTAACTATATGTTTATGACTTGCTGTTAATAACAACATGTGTAACTAAAATTAAATTGGAAATGAACTTACAGAAGGAGAGGCCACTGGCCTCTCCTCGTCCATGTGACCGGCCGCCCTTATAGGCCACTGATGAGTGTAGTGACGGCCCTCCACGGGCCATCTACCGTACAGGGAGGGGTCGATGGCCTCTCCCCAGCTGATGGAAGGAGAGGTCACTGGCCTCTCCCCGTGCTGTCACAAGCGACTCTTACGGGTCACTAGTGACAGCAATGACAGTTCTTCACGGGTCATCTGTTGCACAAGAAAGGGCCAATGGCCTCTCCCTAGCTGGTAGAAGGAGAGGCCACTAACCTCTTCATGTTCTGTGACCGGCGGCCTTACGGGCTACCTGTGAAGGTCGTTGGGTACTTTAGAGAAATGGCGACCCACTGGGTTGCCATGACATTAAGTGGTGGCTTCTGTGGCTGCCACATGTGGATATGTGAACCACCAGTCTGTGACCTTGTTGTCGGCGCATGAAGGAGCCGGTTCATTTTTTGGATCAAAGGGTTAAATATCGGGTAGGGTTTTTTTTCAAACCTGTAAGGACCAGGGTCAAGTTTTTAAAAAAAAATATAAAAAAGGTTCATTAAGTGGGTTGGACCGATTTAGTAAAACCCAATACAGAACTGACCAAATAAAATGGGTTGACTCGCCCGTACAGTTTTACAAAAAAAAAGAAAAAAAGGAGTGGAATTGTTGGTGTAGGGATTTGAACTTGGGTTCTCCAAGTTTATAAAGCCAACTGAACTATTATGCTATGCCTCTTTTATGCTTATATATCAAAGTTTTTATTCGTTTTATTTTTATAATGTAAGGTACATTATGCTATACTTCTTTTATGCTTGTTTAATGTAGTTTTTATTCCTCTTATTTTATGTTATAAGGTATTGAATTAATACATTATATTAATTTATATCTTGTGATTTATATTATTTAAATATAAATTGATGATTAGACCTAAGAATAATCAATTAAACCATAAATGTTATTGAATTTTATGGTTCTAACCAATTTCAAATGTCTAGAAAAGTCATGTCAAGGAAAGTCTTAGTATATAAGTGTGTCCATTAATACTCACCTCACCTTCCTGGGAACTTATCTTGTTGTAATTTGGAAAAATATTATTTACTTCACATTGGTTTGTTTGATTCTTAAGAACCTTATCTAAACATTGATATAATTATTAGATGTTAATGAAGTAGTAATTATCATAATAATGTTAGAAACGCCACAACATTCTAATTTTATAATTGATAATTACATCAATAATATATATGTGAATTTCATAAGGAAAATTAAATTCGGGTTGTAATTAATTCATAAATTTAATTGTTAATCCCCACAGGGACGTTTTTATTTTTATAAATTAATTAGAATAAGATATTAAATTTAATATTTAAAAATAAAATTTATCTTAGGCCCACAGGTATAATTTTTTATTATTTATTAATGTTTAAATTTATTAGACTTATTAATGATTAGTAAATTTCATGCATGATGTAACCATTGCCCACTGGTAGGTTGAAATTTATTATTAAATTGACATTGGTTAATTTAAATAAAGTTATTTTATAGCAATAAAATAATTTTTAGTTTCCTTGATAATTGTAGTTTTTCCTTCCGCTTTGATTGAAATAGTTCCAATGCTAAATGGTAATAATTTTTCTGAATGGAAAGAAAATTTGTTTTTTACATTTGGGTGCATGAAACTTGACTTGTCTCTTCGTGAGGACAAACCACCCACTCTAACGAACTTCAGTACGACACTAGAGATTGCTAAACATGAACGATGGAAGCGATCTAATTGCTTAAGTCTCATATTTATGAAATCTCACGTTATTAAAAGCATTCGGGGTTCAATCCTAGAATGTACCAAGGCTAAAGACTTTATTAAAGTTGTTGAGGAACAATTTGTCAGTTCTGATAAAGCCTTAGCCAACACCTTAATGAAAAGGTTGTCAAGCAAAACCTTTGATAATTCCAGAAGTATGCGAGAGCACATCATGGAAATGAGGGACAAGTCTGCTCAACTGAAGTCCCTAAAGGTTGATATTTTTGAGTCATTCTTGGTGCATTTCATACTTAACTCTCTCCCATCTGAATATAGTCATTTCAAAATTTCTTACAACACATATAAGGACAAATGGTTAGTAAATGAACTTTTAACTATGTGTGTTCAAAAAGAGGGGATGTTAAAGCATGAAAAGTCTTTAAGTGTTCATATGACTACTTATGATAAGGGAAATGCCAAGAGAGGCAATCATGCTCACAAACTTAAAAAGGATAACAAGTTGTCAATAAAGAAAAATGATAACAAGGATGTCTATTTTTTCTGCAAGAAGAGTGAGCATATGAAGAAAGATAGAAGTACAAAAGATGGCTAAAAAAGAAAGGTAATATCATATCTCTAGTTTGTCATTAATCTTTTTTTGTTGAGGCTCCTAGTAATACATGGTGGATTGATTCTGGTTTTACAATCCACATTGTCAATACAATGCAAGGTTTTCTCAACACAAGGAAACCAGCAAGCCATGAACAACGAGTATGTTATGGAAATAAATTGTTTTCTCAGTTGAGACGGTTGGGACATTAAGGTTGATTTTGAAATCTAGATATATTTTGGATTTGGAAATGGATTTTTTATTCCCTATTTTTCAAGAAACTTAATTTATATTTCAAAATTGGATATTATTGGTTATGGTTTTTGGTTCATCAATTCAATTTTTAGTATTTTTAAAGGTGAAAACTTTGTTGGTGGTGGAATAAAAATTGATGGTTTATTTAAAATTGATCCAGATCCCAACTTTGAAAACAATTATTTATCATTACATACAAACATTGGGATAAAAATAAGTCTTTTGAATGAGGACTCCATTTGGTTATGACATATGAGATTGGGACATATCTCCATATAGACAATCAAAAGGTTAGTAAATGATGGAGTTGTAAAAACTCTTGACTTTACTAATTTTGGTACTTGTGTGGATTGCATAAAGAGAAAACAAACCAACAAGACCACTAAAGGTGCCAAAAAGAGTTCTGACATTCTTGATATCATACATATTGATATCTATGGATCTTTTCCTACCCCTTGCATAAATGGTCAAAGATATTTTATATCTTTTATTGATGACCATACATAGTTCATGTTTCTCCATCTTCTAAATGATAAGACTGATGTATTAAATGCTTTCAAGACCTATAAGGTAGAAGTAGAGAAACAAAAGGACAAGAAAATCAAGATCATAAGATCTGATAGAGGTGGAGAGTATTATGGGAGGTACAGAGAAAAAGGGATAAATGATAGGTCCATTTGCGAAATTCCTTGAAGAGGAAAGCATTCTTGCTCAATACACAATGTCTAGCACACCACAACAAAATGGTGTGGAAGAAATAAGGAATTGCACATTGATGGACATGGTAAGAAGCATGATTGCTAATTCTCAGTTGTCTTTATCTTTATGGAGTGAAGCTTTAAAAACTGCTGTGTATGTAGTAAACGGGTTCCATCCAAAGTTGTTCCTCAGACACCTTTTGAACCGTGGAATGGATGAAAACCAAGTTTAAATGACTTACACATATGGGGTTGTCCTGCTGAAGTGAGGATTTATAATCCAAACATGAAGAAATTAGACCCAAGGACAACCAATGATTAATTTATTGGTTATTTAGTAAACTCCAAAGGATTTAGGTTTTATTGTCCTTCTTATAGTACTAGGATTGTTGAGTCTATATATGCAAAAATTTTAGAGGATTCTAAACATAGTGAAAGTCTTTGTCCTCAAATGATTGAATTTGAGGAAGCATAAGAGTTGACTGAAACTCCTTTACCATAAGGACATTTGATTGTGCTTAAGGAAATTCAAAATAATTATCTTGAACCATAATCAATTACAGAACAATCAACTCATGAGGAACAAGTTCAGATTGAACCTACTCAGACTCTGTCAAATACATAGGAAGTAAAATTAAGAAGATCCTCTAGAACAATTAGACCTGCAATCTCTAGTGATTATGTTGTATATCTCCAAGAGTTTGATTTTGATGTTGGGTCTAAAAATAATCCAAAAACATTTTCACGAGCCATGAGTGGCGAACATTCCACATTGTGGTTTAATGCCATGAAATAAGAGATGGAATCCATGGCTAAAAATCAAGTCTGGAATCTTATTGACTTACCAAAGGGAGTTATAGCCATAGGTTATAAATGGGTTTACAAAAACAAAACAGATGTTTCCGATAATGTTGAATGATATAAAGCTAGACTTGTGACCAAGGGTTTTACTCAAAAGGAAGACATTGATTATCATGAAACCTTTTCTCTAGTATCTAAGAAAGATTCATTTAGGATAATCATGACATTAGTAACTTATCTTGATCTAGAGCTATATCAAATGGATATGAAAACAACCTTTCTAAATGGGGATCTTGAAGAGAAGATTTACATGAAACAACCTAAATGTTTTGATGATAACAGTTAGAAAGCTTGTAAACTAAGAAAATCTATTTATGGACTAAAACAAGCCTCCTGTCAATGGTATATCAAGTTTCACAAGATCATTACCTCACATGGTTTTATTTAGAACCTTATTGAGTAATGTATATACCTTAAGGTTAGTGGGAGTAAAGTTATTTTTCTAGTCTTGTATGTAGATGATATTTTGTTTGCAAGTAATGATTTAGATTTGCTACACGAGACCAAAAGATTCCTTTCTTAGAAATTTAAAATGAAGGATTTGGGTGAAGCTTCTTATATCATTGACATAGAGATTTACAGAAAAAGAAGACAAAAAATATTAAAATTGTCTCAAAAGGCCTACGTTGAAAAGGTTTTATAGAGATTCAGACTGAAGAACTATAACGGTTCTGTAGCACCTATCATTAAAGGGGATAGATTCAGTAATGATCAATGTCCTTGAAATGCATTGGAAAAAGAACAAATGAAAGATATCCCATATTCATATGCAGTAGGCAACTTATTATATGCACAGGTCTGCACTAGACCTGACAGAGCAATGACAATTGGAATGTTGGGTCAATATCAAAGCAATCCAGGATTGAAAAATTGGAAAGCTGCAAAGAAAGTAATGTGATATTTGCTAGGAACCAAGCACTATAGTTTGACATATAGACACACTAACAATTTGGAGGTGATTGGATATTCAAATTCTGATTTTATGGGATGTATAGATGGCAGAAAGTTTACTTCAAGATATACCTTTCTTCTTGCTAGAGGGGCTATATCCTAGAGAAGCAACAAGCAAACTATAATTGGTACATCTACAATGAAAGAAAAATTTATTATGTGTTATGAAGCCCCTGCACAGGCACTTTGGTTGAAAACTTTTGTTGGTTGTCTCAAAATTGTCAACTCTATAGAGAGACCAATCAAGATCTTTTGCGATAATCGTGCTGCCATATTCTTCTCCAAGAATAATAAAAGTGGAAGCAAAAGTAAACATATTGACATCAATTACCTTCTTATGAGAGATAATATCAAAAAGCATGAAGTGTTTATTGAGTATATAAGTACTGAATTAATGATTGCAGATCCCATGACTAAAGATTTACAAGTAAAGCTATTTAAAAGTCATGTGAAACATATGAGATTGAGTAATTCATTTTGTACTTAGTCTTAATTTTTGTATATATACATCAAGTTATTGTAATAAAATTTTATGCACATTTATTACTTTATCCATGAGGATAAAAATAAAGTTTGGACCCTAATAACTTATGAGAAGTTTATTCATTAAGTTTTTGCCTATATGATACTCATTTGGGGGATATTTTATATGTAATACATGGAAGGGACGACTTATTATATAATGGTCTTACTACCATGATTCATGTGTATTATTCCTTATGTGAGTGGGAGGATTGCATGATCATGTTAAAGAACAAAACATATATGAGGAGTTTATGTGTCATTAGGGCAAAGTGAGAGAATGTTAGACATTACCATCATGCCCCTCATGACACACCCATATTTTTATTTATTCAAACCCATGATCATGGAGATAGATTATAGGGATCAATTGCCTAATTTTCTCTTTAATATGAGGAGAAAATTAGCTAATAAATTAATGAGAGGGGTCCCTGATCTATCTATAAATAATAGCCTGTGTATTCCATCTACGACTACTAGTAAACATAGATCAGAAGATTTCTTTCAGAAAAAATTCTATTATTTTGAAGCCGTGTTGATGTTGCATTGGGAATTCATTAGGAGTTTGAACAAAAATAACTATAAATATTTATAATCTAAATTTTCGCTGCTATGTATATTTAGCATTCGATTATATAAAATATATAACAAGAAATTGTAACATATTAGTTTAGAAACAGAAATATAATAAAAAAATTTACTCATTTATTTTAAAATGAAGTTATTTATAATTTATCAGAAAAAGAAAATGAAAAATAGTATCGTAATATCGTTTTTACTTTTTTACCCTGACTAGAGCTCTTGGTTTACGAACGCAGTGAAAGGCCCAAAATACGATCCTCCCCTTCACCGTTTTAGCCCCCAGTCACTACATTCCTCTCCTCCATGCAAACTTCTCCTACATTCAGCTTCTCCTTTCAACTCATGTCAGCTTCCAGATTATCTGCCACTGGTGCCGCGGTCGCGGCAGTGTCGACGTTTCAAAACTGTGCGTTAGCCGACTCCTCCTTCGCTTCAATCCTTTCTCTTCTTCTGCTTCACAGAAGCAACAACAAGCGGATCAAACAGAGAGTCCGAAATCCGATGCAAAACCTGAACATGAAGACCCGAAAGGGCGGGTTTTGACCCGGAGGCTTTGGAGAGAGGGGCTAAAGCTCTTCGTGAAATTAATAGCTCTCCACACGCTAAACAGGTTTTAACTATTTTTTTTATCTCAATTTCGATTTTAATATTTTTTAAATTTATTGCTTTCAAATTTGAGGAAATGAAAATGAAATATTTGTTTTTGTTTACAGTATATAATCAATTATGCTTACTTGGAATTTAGAAACCCAAAATGTGATTTGCTGAGGTGGGTTCTTATGATGTTTGCCTTTTTAGGTTTTTGATTTTATGAGGAAGCAAGATCCAGGCTCAACAATGTCAGACTGAGAAAGAGAGCTGAAATAGAACAGGAGACAATAAGAGTTAAAGCCATGGTCGAGGCTGAAGTTCAGGACATTGAGGTGGAATTGTCCGAGGAACATAACAGACGAATACTTATTGAACACATTAATGGTGAAAGAGAAAAATGGCTTGCTGCAATTAATTCAACCTTTAGTCACATTGAAGGTAAACTGCTGATTAGCGTGTTTCTCAATTTGTTGTTGTCTCAGTTACAGGGCTGATCTGGTGACATTAAGTATGTACCTTGGATGAGAAATGGCTTGGTCATGTGTGGAATTAGACACTTGTTCAAAAGTTTATGAAACCACAGATGAATCACGGCGTTTTCTCTATAAAAGCTGAAATGGATTTTATACTCAATTATCACTTGTCTCTTGCTTTGGTTTTCTGCATTCCTGAAACTTAAGAGTCTTGGCATGTTTGTTGAACAGTATTTAATTAGTGGATATAAATTTCTTCTACAGGTGGTTTTAGGACTTTATTAACTGATCAAAGTAAGTTGATTATGACTGTTGGAGGAGCTACCACATTGGCTGCAAGAATTTACACAACTAGGTTTGTATAATGCCTTTTTTCATTACATCTGCTCTGTTTTCAGTTGCTTAGACAGTAAGAGTGCACTCCAGGAAGTTTATTACCGTGCTTCATAAAAAGCCATGACGCTTTCGACTGGGCATTATGGACTAGTCTGAAGTTAGGGATTTGTTCAACTCTCTATGCAATTTGGGGTTCTTTCGAGCATCTAATTAAAGCCAAGGCTTGTTGGCTAATGGATGGGACATATAATATTAACACAACAATATGACTTCCTACCACCATGCCACCACTCCCACATCCAAGTTCATCTCAATTTCATTCTGACTATTACCACTCTTCAACTTGCCATAATGATTTCTCATTGCAGGCAGTTCTTGAGAATTTCTCAAAAGAAGTTTCATTAACTCTAATGCTGAATTTATTTGTTAGGGGCTTCTATATATTGATTTCAGACATAATATTGTTGAGGATATGGCTGAATTTATAGATCACTGGTGATGATTGCTAATCAGATAACCCATCTAACTATGCTTTGGTTGTTTTTAGTGTCTACATAGAAGGTTCTACAGTTACCTGGGGTTATATCAATCGGATATTGGGGCAACCCTCTCTGATCCGAGAATCATCCATGTCTAGATTGTGATTTTCTAGTATAATATAGTCTAATATCCCAAGCAAAAAACAAAGCTATGAAATACAGTACAGCAGCTGGGATAGCATCTTCTTTGGATAGTAAAAATGGTTTCAGAAATATTACTCTATCTGTCATTGCAAAAGAGATAGAACACCTTGCTAGAGCTACAGCAAACAGCAAAACTCACCAGGCACCCTTTCACAACATAGATGGTGTGTAATCTTGCATGTATTATATAATGCAAGAAATTATCAGGGTTTCATACACTCTGCAGGCATTTCACCCGTTTGAAACAAAAACCAAATTAACATTTGGTTTTCTACTATAACATGGTGAATTACTGAAATAGTTTGGAAGAATATTAATTCTTGTGGGATGGAGAATTGAGATTTTTGCTTTACCTTTATGGTTCCGAGCTAAGTTTTTGTTATCAGGCTGATAGTGGTATTACTGATCTGATGTAGGCGTAACAGTATGCATATAAGCGAAGCTCAGCAGAGTGCTCTAAATGCGTTGTTCTTCTGCAGTGGGGATCAGTTAAAGGACAAAGTACTTGCCCTAACTACAAACAAGCCAGGTGATCTTGACAGTGCTATTACTGATCGTATCAATGAAGTGATTGAGTTCCCGTTACCTGGGTAAGAGGAGCGGTTTAAATTTCTCTGCCTGCATCTGAGCACTTATCTTTCTAGCGAAGGGGACAATGGGTCTAGCAGGGGATCTTTGTTCAAGAGGCCACAAAAAATAACCGTATATACTATCTCTGAAGATGTGATCCGAGAGGCTGCTAAAAAGACAGAAGGGTTCTCTGGACGGGAGATAGCCAAACTCATGGCCAGTGTCCAAGCAGCTGTCTATGGACGCCCTGATTTTAACTGGTCAATATATAGAAAATTTATTTCAATAAATTCATAATAATACTAGCTTTTGAGATTGTTGGCCAAAAAGAAAAGGCTCCCATTCCGTGCCTGGTTTAGTCCACTTCGTCATTCACCTCACCTTGACAATATCATTGATTTGAGATGATAGGAATCGTTGGGTCTGCAGAAGCAGATTTTGGGAGAGAATCCTATGCTCATTTTTTTTCTTTCTATTTTTCTCGATTGCTCCTTGTCATTGAAAAAGGGCATTTAGTAGAGTTTTTCCATTGCTATATTATGGACTTGCACGAGTTTTGTATTGGCTTCGGGATTCTTTTTTGTATTTCTGTAGTTCTATAGTATAAAAAATCTTCTGTTCAGTCTTGATACCGTACTGAATAAGAAGAGTTGTACGAATTTTATTTTGTCCTTTTTGATAGTTCAACTAGTTTTGATTTGACAACTCCAGCTTTCATTTCATTTGAAACTCACCCCACATTTCATGATGTTTAAAGGACCCATGTTGTAAAATCTCATGTTAGATTGCTGAAGACTGACAAAACAAAAGAATGACTGCATAAGTGCTATTGAAATCGGTGGTATTAACCCGAGATGGTGGTCGGGTGGTTATCCATTGGTGTGGGTTTGAGGTTTGATTCCCACACTCTCCTTCAAATAGTCTATGGGGACTTTTCTGGTTTAACCTTATGGGTGTGGATTAGCCTGGTTTTAACCGGATCGGTCAAAGGGTCGCGTCCTGAATCCTGTCAGGATAGGTAATATCACAATAGAAACCGACGTAAAAAATGAGTGGTCAAGGTGAAAACAAAAAAGAAGTATTTAAAATATGGAAGAAACTCAAAAACAGCCACCGTAACAACTCTCTGTTGACTGTTTCTAACATGGCACCATTCCACGGCGAGTTCGATGCGCCATTGTTCCGGTCAGCAAGGAGCAGGGACCCTTCTACTTTCTTCAAGGAGCAAGACTCGAACGTAATAATATCAGTTTATAGTTTGCACCCACACCTGTGGTCCATACGACCACAAAAATTGCTTGAAAAAAGGGCCAAAAACCACGTGGCATAAAACGAGGCCAGCAGTAGCTTTCTAAAACAACACATGGCACCATACCAGAAAGAATCGTCCCCTACTCAGGACACGTACTCTCCTTGCTGCCACGTTTTGACACCTCCAGCTTCTCTGGGGCATGACTATCTTCTTTAATTTGCGTCATTCAGTCTTCCATATATAATCCACATGTTAGAACGATCAACAACATAGTTTTAAGATCTTCCAACTTGGGTTCCTTTTGTTTGTGACAGACGAAGTAGAAAAACATTCGTATTTGATTTGGAAGGAAAAAAAAGAGAGATTATGGAAAAGAGAGTTGTGGTTACCATGATCATGGTGGTGGTGCTATGGGTGGAGGGAGGTTGGTGTTGGAGTGCCGGTAGCACTACGGAGGACTTGATGGAGAATACGAAGGAGAGGGTAAATTTGGCAGCGGAAGGTGCCCGGATCAAGGCTGAAGAGATGAAACATGGTGCGGCAGAAACCATGCAAGATGCTGAGGAGAAAGGAAAGTCCTGGACCGGTTGGGTTTATGAAAAGTTCACCGAGTAATCATTCTAATCTTCCCTTTTCTTGCCTTCATTTATCCCTCGTCCATATCTTAATTTGTTTCCACCTGTTTTTACTATCTATGAGAAAACACAAACTCATAACACAAATGTCAAATTATAAATTTTGATCTCTTAAGGTTTATGAGTTTGTGGCTAGGTCCTGTACCATTATTAAAGAAGACCATCTACTCATTGATTACCCTTTAGGTAGTAGTGGACAGGAACTAGATTAAGTGGCTACAATCTACTCATAGTTGTTTTTTCTTACAATGTTGATCCAAGAAAGAAGAAGAAATTTTATTTTTTCTGCAATCTTTTTATGAATTATATAGTTACACCATGTTTGAATTTTATTCTATTTGTTTTCGATATGAGACAAAGTTTTTCAAAATCATGACTCTGTAATCAACTTTTCCCCCCAGTCACTAGCTAGGCAAAGGAAGGATCCTCTTGTTATTGCCTTTATTCCCTTGACAAACACTACTAGAAAATAGAATTTTATCTACGGGAATATCTATCAGCAATTTTATATAACTTTCGTCGGTAATTCTTTTCCCGACAATCATACAGACAGAGATCTTCTGTTGATAATACCCTTATTGGTAATTATTAATTATTGCATCGGTAATTCCATCGAAATTATACATATCAAACGTATGCTGTGATACAGTCCCAGCACCAATTAACGTAAAAGTTCACACTAACATTAAACACTAAGAATGGAAGGCATTGAGTGTTTTACAATTCATTCATAGCTATAGTGTTCATCTCTAGTTAGAACTATGCATATCTTGCTAGAGCATTAAGAAAATAATCTCAGTGAATGGACTAATTTGGAAACTTAATTGGTGCTGGGACTGTATCAAAGCATATGATCAGGACTGAAGTAACCAAAAAACAAGCAGAGGGTCTCAAGAGTATGTGTTAATGTATCACGGTCTCTATTTTTATTCACTAAATATAGTTATACTTTTTGACATAACTTGTGATTTCTTACGCATTGTAGGCATAACCTTTCTGAATAGTTATAGGCATGATCTTTGGCATGTCTACAATTGATGATCAATTAACAGAATATTAGCGACTCAAATTCATAATTTCACCATCCATGCATATCCCAATTGTAAGCATAAGAGGCATAAAATAATAAGAACAAAGGTTCACTATGAAGGTTTTAAGTTGTTATTTTTTTTTTTCCAATTCTTGGTGTGTTCTATCTATCTATCTATCTATCTATCTATCTATCTATCTATCTATAATCATGGCTTAATTTCTACTCCTTTTTAATTCCTATTATGGTTTTTTTATATATAATCTTGCCTGGCAGCTAAAATTTAGTGGAAGATTAAAAGACCGAGGCTTATTTTGAATTTTACAGAGCATTATTTCCTTAATGAGTCCATATTTTTCATCCAATGTTGTAGTGGTGTCAATAGCGGAATTGGATTGGACCAAGAAAATGCTAGAGAGGGAGCTCAAAACCTGATGGATAGAGCTGGAGATGCTGCCTCAAAGACCACAGATACTATGAATTCTGTTGCGTCCGGTAATTTTTTATCGTCCCTGCTCTCCATGCCAATATTCCAAACTTGAGTAATCTTCAAACAAGGATTTTGTTTTCCCTTCTTCGTTTCATTTCTGTTTTTCAGAAACTTCAAAGTATGCCTCTCAAAAGGCTGTTGAGGCAGCGGAGATGGCCCATGAGAAGGCCGGTGACATAAAGGACTTTGCCTCGGAGAAAGCCAGCAGAGCCAAGCAAATGGCTTCCAATATTAAAGCTAGTGATGCCAAGGAAAGAATTTCTGGAGCAATGGAGTACGGAAAAGATAATCTGGAGGATGCCTATGATGAAGTTAAGGAGAAGTGGAGCATTGCTAAAGACAAGGTTTTAGATGGAGCAAATAATATGGGGGGCACGGTGGATGAAGCACTGCGAAATGCAAAAGATAAAGCAGCAAATGCCTTCGGTGATGCCAGCCAGAAAATGAACGTAGTCACAGATGAAGCTTATGATGCAAAAGAAGGAATGGGGGAAGCAGTGAATTACGGAAGAAATAGAGCTTCCGATGCCTACAACAAGGCTTCGAATTCTGCTTCAGACTGGGCTAATGATGCCAAAGAGGCTGTTTCAGGAGCAATGGAGTACGGAAGAGACCGAGCTTCGGATGCTTATGATGAGGCCAGGAAGTATGCAAAAGAGGATTCAAAAATGGCTTCAGAAAAGGCAGGTGACGCAAAGGATGCGATTTCAGGAGCAATGTGGTACGGGAAAGAGAAAGCATCTGATGCCTACGACGTAGCTAAGGAGAACATTCACAGGACTGCAAATATAGCCTCGGAGAAGGCTAACGAAGCCAAGGAAGCGGCGGCAGGAGCAATGGGGTCTGGAAGAGAAGGAGAGAGAGATGGTTTTGATGAAGCTAAAAATCAGATCGGGGAGGCATATGTGTCAGCCAAGGACACTGTGACTGATCAAGCCAAGACCAACTATGAAGCTGCCAAGGAGAAGCTGTCAGAGGCCACTGGTGATCTAGGAGATAAGATGAGAAGGGAGGTTGCTGATCTTTGAGTGGAACCCCCAACGAAGCACAGTATCTTCATCTTTAATTAGTTTCCCCCCCCTAAAAGCTAGCATGTTCTCTTGAACATCGTTTAGAGATTGTACCCAATAAATTTAATATTGTATGCTTCTTTTTTTTTTTCTTATTAATTCCTTACTACAGCTTGTTTTCTTAATTTCTTCTCACCGTAGCTAATGATGCTTAAATCTACATTATGCTGAATTTTCAATTCCAGTAGAATTTAGGCTGAATAGAGTAAGACAATACCACTTTCCGTGAAGCCAATGCACCATATTCTACGATTTATCGATCATAGAATTATATTCTAGATCTTATTTAACAATTTAAATATTTAGATAAGATGATTTCTTGACATGTTATTAAAGTCTTGTTGACCCAGCAGTAACGAGTCCGAATCTCACCACTTTCATTCTATTTGATAGAAAATAAGCATAAGGTAGTGGAGTCTATATAAGTTTCAAGTCCAAAGAGCTTTCACTTGAGGAGGTGTGTTAGAGAATAATATAAATCATATTCTGAACTTCACCTAATAACTTCAATTTTAAGATTTTAGCTGATAAATCGGATAATTACTCCAGGTAATCGAAATGTTTTTGTGAACAATAGTTGAGAACTGTTTACCTGGTGGGATCTTATTAACTATGAAAGGAGAGGGGATACCAGTTTTAGCGAGTGCGCATTGAAGGATTTTCTTATAAGAAAGAGGAGAAATTGTAGATTGTATTGAAGATGTAGAATGTAAACAATACATTTTCGTTTATCGATCATCATGTGGATTTTATCTCATGGCCATGCACACTATCCCAGCATTTATCCTCTCTCTCTGTGTGCTGCTGCTGCTAACTTTTTTCCTAAAGAAAAAAGAATAAACTGTTTTGACAGAAGCATGTGATTTTTCCTTGATTTACATTGAACCCTAACAATCCACTGCAAATGAATAAATCAATTCCACCTCCATTGAACCCTAACAATCCGTTGAAAATGATGTCTTCTTCAATTAATCAATGTTGCTGTACGCATTGCTCGATGAGTCTCAATCCATATTAACTCATTAAATTCAAAACCAAGGCATGTATCAAGCAAAAATAAATGCGGCATGGTAAATGAGGGGAAAAAATAAAAATAAAATGCCTGAGGATTATAATGGCCAGCTAGCTACTTCATCTTTGTGCCCTAAAATTACACCCGCAAGCTCCGGCTTTAAAAAGTTCCTTAACGTTTTCTGGTAAGGTTCAAAGAATCTAATTTTGAGGGGCCATTTGGAATAATAGTAAACACTATACTTGCATAATACAATTATAAGCACACGCAAAAAAACAAAAGAAAGTAAAAGCGAAAGAGGAAACATTCATGGAAGTATGAAGCATGCCTTCCATGTCCATGATCATGCCCAAAAGAGGTTTTGTCTTTCTCCCCCCTCCCTGTAGCTAGTGATGGCAAAGAAACAGCTTGAAATATTTATTGCGTGCTTCGAAAATGACATTCTTGGCTGCCATTTTTTTTCTTTCAAAGTATTGGTGATTACCGATCCAATTGTCTAGAGAAGAATTCAAGTTCATGTTAAAAAACAACATTACTTGGAACTTGAGAAAAACATAATAGCAGTGAGTGCTAATCTATCTTCTCCTCTCTATCTGGTTATTGACACTTATCTAGTTATTGGCTAGCTAGATCTACCTTTATCTTCTAGTAACAATAACGGTAATAATTTCTTAGGGGTTTGATTTCTCTTACATTTGCTTTTTCTTCATGACTTGTTTATTGTTGTGCATCCAAACTTTGAAAACTTTTCTCTTTACACCCACATGGGAGCAAAACTGCTGCACCTCTTGCTCATCTTGCTTTTGTATCCTCCATCCCAACTTCCCAGCGAATTCCATCATCGTGGCCTTCTGTTCTTCGCTGAACCTTGTCCTAAACCTCCTTCTCGACATCAATGGCTGCACCGACGATTGCCCTTGAAAATTTGATTGATACATGTTGAGATCTTCACTTGATGATTCCGCTGCAGTCCCACCTCCATCGCCGCCGCCAAAGCTCATCATCACCGGCGCAATTGGAGTGGTGTAAGCTCTCAATGTGCCATGATTGTATCTGTGATGCGGATGAAGAGAAGCTGATTGTGGTGAAGCACGTGAAGTGAAAAGTTGTTGAGGAGGCGGTCGTATGTTTATTTTTCCATTGATGTTTTTGTAGAGAGTGCTATTGGCGACACATTGTGGCTCGCCGTCAATCTCTCTTCTGTGAAAATTCCTGTGACATTCACAAGCTGCACATTTGAAGGTTTCTGGAGTACCCTCCTCACCGCCAGGCATGAATTCTCCACATCCGTCCAAAACGTATCCTCCCATGCTCGCCGCATGATTCTTCAAGCATTCTCGATATCTTACCGACGCCGAAGATGCTGATGTTGGTGGTGGTGATCTCGAAATTGATCTACTTGGAGTTGGTGCTGTGCTCGTTCCATTTGTAGTGGCAACTGGGGCCGTAGCTTGTGCTGGATCTGGAGATTGGTCAAGATCTCTTGCGAGCTTGCAAGCTGGATGCTGTGGATTCAATTGCTGCTGCTGCTGCTGGTGATCATGATAGAGAGATTCCTTCTCAAGGTCAAGGGTACGAGGCAATACTGAATCAGTGTGCCGGTGATCTCTTCTTGCAGGAGCAGAAGGGATTCTAGAGGAGGAATCTCTACTATTTGGTGGATTGTAATTCAAGGATCTTGGCATCACTGTTTCCTTATCTTGGCCTCTTAGTTCCATGTAACTTGATTGCTATCTAAACCCTGGACTCAAATCTTGATCTCAAGCTGCCTTAATACTTATCTTCTGGAAGCACTGAATATAATTAGCTCCCGCTGATCGATCTCAAAATTACCATGGATCTTCCTGTGATAATTTTCAACCCTAATTGAGGTAGTCCATCTAATCCAAAGAAAATATCGTGATGAAAGAGCCTAATCACTAGGTAGCAATTGAATAAGATTATTGTTCTCTGCTCTCGTATTCTGATTTTGACGTTAAGCGGTGCAAAACTCACCAACCCATTTCACTATTTCAACTTCTACTCCTGAAGACGTAAGCAAGTGATGGAGCAGTAGATGTACTTATGATTAGATGACTTAAACAGAGATCAGTATAAGCAAAACCCTACAAGAAAACAAAGCAAAGGGATTTTGAAACTCAAACAGAAGGGAAAAAAAGGAGGAGGACTATATCTAGTCTAATAAAGTACTAATTGGGCCCCTATAAAATTACTCAATAACCAAGACTACACTTGTTAAATTAAGAACTATAAACTTGAAGTAATAAAGCTGTAATTGCACTCCTAGAAGTTAGCTTCATTCATAAGAGGGAGTGATAAATGTAGAGAGATCAAAAGATCTTCAAATTTTAATTTTATGTGAGAAGAGAGTGTGTAAAGAGAGAACACAAAGATCACCCCCATCAAATTCCATGAAATCTATCAATCCAAGGAACAGGTTGGGTTGACTTCTGGGTTTTGTACTATAAGCAAAAACAATTCATAAGACAATTGGAGACTGAAAACAGTCAAGAGAGGGACGAGGGATTCTTACAGTCCTGCTAGGCAACCGACAGACGTCATGTTAGTTCTCTCGCATAGCCTGCATACTGGTCCAGCTTCTAATTATGGCCTCTCCCCACTATTTGGTTTTGTTTATTCTTTATCTTTCTCTCTTTGCAGCACCATCATATAAATATATAAACTCTCTGCAGAACCCTAAACCACCTCAAATTAATGTGTTAATTTGTGTAGAACATCAAGGAAGAAGAGGGAGGAAAAAAGGTGCGGTCTTGACTTGACATTTGCTTTGGCTTGCCTGCAAGACCAGGAAAAGAAAAGCGGTTTCGGGTTTTGTGGGTGGCAAATTTAGCAAAACCTGATTAGATAAGATCTTAAAGCAAGGTTTAACCTAAGATAATCAGTGAGCAAACAGATGAGAGAGACAGAGAGAGAGAGAGAATAAGCCAAAGTCCAAATAGCTATCACTTTTTCTCTTTCTTTTTTTGAAGTGAATTAAAGTGCGTGTACATGTGTATGTGAGAATGCTGGTCCACAACCCACAGCTACCTGTCCTCAAAACTGTGTCAGTCTCTCTCTCTCTCTCTCTAGTTGTTTGTTTGTTATGCGCCTGATATATCTGCAAATTCTGCAAACCCACTTTCTCTTCCCTTTACTTTCCAATTACTTTGTTTTTTCTCTCATCTTTCTCATCTGCCATAGATTCTCTATGCTTACTGTTATTGCCGGCATCTTCTGCTCTCTCTCTCGCCCACTCACTCACCATGGATCATTGTAATCAAATTCGCGAGTCAACTCGCAAACTTGTATGAGTTTGGAAGTTGGGTCAGCAAACCAGGTTGAACCGGAAAGAAAATCGAAACTGGTCAAACTCGGTTAAAATCGGGTTGACTCTTAAAATCGAACCGAATCGGTCTGATTTTACGAGTTTTGAATGTTCGTCCTTCGGGAGTCCCTTTTTATTTCTTCATTTTACTGTTGAACTTTTCATGCTTTTAATACTGCACATTTTCAGCTCGAAATTCTCTTCTCTTCTCAGCACAAAACCCCCAAATCATCAGCCCTAAACCCCAAAATCTTCTCTTCTCTTCTTAGCTCAAAACCCCCAAAATCGTCAGCTCTCAACCCCTAAATATTCTCTTCTCAGCTCAACACCCCCAAAATCATCAGTTCTGAGTTCGGTGGCCTCCTCCCCAGGACCCCAGTTGTTGTTCTCATCATTCTCGTCGCCATTAAAGGTTAGTGCTTCTCGTCGTTCTTAGTTGCTTGATTTTGGTTTTATCAATTTTAAAACAGAGGGTGGTGAAAGAGCTGTGAAAAAATGGATTTAAATCCTGTTCTTGAAGAGGATTGGTTTTGTTCCATGCTTTGTTTAATTTATTATAATCACCCTGGAATCAAGTTGGATTTTTGTTTGGATTTTTGTCAAAGGAATAAGCGTTATACGGTGGCTTGCTTCCATAAGCTTAATTGTTAAGTTTTTTTTTTTGTTATCTACATAACTATATGATTAGGTGGATAATGTTACAGTAGCCATGGATTGGTTGTTCTATTTTGTCTCTGGGTTTTACGAGATATAGGCTATATGATTATGATTATGATTGATGTGCTGATTGAGAGATTTAAACATGTTTATAAACAAAGCTTTGTTGGACATAATCTCAACTTTGTTCTCTTGCATTTCAAAATATATCCCAAGTTTCAGATTATTGGATGTCATGCATGGGAATTTCATTGTGTAGCTGAGATTTTATTGCGTTGCTTGTAATTGTCGAATTCCCAAGTTACAAATGAAGGCTATTATGTTGATGAGACTTAATGGTGTTGAGATCCAATAATGATGAAGATAATTTTAATAGTGTTGAGATGAGTACCGAAGCCACTGAAGATTATTTTGAAACTTTGCATTCAAGGAGTTTAGAGTTCAATAATGTTGGAGCTCAATCTCGTACTAGCAATATCGCTCTTAGCACCGGTAGTACTAGTAATCTTTTTCATTGTGATGCTATTGATGCAATTCCTGGACATAGTGAGGGGGGTGAAACTGAAGCTGGTTTTAGTTTACATTGTATGTCAGTTGAAGATTTGTTTTAAATTTGTTAGTTTTTAACTTATGAACTTTTAGGGACATAATTATTTTGTAATGTGTTTTGAAGTTATTTTACATCATGTATGAACCTAAACTAATTAAGTTTTATGTCCATAATTATGCTATTTTATATTTAGAAATATTTTACAATTTTTCTTCTCACACGATTTTACGATTTTTCTTCTCACACGATTTTAGCTGTGATTTTACGATTTTTGTACGGATAAATTCGGGTACGATCTTACGATTTTACCATCCAATCTTACGATCTGATTTTTCGGAGCCCTTTCCGATTCGTGTCAAAATCTCGATTTTGACAACCTTATTTTATGGCCCTGTGTCTCCTGAACCAGTACAAATAATGAAGAGCCTCAGCACTTCAGTATTGGCTAGCTAGGTTACTGTATCATTTGACTCTTTCCCCTTTAGGTATTGTTCTGTTCTCTTCTCTTCCGGTGTATCAACTACGATTTGCTAGGTGTATCAACCTGAATTTATGGTAAATATATTCTACCAAAAGTGGACTGGACCCTTGATGCAATAATTTCCACAGCCTTGACATGTTTTACCACTGAAGTGTTAGCTGTTAGCTCTCACGTTTACCTGATCATGTACCAAAAGTCATCTAAACTCTCCCAAATTGAATCATTGCATCCAGACATTCTTGATAGGGTTGCAGCTTCTTCTAATAATGGATTTCGAAATATTGATGTACTGACAGTGGAATATGAAAGATAAAAATCAATCCTTAATGTTGGAAATTAGGGAGAGGATAGGAGGATTAGTCACATAAAGTGTTGGAAAATAGGGGCTTGTAATTAAAGGCTTCAAGAATTATTACAGATACAGACTCGATTCACATGTATATATCGAAACTAATGTTTTGAAACTCCAAATTAAGGGACGTTTAATAGTTTAAATTGGTCATGCATGCTCATATATATTCGTAGAATAATACATCACCCTTTTTACTTTAGTAAAATTATATATATTTTTTTAATATGATCAAAATGTTATCGGAATATTTTTTTTCCAATTGTAAAAACTATCTCTTATCAGTTTTGACAAGAAAACACTATTAAAATTAAAAATTTATCCAAAGAAAAAACAAGAAATAAATAAAAACGAATGAGCTTAAAATTTTGAAGTACTCTATTAAATTTATTGAAATAAATATTTTATTGGTGATAATATCTAGAAGGAAAAAAATATATAGTATTAACAAAAAAATAAAATCTTTTCAAAGAGATTAAATTTGGTGATAGGTGATGATAAAAAAAAGGAGTAAATTTTGATTATCCTAATCACAAAAAAGAATATTTTGTACATCTAGCTATTTTTGGAGTTATAAATATGAAACCAACCCTCTTAGATAATAATATAAATCATATATTAGGATCTCAACTAATAATTTAAATTTTTAGGTGAGATGGTTTCTTGACATAGTATCAGAACCTTGTTAACCCAACGGTCTCGAGTTTCAATCTCATCACCCTCATTCTATTTGATAAAAATCAAGCATAAGGTAGTGTAGATCTATATACAAGTTTCAATTCCAAATAGCTTTCACTTGGAAAAAAAATATTAAAAAATAATATAAATCATATAATCTCATATCATTTTGTTATTCTGCTTTACTGTAAACAGGCGAGTGCTTGTAAGTGTTTAGTAGGGCTTTTATTTTTGGTGTATTTTAAAGACAACTTTTTCAGTGTTTAATAATAATTCTACTATGCTAATTTCAAAAAAATATATATTTTAAATAAAATACTATTTTAAAAAGCATGCGGCACATAGTTCGTGCGGTCTCTCTTGACAACATTATGGTTGTTTTGCATCTTTCGTTTGCCAAATTAGGAAAGTGAACTTTCAGACGTGTCAGGATATAATATTATATTTGTAATGGAAGTATTAATTATAATTAATAGACAATGGTTCTTAATCTTTCTAAATTAGTATTTCTTTAAATTATCCTAATGGTTGGACATTTTATCTTTCTGAGTGCTTCCGAGTAATAACTGATTAAATTAAAGGAGAAAAGATCAATGAATAATTAAATTAATTGAACACCTTGTCTTCTATGATTAATGAATTAATGCACTCACGAATACTTGGCAAAGTTTTGAACGTGGCGACAAGTGGCTCTTACGGTCTCGATCTCTAACCTTTTTTTTTTTAATTCGAGTAAATCCCATTTTTTAAAGTATTTTTTACGGGTTTGGATTAAACGAGTAAAACCCCAGCTATCTCAAATTCTTATAAGATAAACACTTTTTGACTCGAACTCAAAACATGCATGATAAATTTTAAATTTTTTGCTATCATGTCACACTCTCTCGGAACAATCTCTAGCTGATTAATGAATTAATGCACTCACGAATACTTGGCCAAGTTTTGTACGTGCCAACAAGAGGCTCTTATGATCTCGATTTCTAATTTTTTTTTTTCTTTTGATTCGAGTACATCTCACTTTTCTTTGGGCATTTTTTACTGATTTAGATTAAGCGAGTAAAATTCTATTTGTTTCAGACTTTTACAAGATAAATACGCTTTAACTAAAACTCAAGGTCTGTAAGACTAATCTCAAACCTTTTATCACCACACCACACTACTTAAATACTATCTCAAGCTGATCACGACACTATCTCTGTCCCATATTTTATTAAAGTGCTATGTGAGCTGATTACAGACCAAGAAAATGGTGCTTAAGCTATCGCCACTGAAGCTTATGGACTTATGTTTGGTAATGGTATATATGAATTAAATTCCATACTTTCACTCGTTTCTTCCATGACACCCTTTCACATAATAACTCCATCTTTATGGATAACTCATCTCCATATAGCAGACCCCTCTATTGAAGTTAACTCATTATCTTGTAATAGTCTTCTCCGTTGCAATTTACTCATTTACACATGATAGTCCTTTCCATTATGTTTGAGCTTTTTATATATGATGGAACCCACCATTGCGGTCGATTTATTTTCATTATAATAGTCCAAACCATTGTAATTAATTTATTTTTATTATATTATTCCTCGTCATTGTGGTCTCTTTATTTACTTTCAAACTAGATTAGAAATATGTATATAGGTAAGGAAAACGGCACATGCCTAGTGCTTCTGCCAAATGAGATTCTCCCATTGCAAGTCCTACCTTGGATGCCCCTACTAGCATCCAAAAAGGTATTTAAGTTAGTACCTATTTCTTTTGATCCATCTTTTTCAATTATTTAATCACACATCAACCATTATTCATCTTGGGTTTCCCATGTATTTGTTCATCTCAAACATTATATATATATATATATATATATATATATATATCTTACTTTGGCTATCAACCCATTTATTCATTTCGACATTCATTATGTCATTTTCCCCCACTAAATTATTCATTTAGTGAAACATTTTCTCATTTCAGCCAACCATTTTTCATTTATTATATGCCATTTTGGGTTTTCAAACTTACATTTCATTCGAACTAAAACTTTCACTTCACCCAAACACATAATATGTTATTATGGCTTCCAAACATATATTCCATTTTCAACATGCCCATGCCTTTTTTGGACTTCCATTCATTTATTTCTCTCAACCCAAATATTCATTTCATCCTAACATATTTTCATACCGTTTTGGCTTTCCCAAGCATGCATTTTACTTTTATACATAATATGCCATTTTTTTTCTTTTCAATTTATTTATTCAATCCTAACACATTATATGCCATTTCATTGGCTTTCCAAACACATTCATTACAACCAAATCATTCATTTCACCTTGTTAGAAGTATGCGTCATCATGGTGATGGCACTTTCAGACTAGGATCTTCATGGTGATGGGTGAAAGAACAGAAAATTCTTGTACTTTATCAATTAATAGGGATGAAGTCACCATTTAGTATTTTGATCACTAGAAAATCTAACTAGTCTCAAAGCCTAGATAAAAAAGACTAATTTTGTATAAGGAGGATATCTCACCTTTAATACACCTTACTTAAGGTAACATGCATTATTTATGTACTTGATATAAAATAAAATATTGTTATGTACTCTAATACTTGGTTGTCTAAGGTTTAAAAAAAGTCCTCTGTGGTAAGGATGTATTTATCTTATCAAATTAAAAATATCAAAAAATATAAATAAAAGAAATCATCTTTTTATTCAACATCAAGAATATATGTTATGTATATTACAAGAAAACAAAATAGGTTTTTGGGTTTTTTAAAATATAAGACAAGTTCTCATAACTTTAATAAACTGGTTATTAAATCCAAAAATATATGAAAAAAATATCAACAAAAGTATTTTATGAATTCTTAAAGATGTTAAATCATGCCTTGTATATTGTTTTTATTATTTATGCAAATATGATTTTTGAGATACTTGATCATATACAATTAAAACATTTTATCATTTGTCCTTTTGGTTTTAAGCATTCAAAAACATATTAGAAAATACAAACACACACACACTTATCTCTGTTACTAGTATAATTCTCACACCCATATAATTAGAAATATTTACACAACATTGTAATTAAACATAAATCATAATAAAAAGTATAAAAATCATTTGAATCCTTAAGTAGACCTTCATGAGGACAAGTATAACTTGGAGAGACTTTTACATGGTTTTGAAAATTGAGAAGCAATGGTAGATCACAGGTTTCATGCATCACTATCATAACTAGTTTCATTATGAGAAAGGAAAACTAGTGGATCTAAAATATATTTTTCTTCTTTTCTTCCTAGGTTGGTGGTGAGTGTAACAATTACCTGTTAGAAACTAAATGACACTAACAATAATTGATTTTCCTTTTCTTTAGATATGTTTTCCTTTTTTATGTTTGGGTTAATTCTAAACCAATGTTATAATGTTTGATTGTGAGAGGGATCGGTTTTTAAGGGTGAATGAATTCTCAGGTCTGTTAAAGGGATTTAAGGTTGTGGGTTTTGAGGAAAGGTGATTTATGATTGTGGTAAATAAGAAGGTGAGTGTTGAATGATAAAGAAAAGGGAGAGTAAGTTATAAGTGGTGGTTATAGTTAGTATATATGGCATTGGTGGTTGGTGATGGTTTGTTTCTCACCAGTGGTGCTGGATTTATGTGTGGTAGTTGTTGGTAACTAAAAGTGAAAACTGATGTTAGGCTGTTAATGATGGTGATTCATCCTAGAGGATAGAGTTGGTACAGTGATGGTTGAAGGCTTTCTACTGCTAGTATAATTGAAGATGAAAGAATGATATCTTAGTTGTAATTAAATGTGGAGAAAGGTTGAGAATAGATGCTAGTTTTTGCTAATGATGGCTTTGATGTAATGGATTAGAAACCCTGTTATTGTTCATAGTTGAGTCATAGATTATTGCTCATGGTTGGCAATAATTAACTATTTATTATAACCAAAAACAATGTTATTGATGTTATGGGAAAAGAAGAATGTATGTTGTAGTTTGATTGGCGTTGACTCTATAAACAAATGCTTATAAGACCATAAAGAAGAAGAAAACATATTGTAACTTAAATTATCAATCATGGAGAAGAATTAGCATAAGCTTCAAGTGATTTCATCATTATAAAATAATATATATATATATATATATATATATATATAGTGGTAGTAGTGGTAGTAGTAGTAGTGAGAGGTGAAGAGTGGATGAGATTGTTTAATTTTTGCATGGTTTTTGGTATGGTAAATAATGATATGGGTCATAATGGTCGACAATAATGATGAAAAAGGTAACCTTCTTATGGTTCTCTTATCGGATAACCTGCTCATGACTTATGTTCAAGTAGCTTGTATATAATGTGATTTTCTTGACACTTCGTGATGGAATGGTTGAGGTTTGTTCTTTCCTGATGCTAGGGTTGAACTTCTTAATTGTAGGGTTAATGTTGGTTTTGATGCTTCTAGTGATAAGGTTAACTACTTAATGTTTCCTAATTGTAAGGTTGACATATGGCATTCCTAGTATCAGGGTTAGACTTTCTAATTTCTTTATTGTAAGGTTGACTCTTGTTCTTTCTTGTCATAACCCATTTATGGATTATTACCCAAATTCAATCCAAAATCAAATAAAAATAACAAAAATAACAAAAAATAAATTAAATTGGCCGACGATTAAATCAAATTGCCCCATAAAAATATAATTATGCCTTTTGACTTAATTTTTACATAGATTTACCCAATAATAAATTATTTTATCCTTAAATTTGCATTTCCTTTTATTTTTGGGCACAAAAAAAGTACGACCGAGTTCTCGAAAACATCTAAAAATTTTACCTTGATTTTTCTACTAATGTCAACCCCTTTTATTTTATTTTATTTTTATTTTATTTTATTTTATTTTAGATAGATTTAGGGAAATAACCCAGAATTGGGTTATGACATTTCTAATGACAGGGTTAATTTCTCGGTTCTTTCTAAATGCAGAGTTAACACATATCCTTATTGATAAGAAAGTTAATTTCTTGGTGCTTTCTAATTATATGATTAAATTGAGAATTCTTGATAACAAGGTTAAATATATAGCTTTCCTAATGGTAAGTTTGAATATGGAAAACTTGATGATATGATTTAATGAGAGATTTCTTGATAATTGAGTTCAAGTTTGGGAATAATAAAGTAAGGTTAAAATGAATTTTCTGATAATAGAGTTGAAATGGATTTCCTAATGAAAAGGTCAAATAGATTTCCTAATGACAATGTTGAATTTAGAGATCATGGTGAGAAGATTAAATAAGGGGTATTTTGATAACAAGGGTTAAATTTAGTTTTCCTAATTACATAGTTAAAATGGATTTTTTGATAATAGGGTTAAAATGGATTTCATGATAACATGGTTGAATATGAAATTCCTAATGATAGGGTTGAATTTGAAATTTATGACGTTAAGTTGAAAATAATTTTTTTGATGACATGGTTGAAAGTGAGATTCCTAATAACAAGGTTAAATTTGGACTTTATGATGATATGATGAAAACGGGTTTTTCAATAATATAGTTAGAAATAGGATTCGTGATGATAGGGTGAATTTTCAAAATTCTAATAACATGGTTGAAATTTAAGGTTCTTGATGACAACATAAAAAGTAGGCTCAACTAACTACATGGGTTGGGTTTTCTAGCCAAAAAGGTCAAATCCACAAATAGAATAGAGAAACATAAACTAAGATTGGAAAATCAAAACAGGTTTTAGCACGAATAACATAATAAAAAAACCTAAAAATGTGATTTAAAAAACATGGAATATTATATCAAATTCAAGGCATAAACATATATAGGATCAACATTCAAGAAAGGTTTTGGGTTGGATAATCACAATAATCAAATAAAAGCCATAATAGTCTCAAATCATCGAAACATGCATTTGAAACCATATTGAACATACATATCCTTATTAGTACAAACTGGAACATAAGCATTTAAACATAAATATTAATAACTAAAACATGATGTATGAAGAATTGATAACCAAAACATATATATATATATATAGAAGGGCTATGCCTATTGAGTTATACACCCAACAAAGTTTCATCCTTTATACCTTCTAAGAAGAATATATTTTTCATCTTTGAATAATTGGTTTTTTCCCATTGTTTTCAGCTCTTATTCAACTTCAAATTGATCTGGATTCAATTCCTTCTTTTATAATTTGCTGCCCTATTTTTCTAGCCTCTCTCCTAACCATTTCGTACAATTATTTGATCAATATCCATGGTGTTTCCTTGATTTTTTTCTCTTTTTTCTTTCTAAGACCCCTCTCTTTCTTTCCCAAAGAGAAATTAATCTTTTATAGCCAAATCAAAGCTAGTAGCTGTAAAACAAACATGATTTTGAATAAAAATAGGTGGTTTATAGAAGATTCTTGCCTATTCTTTCCTAACCTCATTAGAAAAATAGATTTTGGTTCATTTTTAAAATTTCATGGGCTTCATTTAACCAAGATAAGGCAACCCCAAAACTTCATTAATCAAGGAAAGTTTCTTTCTTAACCATGTCTAATTGAGTTTGCTATTTTGACATGGTCATTGTGAAAATTAAATCATAAACTTGCCATTGGTACATGTAAGTCATGTTGAGGGGATGTATATCTACCCTTATAAACAACTCACACTTGATTTAGAGTCTTATAATTCCACATTCATTTCTTGGAAGATTGACCCTTAATCAATTTAAATCTATTAGTGCAGACTAGTTGATTAGGGACAAGATTTTGTTTGATTTATTGAAACAAATAAGGAGTAAACATTTTATGGAAGTAACTAATTATTGTAAAGAGATGATTCTTAGTCTATTGGTGGTGGCTAGAGCCCTTGGGTGATCGGATATGCCATATTCATTCTCTTGAAGGTGACATCTTAATTAACACTCTTAGCCGAGAAAAATAATAATATATAGGCAAACGATATGTTACTCAATGTCTTCATTGGGATTTGAAAAACTTTATTTTCATTTTTGTTGTTTTAATTTAAGTTCAAACATCCTTAATCAAGACAAAACTTATTATTTTTATGCATTGAGGTCCCTATAAAAAATCAATTGAGATCCTTGAAGTCTAGTGTCTTTTACAGAGTAGCTGTAAGCTTTCAGTTTAAGGCTTAACCTTAAACTTTGAATTTCTGTAATCTAGTCCTTGGAAAAGTTTGTACAACCCCCGTTATTGCATGTTGTTTTCCGAAAGGTCCTTAGTCTTGATTTTTTTTTCAAATTAACCATTAATTAGACTTTTCAAATTTTAAATTTCTTGCAATTGAATCCTTGATTGCACCAAGTTGGCATTTTCAAAGTTCAATTATGTCTTTAATCTTGCAATATTTTCTAAATGATCCAAATTAGGCCTACAAACTTGATGTTTTCTCAATTGAGTCACTCCTTCATTGAATCCTTAAAACCCATTGAAAATTTAATTAAGTCCTTGAACTTAATTGATTCTTCTAGTTTTAGGCCCAAATTGTCTTTTACGCTTAATTATACTTCAATTAAGTCTTTAATTAAGTCAATTAAACCTATTAAAACATTTTTTTTCTTTTGAAAACTCCCCCTAATCTAGAGCTTAGGTCCGGTCTTTGTAGAGAGATCATTAAGCAATGAGGCCTTGTTTAAAAGTGTTCTTAAGAAGATGATGTTGTTGGGATCTTACAAGACTTATTGAGAAAAATCATATAGTATCAAGTGAAGAGTAATTAAATCTGAAGGACACATAATTGATATTTGACAATAACAAACCTTCATCAATTTAAAAGTGTTTCAACTAATAAATACTATTTAATTTTTATTTAATTTGATGCTCTAATATACATGTTAGGATTGTGGTTATTGATAAAAACCGAACCGAACTGAAAATTCTCAGCCTAATATGAGGGTATTGCCATTCTAGTAGAAACAAAATAACGCTAACAACATTATATTGAACTAGTGTTTTACAAGTGAGTGGTTGACATGGAAATATAAGCTTCAAAATAAATAAATAAACGAAGTTTGTGTTTGGGTACGACGGGGTTTTTAAATTATGGCTTTGGGTGTAATATGGAGATGCTACATGTTATGTTGTATTATGGTTGTTGTGGTAATTAAGTGTTAAATATTTTATATTAAATTGTAATATGATCTTATATATCACTACAAATTTACATTTTTATCTATTATTTAGTATGGATTTGAATAGTTTATTTTTTAATCGTAATTAATGTAAGATGTATTATTTTTTCAATATGTTTATTAATAATTATGTTTCATAAAATCAAAGATTATAGTATAAGCTTTCATTTAAGATGTATGTATATTGCATATTTTTTATTGAATAAAAAATAAAAATATATATTCTTATATGAAAGCAATTAGTCTTTGAGTTATTTAAGATTTTGTTTTCAATTATAGGGGTAAATTATGTATCATATATACTCTTATTTTTTTTAATTAAGTACTATTTAAATAAAACCATCAAATTATGTGATATAATTTGAAGGTTTCATTTTTTTTTTTTTTGAAAAGTGAAGTGCCATAAGAATTTCAAATAAATACACACAAGAATATGTGTGTGTGTTTGAAATATTTTCTTTTTTATTTATGATATTTTTTTCATTCAAATCCAATTGACAAACAATTATACAAAAAACTATTTAAACTAAATACATAAATTTATTTGGGTTGGTTAATTTCATTGAGACTTGAGTAAACCATTTTACATTTATGTGAAATATGATTGAGTTTTCTTCATGTATGCGTGTGTGTGCACACACCTTACACTAATAAAAATTATTGATAAAAATAATTTCATTAATTAGCATAAATAATCATATTAAAAATTATATTTACTAGGATAATATATAAACTATATACATTATGTTTCAAGCTGTTTTATAATTAAAATAAGAAAAATTATAAAAAATCAAATGATTAAAATTATACCACTTTGCAATGGGGAGTAGAAAATTAAATGACCTATATACATATTTCCTTAAAGGAAATTAATCACAAATCATTATTGGCTATTATCCAAAATAATTTCTCTTAAACTAGGCAAAATAGCGCTCTTGTATGTGTGCCTCCCTCCTTGTTATGATGATTGACATCCATCATAGATTTGACATAAAAGCAAAAGTCATGGACGTGGCCCATTATTTCAGAATGTAAAATTTGTGCACTATTATAATGGGAGATAGCTTCCATCGTCATTAAATCCCAAGCTTCTAATCATGTTTGTCATTCATTGATTCATTCACTTGATAGTTAGTTTGACCGAAAGGGTAGGTTACATTTTGGTGCCCCATGTTTGTCAATATTTATTCCTTGATAATAATAATAATGGTTCATGAACCTGCCGCTCTAAAATTCATTTTCTTTCTCTTTCCCTTTATTTTCTTTCTGATTAATCAATCTGATCCAATCCATTCATTTTCCCTTCATTTTCTTGAGACCCTTTTCTCCTTAGACATGAATTGTCTGCTTGGTAGACATGAATTGTCTGAATTATTTTTTATTCAGAATTATATTAAAATAATATTTTTAAATTTTTTACATATTATTTTTGATATTAACAAATAAAAATGATTTTAAAACATAAATTTAAAATAAAAAATAAATTAAATATTATTTTTGATATTAACAAATAAAAATGATTTTAAAACATAAATTTAAAATAAAAAATAAAATTAAAAGATTTTAAAAAGTAGTGTCAAAACAGTGCCGAAGAGGGGTGGGATTTCTATGTATTAACGCCAGTCTCATTACAAGAAACTCAAAATAGTACGTAAACTTAAAGGTAGCATCCTTTTCTAGGACGCGATCTATCATTCTTAAATTATGTGCTTTAGATGAACTTGTGTCGAGCACGAATATTTGCTAAGAATCGCAGAAGGGAATACATGCTGATAGGACGCGATCTATCATTCTTAAACACTAGTCAAGGTTTTATTGTCTGGAAAACTTATCTTTCTTACATAGAGAGAGTTAGTTGATTATATGCAAGAGACAAGTGTTTCTCTTAAGCAGTGTTTGTTTGGGGAGCATTTAAAAGTTTTTTCTCAAGAAAGATTGATTTTTTTTTTAAAATTAAATTGTTTTAAACTATATTTTTTTAAATGATTTTAGATTATTTTGATGTACTGATATTAAAAATAGTATTTTTTTAAAAAATATTACTTTAATATATATTTAAATAAACATCATTTTGAAAAATAATTACAGGTATACTTCAAAATGTAAATATATAAATGTATATTGTTTTCATAAAATAAAACAAAATTATTTGCGAATTATGATAGGGTGATTAAACACTTCTTCGGAACTAAGGAATGATGCAATATTAGTTATAGCTTTTCTGATTCATGATGAGGCTAAGGTTGATGACCTGAGTAGGCCCTATGAAATAAGCACTGTATCCATTCGGATAGCTACACCATCAAATCAAAATGTATGCGTCACTTCTATTATCTTATCACGTTTAAAATTCTGAAAGCTTACTATTATTCTGTCCAAAAATCATAATTCATATCATATATTAGCAATTTCCATCCTTAAAAATAAAAAGGGCGAAGAGGGTCGACTCTACATGAACATGCCACACACATTAGTTGGTTTTCACTATGTTGTTAATCAGGTTAAATTAATTATAATGTAAAAAAAAAAATGCTCTAGCAAAAATAATATTTTGAAAAAAGTAAAAAGAATATGGGATTCATAGCATTGAGTTGAATGCTTTTAATAAGCTTAGTTAATTTAATAATATAATTGTACAAAAAAAACAATGATCCATAAAAAATGTTTGCCAATATTATCAAAATATACAGCAAGTATTTTTAAAAGATCTCAATAATAATATTTGATAACAAAGAAAAAATTAGATGGGAATGAAATAATTTTATAAAGGGAAAAAAACTTCAAAGCTCAATTACCAACAAATTAAATATTATATGGTGAATATATAAAAATATAATCATTTTTAATCTAATAAGCATGTCAAACTCGTGTTCTGCTTATGAGGAGGGAAAACCTTATATAAAAGAAACTGAATAAAACAACGGAGGTTCACTTTAAGGCAACCAAATAACAAGAAGGAAAACTGAAAAAGAAAACCTCGAGTCATCTCAAGCAAAGTTGTAAAATCCATTCCGGTCGCCGTTTCGGTTTTTTTATTGGAACAGAACGTTCCAGTTTTGGTGTATTCCGGCGTACCGTTCTGGTTTCGTACTGTTCATATTTAATTAATTATATATATTAATTTAATAAATAAAATTCAAATTCAAGATAATTTAACTTCAAATTATCCATACATAAGCATCGCATGGGCATACATCATTAAATCCATAAGTATCCATACATCAATTGCGAAAAACTTATATTCACTTTATAATTTATATCCCAAATTCTTAGCACCCATACATCAATAAAGCATCAATATAAACAATAAATTATTGTTTCTCAAATAATTCCCGAAGACAGCCTAAGTGCCTAAATGTGAAGTGATTATTTTTTTAAATATTTGTTTAATAATATATTAAATATTTTCTTTTTTTCTCATAAAAAGTGACGAACTAACCTTTGTTTTTAATTATTTTATGGGATCAACCTTTTTAAATAAGTGAACAAATTTTACAGTAATAACCTATTATTTTTTAGCTTGATCTTGCGTTAAGTTTGGATTTATGTTAGTATTGTTAATTACCCAAACCTATTATTTATGACCTCAGTCGAGCGCTAAGCCTAAGCCTAACCCCTCAAATCCGCTCATCTTTACAAAATACAAACGACGAGTCACTCCAATGGTGTCAGGCAAGTAATATAAGAAAACATTTCAGAGTATACTTCAAAGCAAGTAATATAAGATATTCCCATGTGAAGTACTGTGGAGAAGAAGAAATGATGGGGTTGCTGGCTTGCCGCCATGAGAAGAGCTTTGGAGAAGATGATGTGCAGAACTGATGAAGCCTGAAGGTGGTGCTATCGCGGGAAGAGCTTTGGGGAAGAAGAAGTGAAGAATAATCAATTGGGTGGTGTCGCTCGCTGTGAGTTAGGGATTTGAGTTTTGGAGAAGATGAAATGCAGAACTGGTGAAGCCTGAAGGTGGTGCTATTGCGGGAAGAGCTTTGGGGAAGAAGAAGTGAAGAATAATCAATTGGGTGGGTGGTGTCGCTCGCTATGGGTTAGGGATTTCAGTTTTTCAGTTTGGGGAAAAATTATCAATTAGGAATTTGGAGGTGCCGGGGACGGGGATTCTGGATTAATTGCATATTTTTTTTACATTCCGAAACAGAACAATCGGAATATTCCTGGTGCATTCCGGCCGGAATTTAGCCGGAATTTTCGGTACAGGCTGGAATAGAAAACGAGGCAAAAACCACTCCGTTTTGCGTCGTTTTTTTTGACTGGAATGGAGCGTTCCGGCCATTTCGGCCGGAACGGAATGGAACCGACAACTCTGATCTCAAGTTAACTTGATTAACTTGCAATTCAAGATATGAGATCTAGATAAACCTATAAGGAAAAAAAGACATATCATAAAGTTGAAGGTGTAGTAATGTAACATCAAAAGATAAAATTAAAAAAAAAAAACCCATAAAAACACTAAAGTCAAATTGGAGTAATTTACAAAACTCGTGACTCGAGTCATGAGCTAAAATCTAGTTTTAATATTAAATGAAATTAAAAATTAGGGATGAAATAAAAAATAAATAAATAAAGAAAACAAATAAAAACAATAACAGTTCAAAGAATAAAGATAAAATATGATAGATGAAAAAAATAAAAATATTCTTATTTTGTAAATATTTCAAATAAAAAAAATAAGAGATCAAATTCAAGCAAAAACTAAATTGAAGGACTAATTTTTTTTAAAAAAAGGTTTGACACAAGAATCGAGGTAGAGAGAAAAAAAATCACCCCCGCTAAATCAGTGATCCTTTGAGCACACAATCTAACTAGTCATGAAGAGAACTTTGAGCACTTTTCAACGCCACCTTAGAATCTGGTGTTTGGACAACCAGCAATTCCACAAGCACCACTCAAATTATACAAGAGCTTTCGCTTGCTAATGTATGAAATGAACGTTTTAACTATGTTATTTTTTAAAATATATTTATAAAAATACCAAACTACCCTTTAATGCACTTGATTATAACAATACAATTCATAAGAAAAATATAGAAAGCCCATGAAAACTAGTTTATCAAAAAAAAAAAAGGTTATTTTAGTTATTGAAATAATTTTTTTACGTTTTTCAGGGGGTGAAATTTTATCCCATAACAAAAAAAAGAAATCTTTTGTTTTGATCTTCTTTTTATTATTTATGAAAGTGTATTTTCACCTAACTCTATCTTTTCTATTGCTTATAAGGTATGTTTCCTCAAGAGAAACTAATTCTTTTCAATCTCTCCTTAAATCAAATTTCAGATGATGATGGGAAAACAACCAAAACTATCATTTAACTCAAGTAAAGTGTTTTTTTTCTTCTTCTCATGAATATCTGCTAGCTGTGTCTTAATCAAAGAAGAAAATGAAAATGATCACCGAGAACATATTATTCTCCTATGGCGCCGAAAGTGAGAGTGAAAAAAAATATTCTCTTGCGATAATACACTGCTTGATGGATGTAACAGCATGCAGTTTTTCAATCATAGTAAATCCCATGCTTACAATATGCTTGCTGTAACTCAAATCTAATTGACCTTCCCATAAGAGGGGGGGAAGCCATAGAATATCATTTGGTATTAATTCTGTTTTATGTTTTCTTTAATAGCAGATTTCAAAATTTAAAAATAATATGAATATGAGAATGAATTTAAGAAAAAGAAAAGTAAGCTCATTTCCTTCAGTTTGCTTTCTGATTGATGATTTCATTTGTCATAGATTAACGAGTGGCATTTCCCAGAGAAAGATTATAGCTTCATCCACAAATGTTCTCGTCGAAAGAAGTTATAATCCTACAAGGGACTTGGATTTAGAGAAAACTTTACGTTTTGGAGGTGTCATCAATGAAACAATACGGGCTTCAAGTCAGCATGGAGGCTTTGTTTATCTCGAAACAAATGCCCAAACTCCAATATATATGCTAAGTGATCCTACCTATTGCACAGAAAAAACCTAGAGTGACCAGCCATCTACCCAAGTGAGAACTTCTCTGAAAGTCAACAGCCATCGCCATCGTCAACCTCTCACACCCATTGTCTTTTCCCTTTGAAGAAAAAGTCAACCTTCTTTTCTATAGACACTGGACCCGTAGCTTATCTTTCCCATTCCAGCAAAATCAAACAGAAGACCAGCACAGCTAGCCACCATTGTTTCTCCCATCACGGACGCCGCTAGAACTGAAACTGAGCACCAGCCACAGAGATCTTTCAGCCTCTAATCCTCTTTATAAACCCACCAGAAGCAATATTTTTCTATATTCCGATTGACAAACTTCCCTTCCAATAAAATATCATCCACGCACTGTCAAGCCATCAATTGAGCCCGTACCAATCATCCAAACCAAACCCAAATCAAGCCAAAAAAAAGTATTGAGCACAGCATAAGCTCTTGTAAGGGTAGTAGTTGCAGTTAATAGCCCAATCCATATGACTATGTGAGCAATCAAAAAGATAATTTACACGAGTACACTTGAGTAGACCGATGAGTCGAACGACTAGAGTGGAAATAACAAGCCCTGTCATCTATAAAGAAAATAGATAAGAAAAAAAATGGGTCTATAATTTTAAATAGGTAAATATGCATGCATATCATCTAATCCTAAGATAATAGCCTTATATATTGTTTTAGAGTCTAAAATTTAATTTGTACAAGGAAATACAATCTTGTGCTGAACTTAAGATTGTATCGAAGAAAAGAAAATGAAAAATGGATTGAAATTGCCTAAATTTGCATAAATTAAAGGACCAAACACCAGAAACAAAACCTGAACTTTAGAGTCAATTTAGAGTCCTATTAATGCAATCAAGGATACAAGTGAAGGGAATATTGAAATTTAGAGTTGATTTGATAAACAAATAAGAGATTAAATACTTTTCTGCTAGAATGTAAAAGTTCAATAGCACAATTTAGAGTGTAATAAAAGATTAATGGTGATTTTGTAGTTGTTTTGCACTTGAAATAACTTGTATATTATACATGTTTGGATCCCCTATTTAATTTTACTAATTCCTATATTTAGGTTTCTAATAAAAACTAGTCGTTTGTAAATGTTATGATCCTATTAAAGACTCAAATGGTCAACCATTTCATTAGTTAAGCTAATCAGTGAGTCGTTCTTATAAAATTCTCGGGTGTTCATCATTGATAAATAAACTCTCGATCGATTTATTTGATCATACTAAATGGTCAATTTGCTCATGTAAAATTCCAGTTTCGACAAATTGACTTAGGTGAATTCTAAAAAATTGAATTGTTTATCTTATATTATATCAGATTACATAACAATTATTGAAAGCATGTAGTGAAATATGTGAGTTTATTTTAGTTATGATATTAAGTAGGATATAAATATTTACATAAGCACTAAAATGAACACTTAATCTAAGTCTTCATTTTGCTTCCTTCTTAGAATGCTTGCTTGATTTCTTCATGAAATCCATCATGTTTGTTGATATGTTCTTTGAATAAAGTTGTACAAAACTTATTTTAATAAGAATATTTGTAGTATATTTTTTATTTATTGTTATAATAAAAAAATATATAAAAACATGATTATTTGACCTAGAAGTAAAAGTTCTCCTCTTTTTTATGATGACAACAAATATATAACTTAGATATGAAAAAATAGAAGAGATTTTAATAATCACAACAATTGCATGTTCGGTGATAACTTATTCATGTAGAAGAACATATCTTTCCCTTTAAATGTAATAATTTATGCCATTAGAAAAATAAATTATTCCCTTTAAATGTTTGCATATGTTATTGATCTTATTTTTTATTTTTTGCAATGAAATTCATATCATATCTTTTGATATGTTTTGTCCCCCTTTGTCATCAATAAAAACATATATGATAAAAAGCAATTTGACAGATATATCATGGAAATCATAAATAAGAAATCCATTGTGTAATATTTAAAATACATTATCCATTATAATTAATAATAAAAAACATAAAACATGAAATAGCTTGTGCATGCTAGTACAAGATCTAAGATGGTGCATAACGAGAGAGCAGATTGACTATCATTTTTTTTTCTTTTTCAAATGGTTGACCATATCCTCTTGAGCAACTCATATGTGAAATTGTCTCTCTAATAGGATGCATATTTATCTCAAATTGTGGTAGGCAACGTTTCATCCTAAAATTCTAAGTACTAGTTAAAGCCTCTACAAATGAGGAAGTTGTTAATGGGGTCTTAAACATTGCTTCAAGTTCATCATCACTACCAACATTATACTTTTCTTCCTTATCATGTTTTTCCTCATTATGTACTCCTATTTGGTCCTTAGAAAATCAAAAATCATCCTTATTCAACACATAACTTATCTTTGTGAAGGATTCAGTTATTTATTTCTATAAGATTAAAATATAGTTTTTATCCAAACTCGTTAAAGGAATCCTGAAATGCTCAAATATAGATGTCAAAACTTGACTATAAGAAAGAAATTAATGTTTTTGATCATATGCCATGTCATATTTCTAATCATTATGTGTAGAAGATTAATTGAATGACCTCTAATCATACAATCGATCGATCACATATCCATAAAAGTTACCTCATCATAATGCTATTTTTGGCAAGATATTATGTGCTATAATTTTATGAAGAATCCTAGGTTGTAGAAACAAATCATGGTTTTAAATTTTAGCTCTTGGTGCAAAATCATACCTACTAGTATGCAAGATTATAACTTTATCATTTACAAATCCTTCAATAGTAGGTATTACATTCATTTAAAAACTCTAGGTCCTTAATTTTTAATACCCAAAATGTTTTCAAGGGTTGACAATCAAATTTAATAGTTTGTTTAAATTTCAAACAATATTTGGTTCAATATTGTCATAACCTATTTTTGGATTATTCCCTACAAGAATTAACAAAATAAAAAATAAAAAAGGGGTTGGTATGGTAGAAAATCAAGTTAAAACTTTTGGATGGATTCGATAGCCCGATTGTATCTCTATTGTGACCAAAAGTGAAGGAAAATGCAAATTCAATGCTAAAATAATTTATTATTGGATAAATATGCATAACAATTAAGTCCAAATGCATAATTATATTTTTTATAGGTCAATTTGATTTAATTATGGGTTAATTTAAAGTATAATTATGTTTAAGAATTAATTTAGGGTCCAATTGAAAGATTTAATTAAGTGCAAGGAATTAATTATACTTTAAATTGATCAAATTAATTTTATTAAGAGATAAATTGATCAAAATCAAGTTCGGAAGACTAATTCGGGTTTAATTGAGAATATTGGAATTTTCGAAGACCAAGTTTAATTTTTTCTAAGTCAATTAGTGTGAAATCAGGGGGGAAATTGAAGAACATTGAAAGTTTAATGATCAATTAAGGGTCAAATTGCATAGATCCAATAACAGGAACCAAATTAAAAAAGACGCGCAAATTTGAAGCTGCGATTGAATTTTGGCGGGATAAAATTGCATAAAACTAAAAGTTTTAAACCAATTAAGAGCATAATTAGAACAATTATAATTTAAGAGACCAAATTATACTTGTGCTATTCTGTAGAATTTGTAGGTAGCCAATGTAGTGTTTTGCATGCAACAGTGCACACCATAGCCTCGTGGAAGTGAAAAAGGCAACCTGCGTCTGCTTACAACTAGGGTCTGCATGAAATGGGCAATGGAAGAGCCATCTTTTTCCCTATAAATGGACATAGTGAAGAACAATGAGGAGGGGAACTGGAATAAGCGAGGGGAAAACAAAGAACAAAGCTCATAAAAAAAAGGAATATAAAAAAGGCAGAAGAAGGAAGGGATACTGAAGACAAAACACAAAAAATAAATTGTAAAGAAACTTGTCGAAGCCATTGTCCCTGCCTTTTTCCCTACCACTAGCAGGTCGATAACTTCTTCTTTCTCAGCACCGACAGGTCCTGTCTTCCTCTTCCCTAAAATCGGCAACCTCATTCCTCTTCTTCTCCACTGTCAGCAGCAGTTCAGTTCTTCCTCTTTCCCAAACAATAGCCTTCAATTTCATTTTCACAACCAACAACCCCTTCTTCTCCCTCGGTAGAAGTTGCGCTTCCATTCGACAGTTGACCAGTAGTAACTCTTTGGCACCAATGACATTTCCTTTATATCATCCAGTGACAGCGGCAACCATTTCCTCTCTTCTGGTGACATAAACAATAGCAGTGTTGTCCTCTCTCTCCACTGCAACATCTTTCTTTTCTTCTTACGACCACCACTAACCACCATTCTCATCACCAAAGCCACCTCCGACACCGACTTGATCTCATCTACACGACGACATTAGGTGGTCTTCTTCTTCTCCTCTGATTGTTACTATTCATATGGTGAACAACAGGAAAGGGTGGACATTATGTTCAGCCCAACCCGAGAAGGTTATTGGGCCAAAAATGGCCCACATGGCTGGGTCGACCCAGTTTGTCGGGCCCGGTCTAGTCTGAATACTTTTTTAAAAAATAAATAAATAAAATGCATTTAAAAAAATGTTTTGTTCTCGTGCATATGAATGAATTCTAAAAATTTTCTAAGCATATTTTTTGCAAAAAAAATCGTATCTTTTCTCATGTTTTAAAACATAAAAATAGAATATGGTAACCAGTTTATGATTATCCATTAGAATTCGGTAAAAATATATAAAAAAAGGGGTCAACAATCATCTTGTTCTTTTTTGTAAACTTTAATTATTTGGGTGTAAAATCACATTGTGAACTACACTTACAGATATTAATAGGACAAAAAATGCAATGCTAAAATCTGAACCCTAGAATGTTTACTTTGACACGCAAAAATACCATGAGGTAGAGACTCCATCACAAAAAGAGATTTACTTTGACACGCAGAAATACCAACAAATAAAAATTTGGCCTAGAGAAAGAAAAAAAAAACAATCAGACAACAATGCAGCTTACCTTAAGTAGGGTGCACTAGGGGTGATATGTCTTCTCCTTGCACAACAAGTCCCCTTACACGGATTCTCGTAGGCCATTAGGTTTTCTAGTGACCTTTTATACTAGGTGGTGACTCCTAAATTATAATTGTAATTTTACTATTATAAGAAAACCTATTTTTTGAGCACCATCTCTAGTTCTCGGGGATGGCAGCGCGCCAAATGAAGAAAAAATAGTCGTCGTGACAAATATTAATCCTTATGTTAACAAAAAAAAACATTTTAATTAATTGAGAATAAGTAGTTGTCTTCGAATAGAACAATATAAGGTGATTTGTCCGTGCGTTGCGCTCGGCTTTTTTCTATGTAGGAAACTAATTCATTTTTTACGTGTTCTAATCAGTAATTTTAATATTTAATTCATGAAATTGTAATAGATCAAATCTGTTAGAAATGAGTTTTTTTCACCTAAAAGGAACAGTGTAATCGAAACACAGGGGAAATGATTTATTTTTTTTAATTGTATATAACTTGGATAAATTTGTCTACCCATTTTGTTTGTAAGTTGCATTTTTCTCCCGGTAATATCAGATCTGAAATATTATACAAGTTTTTGTTTTTGTACAAAAACAATCTAAAATCCAAGAATCAATTTTTTCTAAGAAATAAGCTTAAACAAAAGAGGACAAAATTAGAATTAAAAGGTGAAATCAATTTTTTTATTTTATTAGATTTATTCCTCATTTTATTATATTAAAAGTATTTAAGAACATTGATATTATTGTTTTGTTCCTTAAAAAATCCTAGGTCATTTTTTTTTCTGTCTATATATATATATATATATATATATATATATATATATATATATATATATATATATATATATATATATATATTTTCAGGAGCTAATATTAAATAAATATTAAAATATATAATTAGTCTCACATATTTATAAGAAAAAAACCTAAATAAATGACAAATAAAAAATATAGGTACATTTAAAAAACATTCATTTGAAAGATAAATAAAAAGAATTTAAAAAAAAAACAAAGAGAAAAAATAAAAAATATCAATTTTAAAATGATCATCAGCACAAATTAAAATGTAAATATTTAAGAAAAAACTTAATAATAGTGGAAATAATAAAAATTGGTGAGACCATAATTATTGTTACAAAAACATATTCCATAATTTTTTTTATTTTATAAAATCTATTACTCATATTATTATATTAAAATTATTTCAGAGCAATGATAGTAATTTTTTTCCCAAAAAAACTAGGTTACATATATCTAGTAATGATCACAAGCACATATTAAAATTCGAACATTAAATAAAAAAACTTAATAACATTGGAAATAAAAAAAAACTGGAAACAAAAAGTAAGGGCATGTACATATAAACATGGACAGAAATAGGAACTATGTAAAAAATATTTATAAAAAAAATAAAGGGACTAAAATAAAATCCAACATTAAAAGTATAAGGGATAAAAAAAAAACTTATGTAGTAAATTTAATTTGAAGGACAAAATTGAAATAAGTCCAAACATTGATACCGATGAAATTAAATAATTTAAAAAAAACCGGACATTAAAAGAATTAGGACGGAAATGAAACTGAAATCTATAATTAATTTGCATGGAAGGATAAAATTGAAAAAAAATCAAACTTTGATATCGAAAATATTAAGGATTTATAATAAATTTGCATGGAAGGATAAAATTGAAATAAATCAAAACTTTGATACCAAAAATATTAAGGATTCTAGACCAATTCGAAAATTCAAAGAATGAGGACCTAAATGAAACTACAATATATAATCAATTTCAATTGAAGGACTAAATTGAAACAAATCAAAACCTATATAATAGCAATAAAGACCATAAAAAACAATCAAAAGCTCAGAGACTGGAATGAAATACCACAAAAAATAGTTGCACTGACGTTAGCTTGTGCAGGCAGGAGAGAGGAAAGGGGGGAAATTCAAACAACAATTTACAAGTCTTTGGCCACCGTATACTCACACGCGACGCACCAGTGAGAAGAAAACATGTCTGGAAATCATTATAAATGTCGGTTGGATATTTGTGGATACCAAAATAAGCCGCACGCGCCGTCTGAAACACATGTGAGCGCAGAAACGGACGGCGCGTCGTCGCGCCAATAGTAAATCGGCAGAAAAAAAAATAAAAAAATAGTAAATTATTGGCTCGCCCCTCCTTCCCAGACCTGAATTTTGTCCTTTTCGAGGGACAAAAAAGTTATTTCACTGTGCAGAGAAATATTAAAAAAAAATAAACCGGCTAGACGAACCGGACCGAAAATGTGCAATTATCGTGGAACCCCTCAACCCAGGTGCCTTTTTTTTTGTCTTTTTCGAGGGACAAATTTGTTATTACACTGTGCAAAAATGAAAAAACAAAGCAGACCGACCAAACCAGCCGATTCGACCGAACCGAACCGACCTAAAAATTGAGCACTATTATTGCCGTCCACAGTGTTTTCTCTCTTAGTGAACAGTAACTGAACCGTGAGCAGGTTTAGCTTTTAAGATAATGGTCAATCTATATCCTCAAATATATTGTCTATTATAAAGGCATATAAATCAACTCTTAAAATTGTTTTTTTATCACCCTGGTAAGAGATTAGATAATTAGTTTTTTTTCTCTTTGATTTAATCTCTATTTGTTGTTTTCTAAATTCCATGTCTCTTTAATCTATAAGGCTCACCTTAAGAGATTGTTTATTTGGTGAGTTTTTAACATAATAATGAGTTTAGGATTTTAAAGTTAATTTTGGGATTCTTGTTTCTATTATGAATAATTAATAAAGCCTAAATTGATTTTTATATCAAAAAAATGATCCTTACTTGAGGGTTTATCATACCCAACTTGTTTATCAAGGTCCAAATCTAAATAGCTAATGAAACTCATCTCACTTCCTTTGCAAGTATTAAAAAATGTTTTATGACATTAATATTTTATTCTATAAGGCAAGCTTGAAAACATACACATAGATATATACAAAACATAATATTGTGTTTACTGGTAATTTAGTATAGGAGTAAACTTACCATACATTGATATTTACATTCTTACCATCTGTGTTCATATCAAGTTTCTTTACTGTTCCTATGTGTTTCATCCCAGATATTTGGAATTTTCATCATGTACTGGCTTTGGTTAATAAAGATATCATTATCACTTTTTAAGAAAGCACTACCCAAAAACTGTTCATACATTCTCGGTTCTTATATATAAATATCAAGATAAGGTTTTTGGTATCAATACTTTCTTTGATTATTTTTTTATTAGGTTGGTTCGTTTTGGATCCCAAATAATATTATAAACTTTTTTTCCTTTTTATAGATCAAATCATCTATATATTTAAAATAATTATATTTATGGCTAGGTTAATAAGACTATTTAACTTTAACAATTTATTTTTTCAAATGTTTTTTGTTCTTTTTATATTAGTAACCTAAGCCTTTTAAACACACACACACACACACACACACATATTTAGCTTGAAAACATTGTTTCTAGGATTTTAAAGCCTTGTGTTCATTTAGTTAAGATTTTGTTCAACTTGTTAACCTTTCTTTTTAAAGATTTTTTTTCTCATTTTCAAATTGATTCACTTCATCACTATCATTGATAATAATGTAAGCTTCCTTTTTTTTCTACAAGCATGCATAATTCTTTTTCAATGTACTATATTTTGAGCCTAACTTTTAAAATTCATCATATAAAGATTTAAGAGCATCACACAAGTCATCCTAACTAGGGGTGAATCATATATTTAGTACATGCTCTTCTTTATCATTTGACTTGTGGTGGAATCATCATTGCACATAACTTTCATTTCCTTTTTATGATGATGATTTTTCTTTATATTTTAAAGAAATTAATAATATACTTTGATGTATCCTGTTTGTTTATACTTGTAACATCTAAGGCCTTCATTGCTTGATTATTTTTCATTTCTATTTTCTTGAAGTTTGAGAATATTTTGTTCCAATGATTTTTTCTTAGAAACATTTAAAGTTCCTTTGTAATTAGAGCAACATGCTTTTCAATTTATTTATCATCATCTTCAATGTGATGAATAGTTTTGAATGCCAAACTCTTATTCAACTTTTCTTCTTACTCTTATTTGTTTATTGTAATCTCATGAGTCATTAAGGACCCAATGAACTTTTTAATGAAAGTTTGGTGAGGTTATTGGTTTCTCATATTGTCATCACCTTTGCTTCCCAAGTCTTTGGTACAAACCTAAGAATTTTTCTCGTAATTCCTATATTAACATAAGTCTAACAAAGTGTATATAAACTATTAGTACCAAGGTTGTAAAATCCATATCGGGCATCATTCCGGTTTTTTGATTGGAACTGAACGTTCCGGTTTCGGTGCATTCCGGCGTGCCGTTCTGATTTTATACTGTTCATATTTAATTAATTATATATATAAACAAAACAAAATATTAATTTAACAGGTATAATTTAAATTCAAGATAAATGAACTTTAAATTATACAATACAATTATAATCTCAAAATTAGAAACATCTCTAAAATTCCAAAATATTATGAAAGTAAAATGTTCTAAAATAAAAGAAATATACATCAAACATCTTCTACATCATTAATATAAAAATAAGGATCTTGATCTTGCGGTGGAATATAAGGAAAGTCATCAACTAGACATTCCAATAGTTGGTCATTTCCACCAAGCTCATTCTCAGGCTCAGCATTAAAACATGTCTCTTCATCATCTAAACTTAAAGTAGACAAAGGTGCTTTGATACTCTCCCAACTTATATCCTCTCCATCAAGAAGATCGGGTTCTTCACAAATCTATTCATTTAATAGATCAATATTATCATGGCTAATGGGATCTAAAGCATCTCTTATTTTGCTCAAATTCCTACAAAGAATAAACACGAAAGAAATTAAAAAATTAATATCAATGTAATAGAAAATAATCATTAATATAATAGTATTGATATTTTACCTCTGTTGAATCTTTAGATTATAACGAACAAATATCAAATCATTTAATCTCTTGTGCTCAAGCCTATTTCGCCTTTTGGAATGGATGAATTCAAATACACTCCAATTTCTTTCGCACCCAGTTGCACTACAACATTGACTAAGAACTCGAATTGCAAACTTTTGAAGCTCTTCAGTATCATTGCCAAATTGCTCCCACCATGCAACTAGATAAAAAAATTTGAATAAATCAAATATTATAGATAAAAAAAAGACATTATATTTTAAAAAATAAAAGTTATTACCTGGATTTAACTTTTCTCTTAGACTAATAGCTAGGGTCATGCCAAAATCACCAGTTCCTTTCTTATACTCCTCAATTTGGCCACAAATGATATCTTGAATATCACAATCAGGAACCAGTCTAGTAATTGTGCTATGCAAACCTCGAGTTTCCTCTTTTTGTTTTGAAAAAGAAGGCCTAAAAAATATTCCAGGATTAAGAAAATATCTTGCTGCATGTAAAGGACTATGAAGTTGCTTATCCCATCTAGCATCAATTACCCGAATATATGGTCCATATTGAGATATTCTATTTTTCAACCTTGTTTTGATGGCTTCTTTTGCTTTATCCTTTGCCTCATATAAATATCCCATTGATGGTTTTTCTTCACTGTCTGCTAACCTTAGAACTCGTACTAAAGGCTCGCTGACGTTGACTATATGTGCACATCTCAGCCAAAAGTCTTTATCTTCTAAAACTATAGCAGCAATTTCCTTTCCAACCCGACTTTTTCCATGACTTGATTCAACCCATTTTGTGCAAGTAAACATCTGTCGAATCTCATTCTTAAACTTCAGTAAACATTGGATGCTTAAAAAATGGGTAGCAAACCTTGTTATGCCAGGACGACATAAATCATTTCCATTTGTGAATTCTTTCCTTATCAAAGCTAAAACCCATACATGATTATATATAAACTTAGTTATATTTCTTGCATTTTTAATGGTTTGATCAATGATCGTAAAATATCTTGGATCACAAATATTTTCTAGCATTAAATCAATGCAATGGGCAGCACAAGAAGACCAAAAAAAGGTGTCATATCTTTGCTGCAAAGCTTTCCCAACAGCCTTAAATGAAGCCTCATTATCACTAACAAATTGGACAATATTTTCTTGTCCAACTTCTTTGACAACTTCATCAAACATCTCAAGCAATGTCTCTTTATCTTTTCGAAGTCCTGAAGTGTCAACAGACTTTAAGAATACGGTGCCTCTCGGAGAATAAGCAAGGAAATTCACAATTGGTACATTCCTCCTATTTGACCACCCGTCTGCCATAATAAAACATCCATAAAGTTTCCAATCAGCCTTGATTTCTAAAATGTATTCGTGGACATCATGAACTACATCTTTTAAAAGTGATCCCCTCAAATCATGATATGATGGTCCTTTAAAACCAGGTCCCATTGATGTTACGGCATCTAGCATTGGCTGATAATAATATGACTTAGCAGCATTAAACGGTATATTAGCATCAAACCACCATGTTGCTACAGCTTTTCTTGCATTGTGTTCCCTCTCCTTAGAAGCCATTGCACTTCTAATACTAGGTTGTGAACCTGGAGTAGTTTGTGGAGCAAATAAAGACATCTTCTTTCTAGTTGAACTTATTCCTTGCATTGTCCCTCTTCTATTTGTTTGTGAACTCATATTACCTAAATGAGGATTTGCATCCTCACCCTCTTCAACTTCATCATTGGAAAATAATTGAGAATTTCCAATATCAGTTCTAACTCTTTTTCTTTTATCTTTCTCCACTGTCAAGTCCTCTATCAATTGGTTCATTTTCCATTTAACATCCGGAGGGACCTTCTTACAAGGTTCAACTTAGCCTTTAACACCAGCAAGGTTATATTTCAAACGAGTAATACCACCACCATTGATTCGTTTGTTACAATAAATACATATACTTGCGCTCTTTGCACCAACAACCACTTGTCCGTGAGCCCATGCTGGATCATCTGATCTTGCTGGAGCTGAAGTTATGGAAGTCCCACCACTAGATGAGTTTTCAGCCATATAATTTTATCTGCAGAAAAAAATATCACAAGTTAGAAATTAAAAGAAATTTTATCTCGGAACACAACCACCACAAACAAGTGTCTCATCTCATAAAGTATCAAAATGATGCCAGTCCAAATGTTTAGATTACCATTCAGAAAGTGATAGGAATCAAGTTAACAGCATGAAAAAGGTAAGAATTAAGCTAACTATAATACAAGAATAGTACAATCTACATTAGTTTCTATTGAAACATCATGAGCACTTAATGATCTTGCTTGATACAATGATTCCTCCTATAGCATTGCTAAAACTGGATGATAAATAAGATGAAGCTTAGGACATGTAAATAAAACCTAACTTTGAAAATCAAAACTGAAGATAACTTCGAAACTGAAGCTAATTTTAAACCAAAAAATCTAGGTTTAAACAATATAAACAACCTCCATGAAGAACAAATTTGTATTTGATCAATCATATGAACAAATTTGTATTTGATCAATCATATAAGCTAGGTTTATTAGGCTAATCTGGACATGCAATTGTTCAATCATTCCAAAAATTAGACATCAACAAGCCACGTATCAACAAGCAGTTAAAATCTCTGCAAACATGTTTATTTCTCATCAATTTATTAGACAAAATACAAGACAAAATCACTCCAAGTTCTGGGTTACTTGCAAAATACATGAAACAAATAAGAATTCAACAGCGCAAGTGTGTGAAAACGGAAAATCAAAACGCAAGTGAAAGGGAATAAGCTAGGAGTTGCGAAGGGAGAGATACCTGTTACAGAGAGAGGCGCGGCTGTCAACGAGGGATGAAGGCTTTACTGGTATTCAAGGGATGAAGGCTGGAAACTTGGAAGGTCAGTGTTTAAAACGGGGAAGAATTGAGATTTGCTGTTTGGGGTTTACGATTTGCAGTTAGGGATTAGGGGCTTTAGGGCTGCGATTTTAAGGTGAGGGATTACTGGATTAGGGATTGAGATTTGCGTTGAGATTAGGGGTGAGCTGATGGAAGAATGATAGAAAAATTGAAGAATTTTTGGGTGCCGGAGCTGTGATTTCACTGATTTAGGGAAAAATTGATTTGGGGTGAGCTGAATAGCTGATGTCGTCGCGTCGGTTTCTATCATTCTTCACAAATTGAAACGGTGCCGTTTTGAGTCTTACACGGGAATGGTACACCCGGCAAGTAACTGGTGCGTTCCGGCCGGAATTGCCGACACCGACCGGCATGAAAACCAGGACGAAACCGACATCGTTTCGTCCTATTTTGCGCACTGGAACGGCATGACATTCACAGCCCTGATTTAGTACTGGTAGTTATTCTTGTAAACATGCTAGTTATGGTTCATAATAGAGTATTTTGAACAATTCATATTGATGGATTAACATGTCAATTTTAGACTTTTTGGCTTAATTAGTTCATTTATGAGTTACTTCTAAAGCATGCCAAATATCTTTAGCATTTTTATATGATGTGATTATATTAAATTCACTTTTACTTAATACACAATATAGAGTGTTTATAATTTTAACATCCATATACAATAACTTTTTATCATGATCTATATATTGACTTCACTTTAGGAATCTTAATATCATTTTCAGCATTGAGAGGTTTATAAGGTCCATTTTCTATGGATAAACATAAATCATAATCAATAGATTAAAGATATATTATTATCCTAGCTTTCCAATATGCATAAACATTACTTTCAAAGAAAGGTGACCTAGATATGGATGAACCTATTTATTAGATATCATAACTAGTGGTTGTCATTATACTTAAAGTTAAAGCAAATTTTATATATGATAACTAAACTTTGATACTAATTGTTGTTCAATGATTTAGGAAACTAAAACACCTAAAAGATGGGTAGATTAGGTATATCATTAATATTGGAAAATAATGCAAATAAAAACAATAACTAACAATATAATTAAAGTGTTTAAAATAAAGAGATAAAGGAAAGAGAATTTACAAACTCATTTTTAATATGGTTTAGAAAGCCTACATTTACACCTCATGCACTAACTTGTACTTGAGTATTATATTCCTTCACTAGTCGAAGTTCAAGAGCACAATATTCATTTGATGAATCCACAACAAAAATTTTACACCACCAAACATAATTTCTTTTCACGATTTTTCCAAGAAGATATTCTCTTTTCAAGATTTTTTATACTTGAAGATATGTGCTCTTCAAGATTTTTCCAACTTGAATATGTACCGTTTTCAAGATTTTTGACCAAAATTTTTTACCTAGCTCTCAAAGGTTTACAAGAGTGATTTTGTTATTACAATTAACTCTCTTAATAGAATGAATATTGTAATTGAAAGTTTTGTATTTCTATATTTCACAAGATAGCACTTGTAGAATTGAAGGTGTTTAAATGGAGTGAGAATAATACTAAATATATATATGCTAGAATATAAAGGTTTAATAGAATAAATTAGAGTATAATCAAGAATTAATGATTTTATAAATTTTTTTTCCTTTTAGAGTAGCTTGTATATGATATATGTTTGAATTTCTTGTTTTAGTTTAGCAATTAGACAAGTTATATACATGTTTCTAAGAAACTTTAGTTGTTGATAGGTGGTAGAATCCCATAACTCAAAAAAACAATTTGTTCAGATTGGTTAAGCCAATCGGTTGATTGGTTCGTATAGAGTTCCTAGGTGTTTTCATCACAAATAAATATGCAATTGACTGGTTCATGCTAAATTCTAGATTTGACAAATTAACCTAGGTGAATACTTAAAAATATTTATGTTGGATTACTTATCAATACTCTAATTAATGTAGAGTGAAGTGCGTGAGTTTATCTAGTTGTGCTATTAAGTGGGATATAATGATTTATATAATCATTAAAATGAACACTTAGTCTTTCTTTTCTTTCCTCCTTGGACTGCCAGGTAAGGTAAGGTGATATACCTACCACAAGACAGATTTGTTGATGAACTTCTAGCTTAGATCTAAGAAACTCTCTTAGCCTTACTGGAGCTAAGAAACTCTAGTTAGAAACCACAAACGGCTCATGCCGTCACTTGAACAGCAGATTGACTGTGAATAATTTTCTAGCTAGTAACCACAATGTGGGCGGCGGAAGAGTTTCGACAAGAAGTACAAAAAAAAAAAATGAAGTTGCCAAATATGAACAGCCAGCGATCTGACGGTTTTTTTTTTTTCCTTTTAAGACAAAATCCAACTCACCCTATTGTCACCATCACCCCTTCCAAAACAAGATAAAAACACCGACCGGTTCGTCTTCTTTCTGACTACAGCACACCAAGCCTTAAGACATTCGAACGTTATTTTTCACAACCCCATTTGCATCTCTTTTTGCTTTTGATCTTTTGTTATTGGTCAAGCAATCATGAGTTACAGGGACGATGTGGAAGAAGCAAGAGATCCGCTTAGGAAACCTTTGCTCAATACAGGGAGTTGGTATAAAATGAGCTCTAGGAAGTCGAGTATAATTAGCTCCTCTGCTCAGATGCTCCGTGATGGTTCTGTTTCTGTGGTCCTTTGTGTCCTCATTGTCGCTTTAGGCCCCATCCAATCCGGTTTCACTGTAATAACCCCCACATACAGATTAATCTTTCTCAATCTTTATTATCGCTTCTCCATTCATGTTACTGTTTCATTAATTTTGTATTTGGTTGTGCAGTGTGGTTATTCCTCGCCCACACAAGCAGAAATCATTAGCGATCTTAAGCTTTCAATTTCAGAGGTTTGACTTCTTCTTCTTCTTCTTCTTCTTCTTCTAATTTCTGTTTCTAAATCTGATTTAGTCTTGTTGTGATTTTATTCATTTCATGTGTTCAGTTCTCCCTGTTTGGTTCATTATCAAATGTGGGTGCTATGGTTGGTGCTATAATAAGTGGCCAGCTTGCAGAATATATTGGTCGGAAAGGGGTAATAACAAACTTTCTATTTTTCTGTCAAAATTATATTAATTATGATTAAGAGTTTGAAAGAACTGATACATTTTTTAGTTTTGACGTGTGAATTGATCCTGTGAGTTCCTGCATTGTTGTTTTTTGTTGCACTGCAGTCATTGATGGTCGCCGCGGTGCCTAATATAATTGGATGGCTAAGCATATCTTTTGCCAGAGTGAGTTATTTACGATAAGGCTTGACTTTTCATTGAGTGCTGTAAGTGTCTTTGTTGTATGATCTGGTTATACATGATTTAATTATATGTTTGTTTTGTAGGATGCCTCATTTTTGTTCATGGGAAGGTTGATGGAAGGGTTTGGTGTCGGTATAATCTCATACACGGTAACTTTGAAGTGGGTTTTTTTCTGTTTCGCTTTTACTGTCTTTTGGAAAGAATGTAAACTAGATGGTTGGTTTTGGTGGGATTGGTGTCCTGTAGGTACCTGTGTATATAGCTGAGATATCGCCTCAAAACATGAGAGGAAGTCTTGGATCTGTTAACCAGGTTGGTCGTGCTTTCGAACCATTTCTAATCATATTATACTTATTTTTTATTTTTTTTATGTTCTTCATGTTTTAATTATGCAACTGATTGATGTGATTAGTTTTTTTTTTTAAAATAGCTCTCACTGACAATTGGAATAATGCTAAGTTATCTACTGGGACTTTTTGTTCATTGGAGAATTCTTGCAGTTTTAGGTAACTCATCTCCTTATTGAGCAAACAGCATTTCTTATGAACAAGTAAACTAATACTTTGTTAAACCAGTGCTTTTTTTCTATGATATTTAATGTTATCTATAATTAAATTGTTCAGAAAATGAACTTTTTGTTATGAATGCAAAACATACTCTGATTTGCAGGATGTTTGCCTTGTGTCGTACTAATACCTGGCTTATTTTTCATTCCCGAATCTCCTCGATGGCTGGTACAGTTTATACACTCATTCATGTTTGATTTTTGGCATCTTGTGAATTTGCTCAGCTCTCTCTTTATCGTCTTTTTTTCTTGGTGGATTTTGCTGTTGGGACAGGCGAAAATGGGGATGGTGGAAGATTTTGAAGCCTCCCTGCAAGTTTTACGAGGATATGATACTGATATTACTGCTGAAGTGAATGAAATCAAGGTATTGAGCTGGTCTGGTTTCGAATGTCATGGAAACTTATATCGACTTGGCGATGGGGGCTTTAACTTTGCAAACGGAATTGTGGTTCATGTGCACCTTTAGCTCCTGCTCACTGTGTCCTCAATAATTACAATTTCAGTGGTATACTTTCTGCAGAAAGCTGTTGCATCTTCCAGAAAAAGAACAACAGTTCGGTTTGCAGATTTCAAGCAAAGAAGATATTGGTTTCCTTTGATGGTAGTTTGAAATTCTGTTTACTGTTTCCTTACCTCTGCAACCTTACAGCCCTCCTGCTGATATTGGTGGGTATGCTGCAGGTGGGAATTGGATTACTTGTGCTCCAGCAATTCAGTGGTATCAACGGGATCTTTTTCTATTCTAGTAACATCTTCGCAAATGCTGGTTAGACGAACACTTCCTTGCTTTGATCTCCAATTTACTGTTCATTGAGACTCTTGGGAATGGTGTTATGTCCTTGTACTGTCAGGACAGTATTTCAAGGATTGATTGCACTTATCATTTTGATGGCTTTTTATATCACCTTATCTTGCCACGGGAAGAGCCTTCTTTTTCTGGCCAATCAGTCCCAGCTAAAATAGTTCTTAAAAGTCAACAATCCAAAATTACTCTTAAGGCTACTCTACACATTTCTTTATTTTGTTATGCTAGTGGCCTAAATCCCGATAGGTTAAATTGATGTTTTACTAAACTATCATAATCTTTACAGGAATTTCTTCAAGCAATCTTGCTACATTTGGACTTGGAGCTATTCAGGTATAAGATGTGTGGCTGGATACTTATGCCATGATTCCATTTTCCTTTGGCTTTAGCTTGGTGAAGTAGTGGAATGGATAGATGTCCTCTTCTATACAATCTTACAAAGAAAAAGGAATTTGAAACTTGTGTTGCAGGCATCCAAAACTTGAGAGAAATTCTTATCTGGGTTATATAACAAGTAGCTGTTTCTTTTGTAGGTCGCTGCCACCGGGGTCGCTTCATGGTTGATGGATAAAGCTGGGCGCAGATTGCTTCTAATTGTGAGCTATGCTTTTCTTTGCAAAAATGCTATTTTATTTGGGCATAGGATAAAGTAACAGATATGTCTAATTGGAAAACGCTTGCTCAGATATCTACAGCTGGAGTTACTCTTAGCTTGCTTCTGGTTGCTATTGCTTTTTATATGGAGGTTTGTAATACTACCAAGCCTATGATATGTTTCATTCTGTGTACTTCAAGTTTATCTTTCATCAAGCAGCTGACTTTATTTATCGTCATCATTTTGACTTCTTATTTTCTCTCTGGCTCTTCATTTTGTACCAGGGCATCTTCCCAGAGGATTCTAATTTGTATCATATGATGGGGATTCTGTCTCTTGGAGGGCTTGTGGTATGTTTGATGTACTTTTGAATATGTGTGTACCCATGTTCTTGTCTGTGACCTTCCTTACTAGGGAATCTCTTTTTTCCCAGGCTGTGGTAATTTTCTTCTCAGTGGGACTTGGAGCTATTCCTTGGATCATAATGTCTGAGGTATCCAGAACTTTTTACTTCATATCAACCATCTGCTTCCAGTGGAGGGCTATGATTTTGCTCATAACCCCTCCACCCATGATAGTCATTCAATGTTTGTTTCAGAATGCGATGGAACTACAGTCAGATTGTCAGCTTATGAAGTTTATTTATATGTTTAGTGGTGGTGAAAGAGTTATTCTTGAATTGTTTTCTTATGGAGCAAGGATTTTTGACTGGCTCATTTCAGGTTCTCCCGGTGAACATCAAGGGCCTGGCTGGCAGTGTTGCAACCTTGGCGAGCTGGCTGACGTCCTGGCTTGTAACGATGACTGCAAACTTGCTCATGACCTGGAGCAGTGCAGGTCTCCCTCTCCGTGTCTCTCTTTCTTGCATAGTGTGTCTGGCAGAAAATTTTATTATAATTCGTAACTGACGAAATACAAACATTTTTGTCAACAGGGACCTTCACTATTTACACGGTGGTCAGTGCTTTCACTGTCATTTTTGTGTCTCTCTGGGTGCCTGAAACCAAAGGAAGAACTCTAGAAGAAATACAAACATCTTTCAGATGAAAGTGCTTGCTCAACCATATGTGAGCTGATTAGAATGGATTTTGTTTTTGGTGAAAATTGTTTGAAATCTACGTGTATTCTTTCATCTCTTTTTTTCCCTTTCCAGTGTTCATTCGTTCTGTAAACAGGAATAAACGAAATAAACAAAGGATAAAATGAAGTAAGAATCTCAGAAAAATGCACTTCAACAATTTTCCTCTCTTTTAGTTGCCTATGCACTCTTTCTTTTGCTTCTGTTTTGACGATTGTCCTCCAATTTACATGTGCATGTGTGTGCGAGCCATACCCTTTCATGCTCTGTGCGAGCCCCAGATTGAGGATTTGGTCATCCACCCCCCATAAGAGATGTATCTTCTGCAACATACATTTATGGCAGCGATCATATTAAACATATATATGCACTAGTCAGAGCAATAAACATGAGGAATTAAACACTGAAATTACCTGTACAAACTTAGCTGTGCTTTGACAATTCCATCGACCTTCCTTGAATTCCTCCTATTATTTTGGATGCTAGGAAAACTCATTTTTGGAAATCATATTTTATAGGTTTAGATAAACAAGTAAAATCTCTTTAACTTGAATTCGAGACGTGCTATTCAAATCATAAACTCAAGAGAACTTTGAATTCCTCCTGTGCATAAATAGAAGGGCCATCTACAAGGTGCATGGAAAAAGATGGCAAGTGCTGTTAATTTCCTAGTTACAGTATGGACGAAAATTATAAATTAAGAAAAAACAATCTGGCTATAAAAACTTCCCATCAAATTCTACTTTATTTATTTTTACTCTATCAAATAAAATTATGTTTTCTTATTATGCCAATAATACCGTCCGAACCATTAAAAAAGAAAGTGCAAGGTTACTTCGTGACTGTTGCTGGCCTGCAACTTGCAATCTCTACCGACCGTCTTTCGTCTTGGTGTATGTGATATCGCGTGATGATGAGAATCACAGATTGGAATCATGCAAAAAGTTCGCTAGCAAAATTGTTTGTTAAAACAAAGACTTTCTGTCCAATAATGATATCTAACAAATGCCAAAAAGAGAAATAATAATAATAATAATAATAATAATAATAATAATAATAATAATAATAATAAGATAATGGATAGAAAATCCAATCAGATCTCACGTGAAAAGAAAGTCTGATACACAGAAGCGATAAATGGTTTCTTATGTCGTTCGGTATCAAATGAGTTGTCTCTATACAATTTTTAAGGTTTTTTTTGAGAAAATGGCTGTTGCAATGGCCCTACAATAGAATGGACAGCTAACAAGATGACGGGGATAGTATTATAACTATAAATTTATAGTAACAACTGGCCTCTCTTACTTCCTCAAAGAGAAAAAGACAAGTGATCATTATTTTTCAGGGGGGAAAAACTTATTTAGGGTCTAATTTTGAATTAGTTATATAAATCAAAGTGTTGTTTCCTATTTTATTTGAAACCGTTATTGTATTAACAAAAAAAAGTTGTGTTTTCCTAGGCAACCCATCACAAAATACTATTCATTTCAAATGTTTTTTTTATTAAAGATTATGCTTCATAATTTGTTGTGGATTATTTCTATATGATTCTTTCAGTCTCATGATCCGTGTTATAGGTTTAGCGAGTTAACTCGGTTGACTAGAGTTCTATTTCTTGTTTTTAAATTGTAATATTTTTCTAATTTTATCCATCAAGATTAGGTTTATTAGGAATCGTACTTCATGATTTTGTTTGATTTTTTTAATTTGAGGTTATCATGGTTTTATAACCCAGATTAAGAGTTTTGTGGCTTAACATGGATAGACTCACTGTTTATGTGTTTCTTAACATCGATTCAATGTGGTGACTTAAAGGAAAAGAAAGGGGATTTTTTTTCTTGGTTTTGCTGGTTTTTCTACAAAATAAAATGAACTAAAATTGGTCAGTTTGAACCGATTCCTGGTTTGGTTAGGTTCTAAGTGTAAAGAAAACATAAAATCATTTTGATTATGTTTGCAATACAATTCAAACCAAATCTGAAAATGTTCACTCCTATGAATAGCCATTTTCTTTCCCAAAACTTGTGTGGAACTCTAAAAGAAAATATCTAAGCATACTACCTTTCAAAACCAACTTCTAACACCTTTGTTTTACTTGTACTCTTTAAAAAACAAGGTTAAATGTGAATTGACAAAATCTTTTTACAGAGTTTATTTGTTATTATAATCAACTCTACCAAGAGAGTATATTGGGGATATATATGTAATGCTTTAAACATCTAGAAAAGTTTTAAGAAGATTGGGAATAAAGGTTTGATCTTAGCTTGAAAATATTGGGTTTGTTTCTTTATCCAAAAAAAGATTGGGTTGGATAGTGCACCTACAAAAGTAGTGTGTATTAGTGCAACTTTTGAACACAAGTTCAAGGAAATGAGTAAATGGTTTGTGGAGTCTCTATAAATCTTGGTGCGTTTCTTTTTCTAAACTCTAACTCTTTAATTATTTTATTTATAATGTTCATTGTATTTGTATTTGCTCGAGTGTTTAGAATTGTATGTTATTAGATAAACAAATATATTTAAACTTGTAATCTTATCTTGCATGCCTAATTTATCCTTCCTTTTACGTGTCTTGTTGCTTTAGTCCTAAGACAACAGCTACAATTTGCATTAGAAGACAATGGTCCTCAACCTAGATAAACAAAATAATGTTATATATATATATATATATATATATATATATATATATATATATATATATATATATATATATATATAAAATTCAGATGAAAGACTTTTAATAAATAAATAAAAAACTATGCATGCAAAGTTGCCCTTCTCGTCCTATGCCCAGCTTAGTTTTTTTTTCTTTCTTTCGGGTTTGAAATGTGTGGCATATTTGTTAAATAACCCTTAGTATGTTGTTTAATCTCTTAATAAAAAATATTAAAATAAATTTATTAAAATGTTATTTAAAAAATAATCCAATTATTTCATAGAGATTTTAAGAATATTAGAATTTTTATGGTGATATTAATGATTACTTTACGATTATTGTATGTTAATCTAATATTCAAACTTTTTTAAGAAATATTTTCTAACTAGTATTCATTATCTATTTTGTTACTTTTATATAATTCTTCCAAAGTTTTTATTCTAAAATTTATTCATTTGGTGCACATAAATGATCTATTCTTGATTTTTATTTGAATTTTCTCTCATGGTCATAAAAAATAATAATCATTTAATGAAAAAAAATCATCAAAAAAAATATAAATACATGAATAAGAAAGTAGTGTTTTTATAAAACATTATATTTTCCCTCCTTAAGTCAAGTCATTCAAGTTTTTTTTCTTTATTATTAATTTTTATTCAATAAACCTTTTGATAATACAAAATATATTATATATGAAAATACATTAAGGAAATAATATTTTCTTCCATAATTCTATTTATTGTTTTTTATGAATATGTACTTTTATTTTCTTATAATTAAATAAAAATAAATTTTGAGAAATTCCATGATAGGGCATGGTACATTATTAAAAAAAAATAGCAGCCAAGCAAATCAAATATAATATACCCTCTATGACATTATTAAAAAAAATCAACCAAACAAATAAAATGTAATAAACCAACTCGTTATAGTATTTGTTTTTATCAAAGACGCATTTTTGGCTAAATGAATTTTATATTTATCTTATAAATGATAGCCAATAACTCAATAATACATAGCCGTACACAAAATCCTCAAAAAGCCCAGAATTCTATTATCGACTGAAGGCCGGAGGATGATTATCTAGATTGGATCTGCATATGACCGGGCTAAGCAGTGTACATGGACTGACCCATAACTCAAGACCCGGCTGAGTTCATTAATACTCACGTGTATTAGCAGGGCTCCTGTTTGGTAAACTAAAAATATATTTTATTTATTTTTATATTGTTGTTGCATAATGAAACAAAAAAAAAACATAAAATAAGGGGTAATAGAAATAATTTGCATACATTATTCAAAATAATAAATAAGATTTTATTAACCTAGAAAGATGAAGGAGCCCTATTTACGAACTAAATACCTAAGGATTTGTTTGAGAGTATTATAAAGGTTGTTTTTCACAGTAGCTTTCATTCATAATTTATCAAATGATGTTCTTGTTTTTATTTTTTTCAAATAATTTATGATATTATCACATCAAAACAATTTTAAAACACACAAAAAAATCAACCAAATTAAATAAAACATTTTAACTTTTTAAAAAGTATTTTTAAAATGCATAACTAAACATGCAACCAAATTAAATAAAACATTTTAATTTTTAAAAAAGTATTTTTAAAATGCAACTAAACACGTTTTAAGTAGCATGTAGTTGTCTAGTCCTCTATGGAAACAAAAACAAATTACTTTAACATTGCATGGGTTAGGTCAAAGTAACAATAGAGTTTGAAAATCATCTAGAAAATTATGATATGCAATTATTGATTAAATATGTTTAATAACATGATTGAGAAGAAGAATAGTCAATAATAAAAAATGAATAATTGAAAACTTATACACATGTCACTATTAGAAAAAAAAATATCTTTTTAATATTCTTAAAAGTTCTCACTAATTTTTTTTATAACAAAATAAAAATCGAATACAAATAAAATAACTTCATAAAGAGGATGTAAACAAAATTCAAAGCTACTAAAGAAAATGTTGACGATAAATAAGAAAAAAATAATTTTAAAAAATGATTATAAAAATCTAATTCTACCTAGCATACCAAATTTATGGTCTGATCATAAGAATAGAATAGCCTCAAATAGTAGAAATTGAATAAAATATGGATGTGAACTCTCAAGCAAACTAAATAATGAAAAACAAAAGTGGAAAAACAAACAATTATTCACAAAATTGAAAGCAAAAACAAATAATGAAATTCAAGGCTCATTAACCTAATATCAAAAAAGAAAAGAAAAAGACCTAAGAAATACCGAAATTAAATCTAGATAATCTTTGAAACTAGTGATCAAGGTCTCAATACCAAAATCACCCCCTAAAAACAAAGATAAAAAAACTACAAAGCAAAACTCCTAATATACAAAATTAAAAAAAAAAAACAAATAACAATAAAAATAATGAGGACCAAATTTAGCATAAAAACTAAATCAAATAACATATTGAGGGGATAGATTGAAAAATAAAATAAATCAAGAAAATTATTAAAAAAAAAAGTAATCAAAATAATGAGAACCAAGTTGGATACAAAAATTAAATGAAATGAAATGATGAGGGATGAAATTAAAAAAAAATGATTATAAAATTTTCAATATAAATAACGAGGATCAAATTGGATACAAAAAATAGCTAAAATAAAATAGTGATACATAAAATCAAAAAAGAAAACCGACTTAAAAATTATTAAAAGAAAAAAAAAAGATAATAAGAAACACAAATCCAAGATTAATTGAAATACAAAATTACATAACACATTTAATTGTTTGAGAAGTTAGTGCAAAATCCAAGATGATGAGAGAATAAAGATTAAGGAAGGAAAAAAAACACAAATCACTAAAGATTTATTGTTGTTTCATCATGCACACACTCTAGAACATTGAAAAAAAGAAAGGGGCAACATCTATAATGCCATCATTTAAGGCAACATTGGATAGCTTTGAGATGTCACATGCATTGTTCAAAAGGCATGAGTGCCTCCCAAATATAAGTGTGTGTAACACTATCCACTCATTTATATATATAAAAAAAAGGTATAATGTCCCTTTATTCAAATTGATTGTAACTAAAATATATTATAATGAACATACAGAAACAATCCTTTAGATATTAGTTTTATTTATATTTGCTTTTTGCTTTTAAGGGCAATGTAATCATTCAATTATGCAATCAAATTGTTAAACTAGAAATCCTTTATACCCCAACTTTAATTATTTTTGTTTTTAAAGGTTTTTAAGTCACTTTATTACGCATCTAAAATATTTAAGGACTTATCCCTAAACAATATGAAATAACAAATAAGTCTTATAAAAGTAATTATTTTACCTCTAATAACTAGTTATATGATGTTTTTTCATTACCTATATATATATATATATTATGGTTAGTGGCAAAACTAACCAATGTTTGATATTAACCAAGTCTCTTTTGCCTAGTGGCAAAACTTTATATAAACATAAAATTCAAGTCATGCCCTATATATATTATGGTTAGTTTCCATAAAAGTGGGAATTAATCTCTTTTTCTCTCATTTTATTTCTACTTAGCTCAAATCTCCTCCAAAATCAAGTTTTGAATGTATTATAAGGGTAATTAGTGTTGAGACTGTTGGATTATATATTTGATCAGATGATTTCAAGGAAGAAGAAGATTTAAGATGGGATATTGCATAGAGGTGAGAGAGACGAGAGAAGAAAAGGGAAAGTGAAATTTCAAATTCTATTATTGTTACCAAAATTTTTACCACAAATAACCCGTGACCTGTTGTCCTTTATATACACAGCTAATACATCCTCTAACAACCTTCTATATTCGGATCACCTGCCCAATGAGTATCACTAAATGCTTTGAGGTCTAAAGATCACCTGAAGATAGTGAATCCCATAAGTTGCAATGCCATTTAAATATCAAAGAATCCTTTTTACAGCACTAAAATGATTCACCATTGGATTCTGCATGAATTGACAAACTTGATGCACTGAAAACGCAATGTCTGGCCGTGTGAATGTCAAAATATAGGAGAGCCCCCACAATACTTCTATACAATTTGGGATCATTAAAAGGAAAATCATCATCTTTAAACAACCTCAAATAAGGTAGACAAGGAGTATCACAAGCCTTGGCATCAAACATATCAGTTTTAACCAACAAATCATGAACATACTGTGCTTGCGACAAAAATAAACAAGTGCTAAGATGTGTAATCTGAATTCCCAAGAAAAAAATGATTGCCCAAATCCTTGATCTCGAACTCAGCCGTAAGAGAATTAACAATCTGTTTAATGGCATTAGAGTGACTTCCAGTAATAATAATATCATCCACATACACCAAAAGAATAACAATGTCAGCCACAAGATGTTTAACAAAGATAGATGAATCAGAATATGTATGTTGAAAGCCTAAGGAAGGTAAGAATTCAATGAACTTATCATTCCAAACCCGTGGAGCTTGTTTGAGACGATAGATTGATTTATGAAGCCTGCACACCAAGTGAGAATTATGAGCATTTGTAAAATCTGGAGGTTGAGCCATATAAACCTCCTCATGAAGAATGTCATGTAAAAAGGCATTCTTGACGTCTAGTTGCCTCAACTGCCAGCCAAAGTGAGCAGCAAGAGATAGAACCAATCTGACAGTTGTAGGTTTCACTACTGGACTGAAAGTCTCCCCATAATTTTGGCCTGATTCTTGACTAAAACCCTGAGCCACCAATCAAGCTTTATAACGAGCAACTAAACCATCAGCGTGCTTCTTATCTTCAATATCCATTTGCATCCCACCAGATTTTTGTGGGAAGGTAGAGGAACTAGACTCCAAGTACCCTGTGATTGAAGAGCATCAAGCTCTTCTCGCATAGCTGAAAACCAAACAGGAGCTTGCAATGTTGTTTTGTAGTTAGAAGGCTCAACCAGAGATAAATCAATATCAGCAGAGTATGAAATTGTGTGGAGACAAACCTTCTTCTTAGCCAAACCACTCTTACTGCGGGTTAGCATAGGATGCACATTCATTGAGGGAATATGAAGAACAATAGAAATACCTTCAGGCCTAAAGGGCTCAGCTGAAATGAAGGGTTCAGAATGCGTACCTTTGTTGAATTCAGAAGCCATGGGGCAAAAGGTAAAGTAGTAGACGCAATGGACTCAAAGGATGAAGAGGAACCCGAGACCTGACCATGATTAGAATGAGACACAGTAGAGGAGGGAGGTATGGGGACAACATTGGTGGGTGTCACAATAGGTAGACTAGACTCAGAAGATGATGAGGAAACAAAAACATCACCATGATGAGGAAACAGAAACATCACCATGATGAGGATGAGATATAGCAAAGGAGATAGGTATTGTGACTACATTGGTGGGTGTAACAATAGGCAGACTAGGATGAGAGGGAGATATAAATGAAGTACTAAACAGTTGATAAGTAGTGACTAACTCCTGATATGGGAACACATTCTCATTAAAGACTACATGTCTAGAAAGATAAGAACATTTCTTATAGACATCATAGTATATGTATCCTTTATACTTAGAGGCATATCCTAGAAACACACATATTGTGGTCTTTGGCTGCAATTTATTGTGGAGATAAGGACGCAACAATGGAAAGCATGCACACCCAAAAACTCGTAAGTGAGAGATAAGTGGAAGTTTGCCAAACAATAGTTCAAAAGAAGATTTATAAAATAGAACAGCAAATGACATTCGATTAATGAGAAAAGAGGCAGTATTGACTACATAAGTCCAAAAAAAAAAGGCAATTTAGCATGCTAAAGCAAGGTAATTATAGTTTCAATAAGATATACATGTTTACGCTCTCTAAACCATTATGTTCAATTGTGTATGGACAAGATTTTCGATGGATAATGCCTTTAGTATGCATGAAATTTTGAAGTGATTTATTAATATATTCACCACCACCATCACTCTGTAGAATTTTAATAGAAGATGAGAATTGTGTTTGAACATAGTGATAGAAGTTAACAAAAACAGAGCAGACACCACTTTTATTGATAAGAAGAAATAACCAACAAAACTGAGAGAAATCATTTACAAAGCGTACATAGTATCTGTATCCATCCACAAAAATGCTTGGTGACAGACCCTAAAGATCACTATGTATAATGTCGTAACGCAATTTTTGGGTTACTCCCCAAAATAAAATAAAAATAACAAAAATAAAATAAAAAGGGTCGGCGTGGGTAGAAAAATCAATCTGGAAATTTTGGCTGTTGTCGCGAGTCCAATCGTATCTCTTTGGTTCCAAAAATAAAGGAAAATACAGATTTAAGGCAAAAATAATTTATCGTTGGATGAATCTGTGTAAAAACTAAGTTAAACGACATAATTATATTTTTTATGGGTTGATTCGATTTAATCGTCAACAAATTTAAAGTTTAATTATGACCGGGAATTAATTTAAGGTCCAATCGAAGGATTTAATTAAGTGTAAGGACTTAATTATACTTTAAATTGGTCAAATTAATTTTATTAAGGGCTTAGTCAATGAAATCAATTTCTTAAATTTAATTCGAGCTCAATTGATGAGGATAGAATTTTCAGAGACCGATTTGAATTTTTAAGTCAATAATGCGAAATTAGGGGCCAAATTGAATGAATTGAGAATTTAACGGTCAATTGAGGGTTAAATCGCGCAAATCGGAAACCAAAATAAAAAAGGCGCACACATTTAAGGTTGCTGTTGAAATTTTGACAGGGATACGATTGCATAAAATTAAAAGTTTGAAAATAATCGGAGGTGCGATCGAAGCAATTAAACATTGAAGGACCAAGTTGCAATTTTCCAAAAAAAAAAAAACAAGATTGCATGTTCTGCACTGTTCCGATACTGGAACAGTGCAGAGCACAACTCGACAACCCACTGCCTCTGCAACCCACAACTCTGCAACCTGAATTTGCAGAGGCAGAACACGGTGCTGCAGCCCTCAGCCCTCTGCAAATGCAGAGCCACAACCCTCAGCCCTCATGCAATGTGCATGAGGAGCGCCCCGGTCCCCTATAAATAGAGGGGGAGAAGCGAGCAGAGGAGGGGAGGAAAAAAAAGGAAAAAGAAAAAAAATTGGAAATTTTGCTTCTCTCTACAAACAGCCCCTGTCTTCTCTCTCTCTCCACCGTTGCTCCCAAACTAACCATCCACTAGCCTTCTCTCCCTCACCGGTTACTTCCCCTCTACACCAGAAACATAAACACACCTTCAGGCGAGGCCCCGACGACGCTCTCTGCAACTGCAACGTGAACACCGCGACTTTGGAGGCTTCCTCCGGCCGCCACAGGCCACCGTCCACAACGCCACCACAATAGGAATCATCACCTCGACCTCCTCTACCCAAAGACACTAACAGGTACAAGTTTCATCACACTTGAAATTTTACTATTCATCGTCTCCTACCTCTCGGCTGCATGCAGTGGGACGTTGATGCGGGTCGAGGGGTAGAAGCAATAGGCTGGGCTCTAGGCCCAGCCCATGTATGTTCGGGCTTCCAGCCCACGATGGCTGGAAGCCCAGCCCAAAAGACCTTCGGGCCTCCAGTCCACGAGGCTGGAGGCCCAACCCAAAAGACTTCGGCTTCCAGGCCACTATGCTGGAAGCCCAGTCCGAAAGACTTCGGGCTTCCAGTCCACTATGCTGGAAGCCCAGCCCGAAAGACCTTCGGGCTTCCAGCCCACGAGGCCGGAAGCCCAGCCCATTCAGAACGGGCTGCCAGCCCATTGTGGCTAGCAGCCCAACCCAAATAAAGGCAGGCTTCCAGCCCGTGAAGGCTGGAAGCCCATCCCATTCAGGGTGGGCTGTCAGCCCACTGTGGCTGGCAGCCCAGCCCAAATAAAGGCAGGCTTCCAGCCCGTGAGGGCTGGAAGCCCATCCCATTCAGGGTGGGCTGTCAGCCCACTGTGGCTGACAGCCCAGCCCAAAAAAAAATTAATAAAAAAATAAAAAAAATAAAAAATACAAATTGACAAAAAAATATATTTTTATTTTACTACTATTATTATTACAAAAAATTCAAAAATACAAAAAAAAATGTATTTGTTTTTTTTGCATACGGCCGGATTCCAAAGCTTTTCTCATTGTATTTTTCGTAAAAAATATGTTGCATCTTTTTCCATATTTTTAAAAATGAAAAATTTGGATAACGTAACCAGTTTGCGATTATCCATTGGAAGTCGGCCAAAATATCAAAAATAATTTAACAATTATTTTGTTTTAGCTTTCGCGGTGTAAATTTACATTGTAAAGTACACTCCAGATAAAAAATATTTTTTACTACGGTGTAAAATTATATTGTATAATACATCCGTAGATTAAAAAGATTTTAACTACGGTGTAAAATTACATTGTAAAGTACACCCGTAGATAAAAAAAAAGATTTTTACTACGGTGTAAATTTATATTGTAAAGTACACCCGTAGATAAAAAAAACTTGTAACTACGGTGTAAAATTACATTGTAAAGTACACTAGCAGATAAAAAAAATGTATTTTTGAAAATGCAGTGTAAAATTTTAACTTAGAAAAACAATCAAACAACAATGCAGCTTACCTTAGGTAGGGTGCACTGGGGGTGATGCGTCTTTCCCTTGCACAACAAGTCCCCTTACCCAATACTCTCGCAGACCAATAGGTTCCTAGTAACCTTAATACTAGGTGGCGACTCCTAATAATTATAGTCATAAATTTTACAGCTATAAATCACCCCATTTTCACCGCGCGTTGTTGTCTCCCCCAAACCACACGGGAGATGGCGGGGCGCGAAGCGCGTCAAAAAATCATCGTCGCGACAGAGGGCTGGAAGCCCATCCCATTCAGGGTGGGCTGTCAGCCCACTATGGGTGATAGCCCAGCCCTAAAAAAAATAATAAATAAATAAATAAATAAAAAATACAAATTGACAAAAAAATATATTTTTATTTTACTACTATTATTATTACAAAAAAATCAAAAATACAAAAAAAATGTATTTGTTTTTTTTGCATACGGCCGGATTCCAAAGCTTTTCTCATTGTATTTTTCGTAAAAAATATGTTGTATCTTTTTTCATATTTTTAAAACTAAAAAATTTGGATATCGTAACCAGTTTGCGATTATCCGTTGGAAGTCGGCCAAAATGTCAAAAATAATTTAACAATTATTTTGTTTTAGCTTTCTCGGTGTAAATTTACATTGTATAGTACACTCGAGATAAAAAATATTTTTTACTACGGTGTAAAATTACATTGTATAATACATCCGTAGATTAAAAAGATTTTAACTATGGTGTAAAATTACATTGTAAAGTACACCCGTAGATAAAAAAAAAGATTTTTACTACGGTGTCAATTTATATTGTAAAGTACACCCGTAGATAAAAAAACTTGTAACTGCGGTGTAAAATTACATTGTAAAGTACACTCGCAGATAAAAAAAATGTATTTTTGAAAATGCAGTGTAAAATTTTAACTTAGAAAAACAATCAAACAACAATGCAGCTTACCTTAGGTAGGGTGCACTGGGGGTGATGCGTCTTCCCCTTGCACAACAAGTCCCCTTACCCAATACTCTCGCAGACCAATAGGTTCCTAGTAACCTTAATACTAGGTGGCGACTCCTAATAATTATAGTCGTAAATTTTACGGCTATAAATCACCCCATTTTCACCGCGCGTTGTTGTCTCCCCCAAACCACATGGGAGATGGCGGGGAGCGAAGCGCGTCAAAAAATCGTTGTCGCGACAGAGGGCTGGAAGCCCATCCCATTCAGGGTGGGCTGTCAGCCCACTGTGGCTGACAGCCCAGCCCAAAAATAATTAATAAAAAAATAAAAAAAATAAAAAATACAAATTGACAAAAAAATATATTTTTATTTTACTACTATTATTATTACAAAAAATTCAAAAATACAAAAAAAATGTATTTGTTTTTTTTGCATACGGCCGGATTCCAAAGCTTTTCTCATTGTATTTTTCGTAAAAAATATGTTGCATCTTTTTCCATATTTTTAAAACTAAAAAATTTGGATATCGTAACCAGTTTGCGATTATCCGTTGGAAGTCGGCCAAAATGTCAAAACTAATTTAACAATTATTTTGTTTTAGCTTTCGCGGTGTAAATTTACATTGTAAAGTACACTCGAGATAAAAAATATTTTTTACTACGGTGTAAAATTACATTGTATAATACATCTGTAGATTAAAAAGATTTTAACTACGGTGTAAAATTACATTGTAAAGTACACCCGTAGATTAAAAAAAAAGATTTTTACTACGGTGTAAATTTATATTGTAAAGTACACCCGTAGATAAAAAAAACTTGTAACTGCGGTGTAAAATTACATTGTAAAGTACACTCACAGATAAAAAAAATGTATTTTTGAAAATGCAGTGTAAAATTTTAACTTAGAAAAACAATCAAACAACAATGCAGCTTAACTTAGGTAGGGTGCACTGGGGGTGATGCGTCTTCCCCTTGCACAACAAGTCCCCTTACCCAATACTCTCGCAGACCAATAGGTTCCTAGTAACCTTAATACTAGGTGGCGACTCTTAATAATTATAGTCATAAATTTTACGGCTATAAATCACCCCCATTTTCACCGCGCGTTGTTGTGTCCCCCAAACCACACGGGAGATGGCGGGGCGCGAAGTGCGTCAAAAAATCGTCGTTGCGACATATAATATGGAAAGCAGATATAGAGGTATGTGTACTTGAATGGAAAGGCAGTTTATAAAACTTGCCCTGTGAACAACTAACACATACATCATAAAAACTATCTAAGGAACATGGAATACATTCTTTATATAGCATTAACTTGACAATCTTATTTGTTGGGTGTCCTAATCTATGATGTCAGGTAGAAGACAAGACGAACTTACCACTATAAGCTTGCGTTTGAAAATCGAGAGAAGAGAGACCAGTCTGAGTCGGAGGAGATGGAAGGGGATAGAGCCCATTGCAGCACAACCCTTTATACAGTATTCTCCCTGTGACTTTGTCCTGAATCCAAAAACAAAAGGCATAAAAAATCCCCTACAATTGTTATCCACACAAATTTGATAAACTAAAAGTAGATTCCCAACACAATTTTGGCTTGAGTAGGTGTAAGAATAATGGCAGTGGCAACATGAGATACTGACAAACCTTCACCATTGGCTGTTTGGACAAAATCAGTTGTAGCATAAGGAGTGCTTAATGTTAGATTGGACAAATCAGGTGTCATATGATTTGTAGCCCCTGAATCTGTGATCCACACTGGAGATGCTACATGTGTGGAGGGTTGCTGCGAGGATGAATATGCATTTTGTATGGTATACATAGCGTTATGCTGATTTTGCAGAGATGTAGTAGCTTCTGAACCATGACTATTGCCAATAAAATTAGGGCCATTTTCATTGTAAGAACATAATCATGTTGTGTGATTCGGTTTATCACACATATTACACTTAGCTCTTTCATATCCCTTGAAACCACAAACTAGAGCCGTATGGCCTTCTTTATTGCATAATTGACAGATAGGAGCACCAGAACCAACTGCTGAATTATATGAGGCTGTTGGGAAGGCAAAAGGAAATGTGCCAAGACCACTTGGAGGTGTGATTGACACTGCATTTGTTTTCACAGACATAGGGGCCCTTTGAAAAAATCCTCTCTGACTTTGATTTTATCTACCTCTGCCTCTATTTCTATTAAAGGATCTATAACCACCACTATCATATGTGTTATAACCATGTTGTCCACGGGATACATGAGGTTTGAGGTTGTGTTCATTGCAGCAAGATATGTGGGATTACTACCAATGCTATTCTTTATAATAAGTTCCTCAGCCAAGAGCTGTAATCGAAATTCTTTCAAGGTAATTACACTCTCTCTACCTCTAAAAACACATCGAAAAGTGTTATACTCAGCAGGGAGACCATTCAAAGCCAAAATAATTATATATTCATCAGCAAAAATACCCCTGCTACTGAAAGATAATCTCGGGCTTCTTTAATTTTTAGTATATTGGCTTATAGAATTAATACATTTTCTAATATTCTGCAAATTAGACTTTAGTTGAAAGATACTAGTCTTAGAGACAACTGTTCTTTCAATCACTGCCATAAATCCTTAGAGCTGATACTACCTATGGCACACAACATTGCTACTGGAGACAAAGTGGCAATAATTAGCTGCATAACAGCTCTATCATGCATTTTCCATATCAGCATTTCATCGCATTCAACATCAGAAAAAGAGGAAGAAATATTAGTACCGTACTCTATCATGCATTTTCCATATCAATATTTCATCGCATTCAACATCAGAAAAAGAAAAAGAAATATTAGTATCGTATTGAGTTGTAGAGACAGGACACGGTTGAGACCCATCCACAAATCCAAATATGCCATTACTTTCCAATAGTAGTTGTATTTGAAAATTCCAGTTTAAGTAATTGGATTCATCTAATTTCACGTTCATAGAATCAGAAATGGTGGAGACAAGATTGGTAATCAGAGACTGAAGAATATGTAATTATGCAGCAATCACCATTGTGAAAATCGTCAGTAGAATCAAGAGACTATAGAGTGTTTTAATTGAGTAGAGTAATGAAAAAGACTTTATATCAGTGCGAATTGATCACTGATAAATTTGATAAGAGCTCAACTGAGACAATTTATGAATTATTTTAAGAAGATGAATAGTAATTTTTGAAGGATTTGAGTTTGCAAAAGCAAAAAAACTGGATCAATCAATAAGTGTGAGTATTAATGAGCTCTGATACCATGTTGAGACTATTGGATTATATATTTGATAAGATGATCTCAAGGAAGAAGAAGAAGATTTAAGATGGGATATTGAACAGAGGTGAGAGAGACGAGAGAAGAAGAGGGAAAGTGAAATTTCAAATTCTATTATTGTTACCAATATTTTTATCACAAATAACTCGTGACCTGTTGTCCTTTATATACACAGCTAATACATCCTCTAACAACCTTCTATATACTCTAGAACCTACACATGTTCTAGAGTATATACATGTATTTTATACTATATTTATACTCCATCGATTAGTAGGGTAAACACTATATCATAAGATTTGAAAAGATTTTATAAGAGAAAAAGTTGGGAGTTAGCAAAAAAAATAAAGATTTTAGGTGAAGGAAGAATATCAAGAGGAGAGCTTTACAAAATAAGTGACAAATTGGTATCAACAATGTTAGGTAAATTATCCTAAACTATTTAATTCTTATAAATTTTAGCTGTGGTATGTGGAAGAGAGATTCCTAAATATCTCAACTAAGGTATAAGGTTTATGAGAAATATCCAGGGGGAAGATGTAGTTTGTTATAATTTGATAAAATAAGTATGGAATAATTGATGATTAATGTGAACTTATGAAAAAATAAAGAAGAAATCATGGTGAATTTTTTTTTTTTTTTTTTTTTTTTTTTATGTGGGGTCTCATATAGGGAAGACTACTAAAATTTCATTCAATTTGATAAAATTATATACACAATTTGTTTTAAGAAGTAATGTGAAATGGATGTTGTCTAAGAAGATAACTACGTTTAGTATAATTTGATAATATTGAGATTATTATTTAAAGTGAAAAGTTTATTTGTATGAAGAACATGATAATTACATGTCAATATAAATGGAGTTATAGAGAAATGATATCATGCAAATAAATTGGATTAATCGGAAAAGACAATAATAATAATAATAATAATAATAATAATAATAATAATAATAATAATAATAATAATAAATAAATAAATAAATAAATAAATAAACATTATTTTCATGTATGTTATGATAAAACATTGTTCAAATGATTTTTAAAACACGAGGTGTTACAGGTTTAATGTGATTTAAAAAAAAAAAGATAAATCCATTGTTCTTGCCCATGATGATTCATGATTTTTGTAAAACAATTTTCCCACACCAATAATGTTATATTAATATCATGTATATCGGTCTTTAACTCATTGTTTCAATAATCACTCTTGATGTTCTCTTCTCTTATTTAAATTAACTCATATATACAAGGTTACTTCATATTCTAACTCATTTTTTTTATGAATCTCATATATATTTATTAATAGAACCTAATCCCTATGGTGAAACTACTGTTAACAAGGTATACTTTTCTCTGAATTAGAATAGTAAAATTAAATTTTTGTTTTTAAATAAAAAAATCAATTCAAACTTAAGGCCTAATTTATAAACCACCAAGCACAATATTAGGCTTTTCAAAAGACATTATTGATTTTAATGCCCCAACACTAGCTAAGAGTTAGTTGTTGAATACCTAGAGAGAGAAACTGAATCAAACATACAAGAAAAGAAAGCGAAATTTATAAGGAAGGTTTTGGATTTGAGACTCGACATTGTTTAACATTGTGACTTTAACATTATATTTGTTGACCCACAAATTCAGTAAAAGAATATTTGAACTTCTTACATGAAATAAACCAAAAATATATAAACTAGGTTAATTAGATTACTGCAGTAGCTAATTATAAAAATGTGACTGCATCAACCACTCAAATTATTCTGTAACACATACACTTGGCCTGTGTAAGAATTTTTCCAACAAATGCCAAGTTCACACAACAAATGAAACTGCAATCGATTTACAACAATTTATCCCGTTAACACACGGTGTATACGATTTGAAACTATTGAAAATGCTGCGAACATCATATCATCCGTCATCACTAACGTGGAACCAATTTTTAAGAAGTGGGAAAAAAGACCCAGATAAATACAAACCAGACATCGCCACCTGGGTGTTCAATTTTCTTCATTAGAGTACAATTTGACGGTAGTCAAATCTAACACAGAGACTATCGTAAGAGGACAAACCCATTTCCATGTTCTGAACAAGCACAGTACTGCCTGGTTCAGAAGAGCACATTGATCCCTGATCAACATTGTAAGTGGACAATCAGTTGAATATCTCTCTTAGCTGTGAAATCCATGAAAGTGATCGACAACACATACAGCTTCTTGTTCAGGTAGAACTCTCAGTTCACATTACATAATCACAAGCTAGAGTACTGTAATAAATAGGAGGATGACTATGACCTAGTACATTATTATTGTTCATTGTTATTTTTTATTTTTATTCATAATTGAGATGTTTATTTTAGTTTATACATATCATAACTAATTTTAATTTTTGGATCTATTGAATATTCTATAAGTACAATAAACAAATAAAATATTACTAGATAATAAACATATACAGAGAGGATAAAAAGTTCCTTCCTCCTAAGCTATGAACTCAAGTTCTTGGTGTTGTTGTTGCTGCCCCTACTACAAATTAACTTCAAGGGTGAAAAAAAAATTTGGTCATCAGTTATGAAACATATGTCATCTCATTTGAGTAGTAAATCTGAGAAAGAAGTGAAAGTGAATAGGGGAGTGAAAGATAACTAAGAAGAAGACCTAAAAAGAACAAAACTACTAACATAGAAATATCCAGTTTCCACTCCATCCATGTAAGAACGGAGAAAAGGAAGGTAAAGAAAAGAAGAAAAATAAAATAAAACCAATAAAAGAAAAAAGAATTTGACAAGACCATTGTATATATGGTCCATATAACATAACCATCAACATCACCAATTGTTTCATGTTTTGAAGTTGCTTGCCAATATTTCGTGATCTCGACCGTTCTTTCTTTCCTTTTCTTTTCTGTACTCGATCGAATTTTTCAGTATCTTGTAAAGTCATGAACAAGCTGGCTAGGCCTATCTGTGACGTTGAGTCTCCAAGAAAGGAATGGAATATTGCCATTATTATCAGAATCTCGATCGTTGTCCTCTACGAACCTGAATTCATTTGTTGGCGAGAAACATGGCACTTTTTGGGTCTGGACCCATGAATTGTTCTGATGATAGCCATAGTGCTGCTCCATTCCTCCTGAGGCGTTTGCATTTGCGTTGTTTACATTCGCAGCCGTTGCCCTCCTCTCTTCCTTCTTGAACCGAATTCCACACGCATTGCAAAGTGACTGCAGGTCACATACATTAGAATTAGAATCTGTCACTAAATAAAAACACAGCTAAAATTTACAGACATTTAACTATATCTAAGAGGCACAGAATTGATAAATACCTTAGGACCTCTCGGACCGTTTCTCCACAGAGGAGTAGAAGTCGTGTCACAGTTAGCACATCGGCGGGCGAGGAGGGGATCGTTACTGGCCATATTGCTGTTGCTATTATGACAAGTAGTATTTCCACGGCTGGTTTTGTGGGCTTGAGGAGGATAATTTGATGTAGAATCATTTTTGGTTTGCAAAATATCCCAGCAAAAGTTAGATACGCAAGAACCAGAACGGCGTTGATCATGCCGAATTCTTTTCTCATCGTCTTCACTTAAACGAGTAGATGGAGTTCCTAAAGAGAGAGTGCAATCGACAGAAGAAGAAGGAGGCGTGAAAGGATACATATCTGCTTCATCAAAGGATTTGTGACTGTCTGGCATGGAAAATAACATGGAGAAGGAGTTGCTTTGGCTATGATACATTCCACATGAACAAGGACCTGCCATATTAGATTGAGAACCACTGCACCTATGCATCTTGGTCACCTCACTGTTATCTCTCAATTTCTTCACTCAGTTTTTGTCAGTAACAAAACCTGAACTGGGCTGGTAACGAGATGAAAGATGAATGGAGCAACAAAAGAAAAATGAAAGATGAATATGGGTATCTTGTGCTTCTGCAAGATTGAAAGAGGAGGAATGGAAAGGGTTAAGACAATGAAGAAGTGGGGGAATATTTCAGGTTTATTGTTCGAGGGTAGCTAGCAAGTGTCAGGGAGAGTACAAGCCAAAACAGTAAGCCTCCCAGAATGAGAGAGATTCAATAATATAGGGTTTGAATAAGATCAGGAAAAACTTCGAAGAGAGAGCTCAATATATGGTGCGAGAGGGAGAGAGAACGGGTATTGTCTGATAGCTTTATAAGCTAATAAAATGGTGAAATACCAGTCAGCACCAGCAGTCCACGTTGTCGTGAAATACAAGTGAAGATAACATTTATACGTATACAGTAAAGAAAGTTATAAAGACAGGCATGGACCCTATCTTACTTCTTGCAAAAGAGAGAAACAAAAACACACTCAGAATTTAAATAAATACACAGAGAAAGCTTACAAATCACACTCAAATATCTCTGCTAGTTTGTGAGAGAAATTTCATGCGTGGGCAGTGCACTTCCTGCTTCTAAATACTCCACTTCTGAGGTCACAATCTTTTTCAACTTCTCGGAGTTGAAATTTATAGGGGAAAGAGGGCATGGCAGGGAGAGATTGGTGAGATATTAGGGCGCTCTTAACAATGTGAGGGGAGGGAGGGGGCAGATGGGCTGGTCATTGGGTGGTCAAAAGAACCCACGTGACTAGCGGGAACAGTCTTCCATGGATCTGCCTTCTCCGATCACGAGGACCCCCTCTCTATGTAATGCTTTTAGTATTACAGTCTCAAAAAACTTCTGTCCGTATCCGTATCTCTGCTTGCCTGCCTCTCTCTCTCTACCTCTACCTCTACCTCTACCTCTGTCACTGAACTGGACTGGACTGCCACCCTCCCAAGGAAAATGGAATAGTAGTACCACATTTTACATTCACTCGCCATCCGGTTGCTCTCTTCACCACGCTCCAAGCACATCATGAATGCTTCTAACAAATACCATCATGGTATATCCAAATACCTTAATTAGCTTAGTATAAAGTTCGCATGACCCGCTATAGTTCTTCTTGCTTGGGACACTGCTAATTACATCTCATGTCCTTTGTCTGAAAATTTGGACTGCTAGCTTGATTAAAAGTATTTCGTCATAAAAATTGCCCCTCTTGTTTTTATTGCTTAGCCATTCGAATATATGAGATTAATAAGTCAAGGACGATTGCTATTTTCGAATCTCGAGATTGTTAAGATGTCTATGATTCTTTGACACCAATTTTTTTATGTGTGGAGATTAAAAATCCTTCTCTTGTCAATAGTGCCGTTTTTATTATCCCGTGATATTTTTTATTTTAATTATTTGATGTTCATGCATTATACCATATAGTTAACATCTCACTTTGAAGCAATAACTATTCTTTTTAAAATATGTTAACAAGTAAGTCTTAACTCTTACATTTCTAATCATTCAATCTCAATCAAATAAGTTTTTATATAAATTAATATTGACGAATCTATCCATATATGGTATATACCATCTATGTATAATTGAGATTAACTAAGCTTGTATCATCCACCAATATCATAGGAATTGATAATTAGCTAAAGCAATTAAAATTAATAATGTATCCTCGCGAGACAAGTTACCCCAATCTATCTTCTAGAGTGAAAATTATAGGTTTGCGCCATGAATTCTATTAATGAGTTGTCATCTAAATCTATTTTCCACACTTCTTATTTTCACATGAAATATCTCTCATTGGAGATGAGCTTTCTAAAATCACATTAATCTTAGACAAGACTTGAATAAATGGGTTAAGCTTTTCTCTATCTCGTTTAATATAGTCATGCCCATTACAAATTGTTTTAAATAACCCTTACCAATTAGATGTTCAATTTCTATTTTCAACATGAAGCAATCCTCAATATCATGTCTTTTGTCCTTTTAGAATAAACATAACTTGTGAATGGAAAGGCTTTTATAAGGGGTGGATATTGTATAAAATTTTCCCTTTTAATGGATGTAAAAACTTATATGAGGGAGATGTTTAACGGAATTTAGGGTATGTCATGAGCTCCTTTACTAGCATTTTTTTATTTTGCTTGGAACTACTATCTATACTAGAATAGTGATTGTGTTCGAAAGGTTTGTCATCCTAAAGTCTTATTTGACACTGCATTTCAAAAATGCTTTTGAAAAAAAAAATTAATTTTTATGTTAAATTAATTTTTTTGGTGTTTTTAAATCATTTTCATGCGCTAATGTCCACAATATTTTTTTTAAATCATCTTAATGCATTTCTAACACAAAAAAATATTTTCAAAAGCAATTATAACCACACTCCCAAAACAACCATTAAATCTCATGGTAAAAAACAACAGGCACATGCATTAATATACTAGTTTTTTTTCTACTTATATATGATTCTTTATAGCTTCTTTACCTTTCAAGTTTCTGCTAGTAAGGAATACAAGTCCTTTTATTGAGAAAATTCTCTCATTCTATTATTCATGGCCTTTAAGGTATCTAACTCAATTAATTCTTCCATCGTGATAATTTCATCATTGAAACTCTTCAAATATGCTTTGGTATATCACACTATTTTAATAATCCCGAAGAGTTTTTTGAAGTTCCTTTTAATTAGTATATTAGTGCTAAAATGTGATGCAAGTTTAGCATAAAGATCACTAAAACTTGTGATAAAGCCCAATTTTAGATTGTTGTATAAAACTCGTGTTGACCCTCTAACAATTATAGTAAGGATTTTACATATATCATCATTGTCCTAGATGACTAATTTATGGTGCAACATATATTTTGAACATATTCATATGGATCTACTAGACCATTAAAATTGTCCAAAGTCATGTTCATAGAGATACAAACAACATGCTATTAATGACCTCGAATCATTCAATAGATGAAGTTTACTTAAGTAGATAGATGACTCATGTTAATACATTTTAAAATTTTAACTATTAGAATATTATATTATTTAAGTATTTCATTATCCTTTTTCACGTATATATGTTTATTTAACACATAAAAACTTTCTTATATGGAATGACAGTTCATATATATGGTGGGTGAAAATAAAAAGATTTTATGTTAAAAGTGGTAAGCCTAAGGCTACTTCTAATAATAAAATATAAGTATTTATTGTGTTTAATTATTGTGGTTTTTTGCAAATATTTTTAAGCAGAAAGTATCCAATCTTAGGCTACAACTTAAAATACATATATAATTATCACACTAAATAATAAATTTTATAAAAAATGTTTTTCATTAAACCTAGATGTAGATGATTTTTATTGGTGAATTTTAATGAATTACAGAGATAGCTACTCAGATTTCACGTTACTTTACAGGTACAGTTTGTAATTGTATTTCAAAAATTTAATATTTTTATTTTATTTTTATATGTTAATATCAAAATAATTCTTAAAAAATCAAATAAATTATGTTAATATATTTTCGAATAAAAAACAATAAGACTCTCATCATGATTCATTGAATGGAAAGTATCAATCAAATCCCATGATGCGATTGGGGTGAAGTAATATTCTGAATCTCCTCATGTGTCAGTAAATGAGATGTTTTTCAACAGATCACTGACCGCTTACATCCCTTCAATACCCCGTAAGTTGTTACTGGCCATCCAATCCGTCAATCTTATGGTTCGTGAGTGTGACCCCATCAAACTGCCAGTTCCAATTACTTCCTCCCGATCCATCAGTACTCGTACTCCATCTATAGCAGTGGAATCACGTGAACCAAACAAAACCCTGAGAAAATTTCCATGATTATAAAACTCCATCGACATACACCATGCATGTGTGACCACTCTCATCGTGTTTATTCCACCATCCCATTTCCAATCTCAGATTAAGAAAAAAAGATTTTCATCTGCGGCCCATGAATGGATTGTTTAAGACTAGAATATTGATGGGAAATCTAGCTAGTCTCCATACCATTTCTTTGGTTGTGAAAAAGAAAAAAGAAAACACTACTTATCACAGCCACCTGAAAAGCTAGCTAGTGGATACATGGATAGAGAAATACGTGATGATGAACGAGCGATGTATTGGTATTACCAGCAGAGTAGACGAGCAGTAGAAGATCCTGGGGTTTTGATTAGAGCAAAAGAAAGCGAAGAGACAGATATAAAGGTATCCCCATTAGATACTTCGCAATCATCAAAGCAACAACTCTTCTTAGCTTAGGACTACAAGAAAGAAAAGTGTATGAGAGAGAAAGAGATCATAGATCTTGAGTCAAAGATGGAAACAAAAAATAAATAAAATAACAAAGAAAGAAAAGGTAAAAATATACTACTGCTAACAAAAAAAATAGAAATAGAAATAGAAAGCATAATAATAATAATATTAAAAAAATGCCCCCACGCCTATTATGGCACAAAACCGAACAAACCCCGCTGGAATTTCGAGAACCCCAATTCGATCAAAAGATTCAAAAAAAAAAAAAAAAAACATGAAGACACAGACACAAGAGAGAGAGAATCAGATCGTCTAGAGATTGGTGACTTAATAGTTCGACAAACGGGACGACCACCGCTTTCCAAAAGATGCTCCTCTCTTATTCGCTTTGTAAATCACGAGAAAAAAAAAAAAACCATCCCCACTTAAAAACTATGATCTATAGCTATTACCAAAAGACAATATGTTATACGTGTGTGCGCGTGTGTGACATTGTCACTGCACATGCCAATTATTTATCACTTGTCCACGCGACTCATTTACACGTTAAACCCCCTCCCCCCCAGCAAACACAGCAGCAAGTTGAGGAGTTTGATAATTCTAGTAATTGTTATCATATCTTCAAGTTACGGAGCACTTAATAAATAAATAAAAACAGTGTAAGATTTAGTTGATAAATTAGTTCAATACATGGCTTAATCTTTGTCTTTTCAAAGGTTGTAACAATATCCTTTTATTTTTAACTATTACTTCTAATTAATTGCATCCAATTTTATATATAAACAAGTGCATTCACAATCTACCTAAATATATACTTGAAACCCAAGTGATAAATCAAAAACTAATAGCTCCAATGAATCCTCTACCTAAATATATAGTTGCTAATTCATGGAGTCAAAATTATGATACCATGTAGCCTAAGGAGTATATGGGCCATCGTTTTCCTTTATTTTTTAGTAAATATAATCTCAAGATAGTTTTTGTCGTACAAAATTTCAAGTTTTTTCAGTGTTCACTCTATGAGCTAGCCACGAAATAAACCGTTAATTTTGAGAAGGAACAGAGAAAGAAAGTGACGGTGATATAGGTTTGGTTTGCACGGTTAATGGAGGGGGAGTGGTGGTTGACGGCGGAGATGATTATTTGCTCTAATGCCAATAGATTCGGGTAATTAATGAGGATATCTGTTTATACCCTCTCAAGTGGAAACCTGGGATTTGCTTAATCATGCCATCCCAAAAATAATCAAGGCTCGCACCGCCTCACAAACAAGCCCCATGAATCCACCCAAAATTTACACAGCATTGCATGCTTACTAATCATGATGTTATGTGGCTCGTTGGATTTTGTGGGGCCCTTCTGGTCTTGTTCCTCTTGGATTCCAAGGCATGTCAAGCACTAACTGAGCAGAATATCGTATCTACCTCTAATAAATATAATAGCCATAATAATAATGTCTAACACTAACCAAGGTGCCACGTGTGCATGCTGCAAACATGGCATGTGTTGAAAAAGCACCACAGATGTGAAGCGAGAAATTTTATGATACTTCGAAAGTATAATTAAGTAATGATATCATATATAAGCTGTAATTTTGTCTCATTAACTAATATATTATATCATCATCATCATCATTCTATGAAATTCTAAAAAAATCATTAATTTTATCGGGTTTTCTCTCACTTCTCTTCTCCACATCTCCTAAGTTTTTAAAAAATTATTGCAAATCACCACCGTATTTTTTATGTTTTTTTTTATTATTATTATTGTTATCACCATTATCATCAATATATAATTTTTCTTAATAAGAATTCTGTGTTTTCCCTTTTCTTACTATTAACTTGATAACATAAAACATAGAAGAAGAAAAAACATGGTTTTTGGAATAATATAGACATATATAGAAATAATAAAATCATTATCACCAGTTTTTATTAATTATTCTGGATCTTTGTTGTTAGCTATGATGTTTAAATGGGACAAGCTAAAAGATCATGGAGGAAAGTTACATGTTCATCTTGTAACAATTAGATGGTCAGGCTATCTAGATTTTGATGGTGATGGTGGCGGTGATGAAGAGGTAGGGTTTTGATGAGCAAACTTATTCGAGGAATTACGAGATTCAGAAAAAAAAAACGAGAAAGCCAAATAAAATTAGTAAATTTCTTTAAATTGTTGATATAAGTTATGTGATTGTAATATGATCTATTAGACCAAGTCACTCCAAATCAGTATCCTTGTTATTAGCAAATGACTTTCTCTAGATTACAAACACCATCAAATTTCTCGTGTGAAGCATTGTATTTTTTGCACGTAAAGATAACATTAATTCCTCAAAAGCGACAACATACAACCGGAATGGTTGTTTCTCTTCGAGGGTGGGTTTGGAATTAGCAGTATACTCCTACTTATTATTATTATTTTTTTATTGAAAGGGAATTTGGGATCGGTTTAGTTTTTTTTTTTTTTTTTTTTTTTTTTTTTTAAATCTTCTTTCGCTGGAAAAGAGAAGCTAGGAAGCAAGAACCTAGATTAAAACAATTAAAAATATAAAAATTTTATTTTCTCGGTGATCATGTCCATTATTTTTTTATATCACCGAATCAACAAGTAATCATACACGTCAAACACATGCATGCTTTGCAACTTTCGAACTAGATTTGTCTCTTAATTGATCAAGTATATATATATATATATATATATATATATATATATATATATATATATATATATATATATATATATATATATATATAGCATCGATCGGAAGTATCTCTGCATGAGAAGACATCATATTTAGAATTCTAGTAACTTAAAGAGAAAGAGATCCTGGAAGACTGGTCTAAACACATTTTTCCGTGGGGCAAAAAATATTTATTGACCAACAACATGACGAATGCCCCAAATTTGAGGGAGGTATCTTTGTTCAGATCTAGCTAGCTTAGTCTCCCTCTTGTACAAGTCCTTTACGTGATCCATCCTCTCTTTTTTTCTTCTAGTTTCCATAATTTCTTTCTCTTTATACTTTGAATCTTTTTAACTTTTTTGCAGTACTGCATCTGAAATCCCGAAACAAAATTCTAAATTTCATGATGGGGCATACGACACCCGCCAGAAGATAATGATGGTCTTTTACTATATATTTTACCTTTATGTCTATTATTTTAATTCTCAGATCATCGCAACCAACCTTAATTTTCTGAGCAATATCATCGGTTTATATTCTTCTTCTTCTTCTTAAGCAACCATGAAAGTCTATCTTAATTATCTTTACCTGGAAAAGTCTTGGGTTGAATGCTTTACATACTGATTATGTATATCATTTATTTGATGCTATTGGTGATTTACACGAATTTGTTTCTTGTTTAATGTTTTATAAATTATTAAAAAAATCATTTAGATTGAAATATGAACACTCTCATTTCTAAAAACATGGCTTCCTCAGTCATTTATGATTGGACCAATGCCTAATGTACGACAAGTATTGTTCGATGAACAGCAGATTTTCCATTGCTTAAATTTTCTTACCGAATCTACTCTACCTCGTATGCTAATTTCCCCCTCTGCTTGCATGTTTCTTTATTTTCGTTGAAGGAAAAGTCTACAGTCAGATTGATGGCAGAAAGCTTTATACTGAAGGACTTGCCGATTGGGTGCCTCACAGTGTGACACATGCAGAATCAGGAATCGCTCTTTAAGAGACCAGCACTCCTTCGTGTAACCCACAAATATCCAAGTCACTGGGATTTCTTAGGAGAATTGCCAGCTTACTAGATCCCGACAGGATTCGGAGTCCGAACTTTTTTTTGATTGTGTAAGAGCGGCTTCTTCATCACTCGAACAATGAATTAATACAGAACAGTGCTCCATAGTATGGAGAAATGCTATTTATGTTTTCATCTACCCACCATCCTTAAGAAGTTCACTCGAACGATGAAAAATTACATGTTTTTATTTTGTACAAGAAAATTTACATATTTAAGATTTTATTATAAAAAAGGGATAAAAAAAGAGAGGATAAACTGCTCAGCCGTTGGGAGATTATTTTGTAAGAGTTTCGTGCGAAGCCACTGAAACCTTTTGTTGCGGGAGATGGACAACAGAACATGATCTAGACATCATCTCGAATATGTTAGTGCACGTTTGCTATTATGATATAAAAATGTTTTTTAAGAATATTTTTTACTTTAAAATGTATTTTTTAAAATAAATATATTTATTTCTTTGAATAAATACCTATTTAAAATATAATAAAAAATAAAATTTACCGCAATTATAAATAGAATACTTAATATTAGTTTGTCCAGATACTTTATCAATCCTCGTGAGTTTTTCTTATTGCAAATCTGTCATGTCTTATACTATGAAATAAGATGTTTTTTTAATAAAAATATTAAAGAAAAACATGAAAAAACATCATTTTTTAAATATATATATATATATATATATATATATATATATATATATTGCATACAAAAATAAAAATTATCACAATTTTAAATAGAACACTTAATATTAGTTTATCCAGATACTTTATCAATCCTTGTGAGTTTTTCTTGTTGCGTATCTCCATCTTAAGTCATGTCTCTCTAGTTTTAAAACTACTTATTTAAAATATTAAAAACCGAGTTTCCTAATTACCAATAAAAAAATATAATTACCAAACCATACCCCTTCTAAAATAATATTATACGTAACAACTATCAAAAAAAATTATCATTAAAACCCGAAACAAATTACAGAAAAATAAATCAGATATCTAATTTTCATTTACTCAATTAACCAATTAATTTATTGTTTTTTTAAATTCTTTCAATCTAATTATATTTGAAGTCTTATAGAAATAAAATACCTTAACAATTTTTAGAAGAAAAAAAATGCAATTATAAAATTCAAATATGTATAATATATATTTATATTAATAATAATTATATCTTAAGTACAATTTAGCCATGCACTATTAGAAATAATACATAAATATTCAAAATCTTACCACCATTGTCTTCAACTATAATCAATGCTAAGATTTTTCAATAACATTATCTTTTTGTTCAACAATCATTGCAATGGAGGTCCTCTTGAAATATTTTTTCATGAATTATGAGAATGGTTCCACCGGTTTAGATATCTTACAAACTCATAACATCAAATTTTAGTATGACCTATCTAATTGCAATGATTGCATTAATAAGTAAACTAGTTCGGTTTAAAGTTGTTGTATCAATGTCATATGTCTTAAGTGACTGATTAAATGCTTATTTCATCCCATTACCACTCTTGAATTCCACCACATACTAATAATAATCACCTTTTATCCTATAGTACAACATAAAGGATTTCCTAGCTATAGATGATGGAATAAGATGTTTATCAATCATACCCTAGTATCATTACAAATGTTAGTTACCTCTACTTCCACTTCTTCCTAAACTATCATATACTTTTAACATTGGTTTCATTCCCTTTCAAACAAATTTAACAAATTTCTTACTTAATTAATGGCAAGATTCTCTATGATTTCCTCCTCTCACATTTCTCCAACCTATAAAGAGCACTTGTCTATCCTCTTATATGTATTCAACACTAAGTTTCACCACTTTTTTTAATTGCATCTATCATTTTATCATGTTGTTCAACTTGTTTGTCGAGTTTCACAATGTAAATAAAGCTCTCACCATCTTTTGGTGAATCCATGTTTATTGGTTATCACCTTCTCTCTCTCTCTCTCTCTCTCTCTCTCTAGTTAATGATACTTAATTTGATCTTAGAATAAAATAAATCTTTTCTTTTCTTTTTTGTGTGAATCATAAAATCATTGTTATTGTTCATAGTAAAAAAAAATAGTTTGGCTGCTCCAAATCCGATCTTCACTTGTTAGATTATTGAACCTGGTGTCAAATAGAGAATGATTCAATGTTTTTTTTGGAGGATTCAAAGAATTAAAAACAAAATTAGACAACTTAAGAGAGAGAAATTAGGGTTCAAAGAGTTTAGAAACTTAGCTCAAATACATGATTTTTTAATGAGAGAACGAGAAATGTATAATATATACAACACTAATCAAGCTAACATAAATTAAAAAATTATATAAAAAAAACTAGGAATTTAATGATTAGAAAATTAACTCTATATGCCTGAATAAAAAAAAGTAGAAATCTCAGCAAATATATTCTATATACTATTGTGACGAGAGGATAAACAATCCCAGTTATGAAAAAAAGAGTCCAAGTAAGGAAGCAGCTTTCTTTACGAAGCTTAAGAGATAATTAAGGTGAAGGCAGGAATATTGAGGTGGCATGCTCGGAGTCTTGGTTGGGGTACCGAAGGCCTTTTTGTAGGCCCATAAACAAAATGTACATTGAATGCACTTTCCGTACTTGCGTGAATCATTAGTTGTGGACCAAGATCATGCCATTTAAAAATTCCATCACTCGGAAGACATCGATGTGTTTGACTCCTTGGTTTCTTTTTCTTTACTTCTCTGCCATTCCTCTGCCTCGACTCCTTTTCTTTGTGCTCTTGCGGGAGTGCCACTTAGCACGTTCTTTTCACACGCAAGTGTTCCCCAATCCCCAACTTTACTTCCTCGTCTGAAGCTTTTGGTCTTGCCCTATCCTTAATTATGCTCCCCTACCATTGTGCTGCTTGCCCCCCCCCCCCTTTTTTTTTATTTTATTTAATCTAATCCTTTTTTGAGAGTAAGTTTTCGCAAGTTATAGATTGACAGTCTAATTTACGATAAGTTATTTTAAAATATGCAAGTCCAGAATTATAATATTTACGATAAGTTTGTTTGTTGTGAAGATGGCGGTAAGGGAAGCAGACAATTATGAAACAAATTGCAAAGCGTTAAGAAAGCCCGTCTGAAATTTTAAGAAATGAGAAGCCCACTTGTCCTGTAAGCGAAAATACTCTTGGGCTTGGGCCGTTATACAAATCCGTTAAAACTCCCTTCTCTTCTTTCTCTCCCGCCACCAAATTCTGTGACAAGACCGGACTAAACAGCCGTTCTCCATGGATTCCGATACACTAACAGAACCGATGGACTTAAAAGTGTTGGAATTACTAAAAGAGGTTCAAATTGACCACTCTCCTTTTTGTCCATCCAAAATTTCATCTAACAAAACCATCTGGTAGGTGATCAAATGGTAAGAGCTTGAGATTAAGAGGTTTGCTTTCCCGTGAACTCAGATTTGAGCCATGTGGTTGCCAATATAATGGTCACTAGAGGTTTATATAGTCGTTAATTTTAGGGTCCATGGAATACTTACAGTGTGCGCAAGCTGACTCGAACACTCACGTTAATAAAAACAATTCATCTAACTGATAGAGCTAAAGTTTTGGAAGAGAATTGATGATAAAGCTAGAGCTTTAGACGAAAATTACTTGCATATTTTATTCCTGGAAGACACATATATAAATACAAATCCTAACCAATTTCTCTACTTTGTAGGAAGATCAATTCTTAAGGGATTACAATTGAATTACAGATTGAGTCCTGATAGAGAACAAAGTCCTAGACTGGCTAACATGTCCCCTCAAGATAGGCCACGATTAGAGAGGCCAATCTTGTCGTGAAATAATTGAAATGTGGAGGTGGACAGTGGTTTTGTCAGAAGATCAACAACTGATCGGCAGAAGATACATGAGCAACACGAAGCTGACCAAATTTTACTTGATCATGAATGAAGTGATAATCTACTGCAACATGTTTCATAAAAGAATGACAAATAGGATTTGAACTTAATTGAGTCGCTCCTATCTTGTCACAATAGATCACAGGAGAAGAGGAAAGAGCAATACCGAGTTCCTAAAGCAAGATTGTACCAACTGAGCTCAGCAGCAGTGGCAGCAACTGCGTGATATTGAGCTTCTATTAAGGATCTGGAAATGGTCTTTTGTTTCTTTGAACTCTATGAAATTAAATTACGCCCAACATAAACTAGATAAGCACTGGTGGATGAATAATCTTTCTTGTTGTCAGCCCAATCAACATTCAAAAAGGAATGAAGTTTGTCAGCAAAGGCATGAAGAGAGTAGGATGAGTCATGTTGTAGAAGAAGACCCTTATCTAGTATACCATGGAGATAACACATAATACACTTGACAAGGATCTAGTGGGAATTGATTGGATTGTGCATGAACTGTGCTAATCTGTTAACAAGCTTGTAAACAACACTGTTTTGTCCATCCAAAATTCCATCTAATAAAATCATCTATTAGGTGACCTAGTGGTAATGATGTAGAACAGGTAGCGGAAGCCTATATGCTCAAAAGAGATCACCCAAAATTCAAAGGCAACTAAATTTTGACAACTGGGTTGTCGAAGTCAGAATGACGCGAAACTCACCCAGTCAATGCGTTTTGCCATTTGCGAAAGAAGACAGCGGCATAGCCTCTGATGTCCACTGTTTTTGGCCAAATTCCATCGTTTAAGCCCCAAAATCGTAAGTTTTGTTATTTTAGTAAAGTCTCGTTTTAGCCATAACTCATGATTCGTGAGTCCGAATTGACTTTTGTCAATTGCTCATTGCTCAAGGTTTATAGGCCTTTCATATTCTGTATTTATCTCAAATTTGCCATTTATGGTAAATTTATTGCTTAAGTGTCGTTTCCTTTTTTATCATGAGTTAGGCTAGGGTTTTTACTTTAAGTATCATTGTAAAGCCTCCGGCCAACTTAGTTATCATTTTATTGAATAAACATTGAGTTTTAATTGAGAGTTAACCTTGATTTATGAAATATTGACGTTGATCGTATTCCCTTTCGATTTTCTGTTGCGTCAGATAAGAGCTTGAACTAAGAGGTTTGCTTTCCATGTGGTGTCAGGTTCGAGCCATGTAATTGCTACTATGATGGATACTGAAAGCTTACATAATCGTTAACTTCAGGGTCAATGGGATTAGTCGAGGTATGCGCAAGCTGACCCACACACCCACGTTAATAAAAAAAAAATGCATCTAACAATCGATCACAATCTGTATTTTAATCTCTCAACTTATCCGTTTTGTATACTTGTTTAATCTTAATAAAGAAGTTAATAAGCTTGAATAAAAAATGCAGGTAACCGGTGAGGAAGCAACAAGGTTTGTTAGAGATATCGTGGAAGATAAAATGGAGTTTAAGAAGCCGAAATCGATTGAAATCGGTGGCAGTTATTCGATGATGTGTGTGGTAAAGCCAGATATAAATGTTGACTTTTTATTTCAATTGCCTAACGTACTTGGTTTTGTGGCTATTAGAAAGTGTTTGTTTGGTTATTGTCTCCAAGCAAAAACAACGTAAAAGAAAATAACATCAAGACAAAATTGTTGTCCAAAGTTTTATACAAGAGAAAATGTCCTGTTTTTATATTTTATTTTATGTTGATTTGGGTCATTTAGAATTGATCCTCCTAATATCTGATTATAATCTTATTCTTGATCAACCCTCGCGTAGGGTTTTAAATTCACAAGTAATTTATTTATAACCCCAAATTAATTATGATTTTTAACTCATATGATTAATGGTTGGATTCTAAGGCTAATGTATATACTGATAAAAGATTATTTCATCTTATTTTTAGTAAATCATATATTGATAATAAAAAAGAAAAAACCTAAAGCATATAATGAAGCTATGTCATCTATTGAAACTTTTTTTTTAGACAGAAGTGGTAAAGGAGATGAATTCTTTAATTTCTAATAAAAAATTATATTTAACTTATTTCGATAGGGTTGCAAAACAATTGGTTGTGAATAAGGTTTTAGAATATATTGTTTTTGAGAAATGATAGATCTATAAAAATAATTAAGATTAGGTTAGTTGCTAAGTTGTTTAAATAAGAAAGAGTATTTTCTTACACGTATCTAAAATCACTACAACTATACTATTAGTTTCTCGAGCTTCCTTTTACAAATTTCAAATTCATTAAATAGATGTTAAAATGATTTCTAAATGTTGATTTAGAATAAAAACGTTTTATGGATAAATGTTAATTAATGTGTTTGTATTAAATAAATTAAAAATAATTATGTGATTTTATGTTTTTATGTTGATGATATTATGTTTTTGGTAATAATATTCAAGTTATAAATATTACCAAATCTTTTTTTTTTTTGAAATTTTTTTATGAGAAGGTTCATGATCAAGCTAATGCTATTTAGAATATTTAACATTTGAAAAATAAAAATGGTTTCAATCACATTACATTAAAAAAATATTAGAAACATTTTTTTATTGCTTCTAAAGAACTTTTAAATATCTAAAAGAAATTATTTATTATAACACTTCATTATTCTTAGTTGTCTTGTTGTAATAAATAGATTTATTTAGTGATGCTTATTGAATCTCTGATTTAGAAGAAATAAAATCTATTATTGTGTATATGTTTATATTATATGGTGGTGCATTTGTTTAAAATCTGTTAAATAAACTAGAATTATTAATTCCATCATAAACACATAATTGTTTGCATTAAATGTTTTTAATTAGTTTAGAATCTAAATGATTTTGATTATTTTTAATTTATATACCATTTATCTCTAAACTACTATCACCTATATCATTGCACTGTGATAGCTAAACTATTATAAATAAGATTAAAAGTAAAAAATTTAAAGAAAAAAGAATTAATAAACATAATTCCATTAAACATCTGATACGGTATGGTGTTATCTTTTTTAGATTCTGTCCAAGTCTAACAACAATATTGCATATTCTCTCACTAAAAGTTTGTCACGCCGACAAGTTATTGAATCATCGAGGGCAGCTCGTACTGATATCATCTAGGAGGGTCTCGTACAGCTTCTTTACTTCCTCCTCGGTTCCTTCTCCTACAAACCTGGCTATGTTTTGCCAATGATCTAGGCCATCCTTGTCATATATTGGAAGAGCAGTTTCTAGCAACTTGTTTTTCTCGGCTGACCAATATTTTGAGCTAGGCTGGGGGGAAAAACTGGATCCCACTGCTCTTTCTGAGATACAAAGTCCGTTTCAGGATGCGAAAATGACGAAAGCAAAGTTAATGCGTTGGTAAGAAGAGAATGTGATAGAGGTTGATTAAATTTGAGTATGAAACCTATAAAAAGGAAGATATTCGTCCCATAATCTTAAAATAAATGAAGCCCTCCTCTACCTTTGATCTGAATATTCGAATTATTTGTCATTTTTAAATCAGAACCTTAGAACAGCAAATCAACCTTAGAACAGCATCAGACCTCTAGTTAACCAGTCCCATTAGTTAGAGCATAAAGCTAACTTTGTTCCCCTTGATGATAGAAATATGGTCGTAATAATTATCAGAACGAAAGGAAAATGGGAGAAAAAAAACCCTAAGCACAGATTGGCGATGGTGTTCAAGCAGATACTAGCAGGTCGCATTTCTTTTCCTTTCCGTGTGCCCTTGTTTTTTAACATGCTGGTTGTGCTATATCTTAGCTACATGCTTCAGTGTCTAGACTTAGAATCTAAAAATAGTAAAACTACATCATTTAACAGTAATAATCTCAGTCTTCATTATTCGCAAAATTGTTGGTGATGCCGTTAAGTCAAAATCTTGTGCTGATAAATCAAGTTTTAAAAACTTATAAGTTTAAGATATTAAGTGAGATCCAATATATAATTTATATTATTTTCTAACAAATAAGTTTGTGGATCTAAATAAATCAGTTCATATAAGAATAATGCTTTCTTGAAATAAACATTCAGCAAATCTGTTCGTCCATTATTCGAGTAGATCGGTGATTAAGGTAATAGTTCTGTGTTAGTATTACCTCTCCTCTTCACTGCTTATGTTTCCCCTTCTGCTCCCTTCATTCTTGTAATTCGGTAGCGGCACTTTGTCCGACTCAATGCTCTTAAGGTCCTCTAGAAGTGTAATTTCAGAGAAAAGATTTGTATTTTCTGTATTCTATTCATCATATAAACACATGTATATATACATCCTATATTGGTCTATCTAAGGTAAGTCAACTAATTGATTTTGTTTCTGTAACACTCCCCCTCAAGCTGGAGCATAAATGTTAATCATGCCCAGCTTGTTACAAAGATATTCAATCCGAATTCCATTTAATGTCTTTGTGAAAATATCTCCCAGTTGTTCTCCCGTCTTCACATAGCTTGTAGAAATAAAGTTTTCTTGAATCTTTTCACGAATAAAGTGACAATCTACTTCAATATGTTTAGTTCTCTCATGATACACTGGATTTGAGGCAATATGAATAGCTGCCTGGTTGTCGCACCAAAGTTTAGCTGGCATGAGAGTTTTTATCCCAATCTCAGTTAAAAAATGATATACCCACATAATTTCACACGTGGCTTGCGCCATGGCTCTATATTCCGACTCTGCACTAGATCGAGAGACCACATTCTGTTTCTTGCTCTTCCAAGATATAAGATTCCCACCGACAAAGACACAAAAGCCCGTGGTGGATCGTCTATCAGTCTTAGATCCTGCCCAATCCGCATCTGTAAAACACTCAATCTGATCATGTCCATGATTGCTGTATAATATGCCCAGACCAGGAGCCTTTTTCAAATAACACAAAATATGCTCCAGGGCTGCCCAATGCTTTACTGTAGGTGTAGACATGAACTGACTGACAATACTAACTGCGTAGGCAATATCTGGACGAGTCACTGTAAGGTAATTTAATTTCCCAACCAATCTTCTGTATCTTTCTGGATTATCAAAAGGATCACCATCGTCTTTTGTTAAATGTTCATTGGGGATCATCGGTGTGCTGCATGGCTTGGCTTCCATCTTTCCAGTTTCTGTGAGCAAGTCAAGGACATATTTCCTTTGTGACAAGAAGATTCCCTTTTTGCTTCTTGATACTTCTACTCCCAAGAAATATTTTAGCTCTCCCAAGTCCTTTGTGTGAAATTTGGAATGCATAAACAATTTTAAAGAAGAAATTCCTGCACAATCATTTCCTGTAATGACAATATCATCAACATAAACAACAAGAAGAATAATACCTTTTTCTGATTGTCTATAGAAGACTGAATGATCAACTTTGCTTTTGTTCATCCCAAATTCTTGAATCACCTCACTAAACTTGCCAAACCAAGCTCGGGGACTTTGTTTCAATCCATAAAGAGATTTTCTGAGATGACACACTTTTCCATACTCCCCCTGAGCAACAAAACCAGGTGGTTGCTCCATATACACTTCTTCATGGAGATCTCCATGGAGAAATGCATTTTTGATATCTAGCTGGTGCAGGAACCAGTGTTGAGAAGCAGCCATTGATATAATCAGGCGGACGGAAGCAAGTTTGGCTACCGGGGAGAAAGTATCAGAATAGTCTACCCCATAAGTTTGAGCATAGCCTTTAGCTACAAGTCTGGCTTTTAGTCGTGCCACTGATCCATCAGGATTGACTTTGATTGCAAAGACCCATTTACAACCTACAGCTTTCTTTCCTTTTGGTAAATCCACTAGATTCCATGTGTGATTGACCTCCAGAGCTTGGATCTCCTCGAGCATTGCAGTATTCCATCCCGGGTGATTTAGGGCTTCCTTGACAGTTTTGGGAATAGAAATAGAATCTAAAGAGGCAACAAAGGCACTCGAGAAAGGAGACAAGTGATCATAAGAAACAAAATTAGCAATGGAGTAAATGGACTTGCATTGACGTTTACCTTTACGGAGACCAATGGGAAGGTCAAGGTCACAAGCAGGATCAGATAACAAAGGAGTCGGTGGCGGACATGTATCTGTTGTCTCCTGACTCTTGGAGTATACCGGAACAATAGGTGGCCGAGCTAGAGTAGGCGGTACATCCACACCATCGTGTGGTGGCCCAGAAGAATCAGTGAGAGTATTTGGGATAGTGACTTGATATATGAGCCAATTTTCATCCTCCCCCTCATTGTCAGAATTTGGGGTTGAGGATTGAAAAAAAGAATCCTCTAAAAATACCACATCAATCGAGACCACATACTTGTTGAGATCAGGAGAAAAGCATCGATAACCTTTTTGAAGACGAGAATACCCTAAGAATGCACACTTTAGGGCTTTAGGATCTAGCTTAGTCACAGATGGCCTTACATCTCGAACATAGCAAATGCTGCCAAAAATATGTGGTTCAACTGAAAATAGAGATTTCTTTGGAAACAAAATACTATATGGAATTTGATCATTGAGTACCGTAGACGGCATGCGATTAATTAGAAAGCAAGCAGTAGAAATTGCATCAGCCCAAAATTGTTTAGGAACCTTCATCTGGAACAAGAGTGCCCTAGCTGTTTCTAGTAAATATCTGTTCTTTCTTTCAGCAACCCCATTTTGAGAGGGGGTATCCACACAAGAGGATTGATGAAGAATCCCATGTTGAGTCAGATAAGTCTGAAATGAGTTAGACATATATTCTTTGCCATTGTCACTTCGCAATATTCGGACAGAAACATTAAACTGTGTTTTAATCTCAGCATAAAATGCACAAAAATGTGAGAAAACTTCAGAACGATTTTTCATAAAATAAATCCAAGTCATCCGAGAAAAATCATCCACAAATGTAACAAAATATCGAAATCCAGCTTTTGAGGTAACAGGACAAGGTCCCCAAACATCAGAATGTACTAACTCAAAAATAGATTCAGTTCTTTTGTTAATTCTTGGTCTTAACAAACTACGATGATGTTTTGCAAAATGACATGACTCACAATTAAACGAAGGTAAATTACGAAATTGAGGACATAACTTCTTTAATACTCGTAAGGAAGGATGTCCCAAACGACAATGAGCTTCAACTGAAGAGAGGATGCTAGAACAAGCAAATGACCGAGGTACCCATGCATCAAGAATGTAAAGACCATCAGATACATGTCCTTTACCAATAATCTTCTTCGTCATAAGATCCTGAAATATGCAATAGTCGGAGAAGAATAAGATACAACAATTAAGATCTTTGGTAAGTTTGCTAACCGATATCAAGTTAAAAGCAAGCTTAGGTAAACCCAAAACAGATGACAAAGTGATATAAGATGTTGGTTTTACAGTCCCAAAACCCACAATTTTTGAGGTTGACCCATCAGCAATAGTAACAAAAGAAGGGGCTAAATGTGATTCAAAATTAGAGAATGTTTCAGGGTTACCTGTCATATGATCAGTGGCACCTGAATCAATTACCCATTCGTTTGAAGAGGAGATAAGGCATGTTTTACCTGTCTCAGTAGGAGCAGTATCTGGAGTAAAAATCTTCAATGAATCTTGATACAGAGAAAATTTTGCAAAGTCATCAGCTGAGACCATGATCGTCTTATCAGATGACCTGGAAGAGGTACTAGAGGTGGTAATGACATTAGCAAACTGATTTCTTTGATTACGATTTTGTAATTTCTTGCAAAATTTCTTGGTATGGCCCGGCTCATGACAGTAGTAGCAAACAATGTTGTTTGAATCATTGGTATAGCTATCAAGAGTCCTGCTTCCTCCCCTGATGTTTAATTTCCTCCCAGTGTCATTCCTTCTTCCTTTGGCAAGAAGAACATTATTGGTATGTTGGATAGAAAGTGTACCTTCAGTACGCAAAATTCTACTAAAAACTTCTTGAAGTGAGCCAATCTCGGGACTGGAAAGAATTTGTGATTTAACAACCTCAAGTTCTGATGGAAGACCAGCTAAAAAACTCATGACTGCCATTTTCTCTCTCTGATTCTGTTGCACCTTAATATCAGTACTGAAAGGTAAGAGTACATTCAACTCCTCATAAGTTTTCTTAAAATCCATAAAATAAGTGGTTAGGGATTTGGCCTCCTTTTCAGCCCGATAGAAGGCTTTGCACACATCATACATCCGGGACATATTACCTTTACCAGAATATAAAAACTCCAGATAATCCATTAATTCTTTAACAAACTCACAATGGTTAAGTAGCCCAACAATTTCACTGTCAATAGAATTCCTAATTTGTAGGAATAAACGCGCACCATCCCTCATCCAAGGTTTTTTCTTAGTTTCATCATCAGGGGGTTCCTCACACAGGTGGTCATCTTTTTCCACACTACGCAAATAAACTCTAATTGTCTTGCTCCATTCCAAATAATTAGTGCCGTTTAGTTTATGATCAGTTATTTTGGACATTGCTGGCACTATTTCAGTTATAGAGGCTCTGTTAGCAGTCATTTTAACAACTGCTATTCAATCTCAGCAAAATAATTCCAGCAACAATATTCAAAATAATTCTAGCAGCAATATTCAATCTCAGAAAAATAACTCCAACAGCAATATTCAAACTCAGCAGCAAACCATACACAACTGATCCCAAAAATTGAATTTTCAGTAACACGAATCAGAGAACAAGTTAAAGGATAGAACCTGCCAATTTGATTTTGATTTCTAACTGTCACGTGATATTTCTTCCTCCGCAAACCCAGCTGATCTGCCAATTTGCTTTTAATTTCTGAAACTCCCTTCTCTCTACTCGTCCAACGGAAACCCACTTTCCTTCCTCCCTTAAAAAAAAAATTCCCAAAAATGGCAACACCAAACGCCGAAACCACTTCGGAGATTGGAGAAGTGCTGAAATCCACGGGTTCTTCCTACACAAAGGAGGACCTTCGTCGCGTGATATTTCTTCTTGGCGTCAATTTGGTTTTGATTTCTGAAACCAACTGTCACGGTGATCAACGTTTTTCCTCAAGCTCCACCTCTCAGTCCCTCAACTGGTACGCTGATATTTCTTCTCAGCAAACCCAGCTGATCTACGGTGGATCGAGACTCTGGAGTGCCACCTGAGAATGGCCGGAAAGAGATGGGAGACTTTGGAAAGTCCGATCGGTGAAAAAAACAAGTGGGTCTATGGCGCAATGGTAGCGCGTCTGACTCCAGATTAGAAAAATCCCGAAGCTTTGATTGACGCGTGAGACTTATGTGCAGTTCGTCTGGTCACCGAACTTTGTGTACTGGCCGGAATCACGAGTGCGTTCCTCCCTGGGTCGGAGGTGACGCAATCCAGAAAAAAAAAATTATACCAGGTTACTGTTCCTAATCTCTAGGAACAAAACCTAAAACCCAGAAATTTCTTTAAGGCAACCGTGGCTCTGATACCATGTAATTTCAGAGAAAAGATTTGTATTTTCTGTATTCTATTCATCATATAAACACATGTATATATACATCCTATATTGGTCTATCTAAGGTAAGTCAACTAATTGATTTTGTTTCTGTAACAAGAAGGATATCGTATCGCCACTTTACTTCCTCCTCGGTTGTTTCTCCGACAAGCTTGGCTATGGTGCGCCAACGATCGGCAGTATCCTTGTCATATTTTGCAAGAGCATTTTCGAACAACTTGTGTTGTTCGGCTGTCCAATTTGAGCTAGGCTGCCGGAAAGAACTTGATTTCATCTCTCCCACAGAAATACTATAGAGGGAGGTAGATGCTACAACGGCAAAAAGCTGGTGTCTGTTTAAATTAAGGCAATATGTATTGTAATTCAGGATGATCGGATTTGAGTATGAAAACATAAGGCATAGTCTTGCCAGGAAATTCAACAGTGTAGAAAGCACGAGTTGCGAGCCAAGGAAAGGTGGGCATAGAAGTTGCAATACGGATGATGCAAAATTGACACAAATATATAGAGAACTTTCACAAGTATATATTATTGAAAGGAAAAATGCCTCGTAGAAATAGTTTAGAGATCATTTTTTTCTTGACGACGTTTTTTTATTTTATTTTATGAGCATGTGGGATTACATTAATACTTCATATTAGTAATTTTGAGCTTAAATCCTAAGCAAGGGGCAAAGGTTTCATTCATTGTGGGCTGAGGTGGAGTTCTTCCTATGTGTACTTGAAATTTTTGCCATGCTGACCTAACATTGGAAATCAAGTTGCCTATTTGAGATTAATCTACTATATTAAAATAATGTAGCTTTAAGGAACTGCAATTAACTAATTATATTAGGCAAACAATTAAATTAAGCTCATGTGGGTTTGCTTCACATTTGTTGTCCACCTCCAATCATCAATGGCAGGCTGTGAAAATGTTGGTATTAGGAAAAAAACCTAGTTTGAGTAATGACCAGGGTTGTCGATTTCGTTTCGGCCGAAATGTTTCTTATCAGTTAAAAAAACAAGATAAAACGACATCGTTTTTACCTCGGTTAAAATTCGGGTCCATTCCAGATTTTTCAGCTAAATATCGGCCGAAACACGCTGGTATCGCTTCGCATGTGCCTTTTCGGCCTTGAAAAAAAATTAAAGCATTAAATTGAAATGCCCCCCCCCCCTCCTTCCAACCACAAATCATTTCCCCTCAAATCCCTAACTTCTCTTCCCCAAATTTCTTCCCATGGTAGTGACGACACCCCTATCGTTTTGCCCAAACCCCTAACTTATCTTCCCTAAATCCCTAATTGTTCTACCTCACCTCACAACCTCAATTCATGAATCACAACCCCTCCAATCTTCCTTCTTTAGTTAAGTCTTCACAATTCGTTGTTTTGGACACCAAGCACCTGTGGCGTTTTGGGCTACGCATCGCACACTATTGTTATCTTATCAGGCAAGATTTAGGTAGGATTTTTCTATCGTGTTAATTTCATGATTTTTTGTGTTTCCTACCAACATTTTAGCATCAAAGCCCCTGCTTATATTTTGTTAATTTCAATTCCTTCCATCAATTTCAGCAGCATATAAACAGAAATTTGGGTTAAGGAAATTAGTTTTTTGGTGTTGATTAATTCATGTGCCTCTGTTACTCTTACTGTCAAGGAAAATGATTCTGTCTGTTTGCTGCTTCTTTTTCTTAAATAATTTGCATAACTTTGCATGCTTGTTAAGACTTAGTATTAAGGTAATTAAAGGGATAACTCTATGTGTTTAGCTTTAGATGGTTGGTGGTCATTTAACACTAGCTTAATAGCTTTGTAAGAACTTCTAAAATAAAAGGGGGAAACTGAAGGTGTTCCTCATGAAATTGTTCCTCGTGATCATGGTGTTCTGCAATCATATAAACCTATCAATGGGGCTATAAAAAGGTTGGTATAGGGAGGAATGATGGGTTTTATAACCAAAATTGTCATCTAGGGACTGATTTTCTACTGAGAATTCAACAAGTATTGAGATTTGAATGTGAAAGTGTAACTAAAGCATCTTTTTTGTTGTTCAATGTCTTGTTTATCCCAATACTTGTCGTAGTGTGTGGTTATTTGTCTAGATATTTTTTCTTTTTATTTGTGTTTGTGTTTTTTTTTTATCTTTTGATTTTACCTATTTGTGCATGCAACTGCCTTGAATGAATATTATGACATGAAATATTGCATTTCAGTAATTTTTTTTCTTTTATATTGAATATTATGGATTTTTTTCTTTTATATTGAATATTATTGAATTTATGGAATATTATGGAATTTTTTCTTCAGATTAAATTACATAGCTGAAAACTCATTTAGTGGTGCGACTTTCATAGCTTCAGCTCCAACAAGATCAAATGATCCAACATGGGCTCATGGACAAGTGGTTGTTGGTGAAGGAACTCATCTGAAGTATCACCTTGCTAGTATTAAAGGCCAAGTTGAATCTTGTAAAAAAATCCCTCTAGATGTGAAATGGCAAATGAAGCAATGGATAGAGGACTTAACAATGGAGAAAGAGAAAAGAAAAGGACTTAGAATTGATATTGGAAATTCTCAAATATTTTCCAATGATGAAGTTGAAGAGGGTGATCATGCAAATTATAATTTAAGTGATATGAGTTCATAAAAAAATAAAAGATTGACAATGCAAGGCATAAGTGCAACTAGAAAAAAAATGATTTTATTTGCTCCACGAACTACCCCAAGTTCACAGTCTAGCATTAAAAGTGCAATGGCTTTTAAAGAGAAGGAACATAATGTAAGAAAGGTCATAGCAACATGGTGGTTTGATGTTAATGTACTATTTAATGGTGCTAAATCATACTATTATCAGTCAATGATAGATATCATAACATCAATGAGACTTGGTTTTAAAGGACCAGTATATGATGATTTAAGGGGATCGTTTTTAAAAGATGTAGTTCATAATGCCCATGAATATCTTTAAGGAATCAAGGCTGATTGGAAACTTTATTGATGCTCTATTATGGTAGATGGGTGGTCAAATAGGAGGAATGTACCAATTGTGAATTTTCTTGCTTATTCTCCAAGAGGTACCATATTCTTGAAGTTTGTTGACACTTTAGGTCTTCAAAAAGATAAAAAGACATTGCTTGAGATGTTTGATGAAGCTGTCAAAGAAGTTGGACAAGAAAATATTGCTCAATTTATCAGTGATAATGAGTCTGCATTCAAGGCTGCTGGAAAAGTTTTGCGGCAAAGGTATGACACCTTTTTTTGGTCTTCTTGTGTTGTCCACTGCATTGATTTAATGTTAAAAATATTTGTGATCTAAGATATTTTCCGATAATTGATGAAACCATAAAAAATGCAAGAAATATAACCAAGTTTATATATAATCATCATGCATGGGTTTTAGCTTTGATGAGAAAAGAATTTACTAATGAAAATAATTTATGTCGTCCTGGCATAAGAAAGTTTGCTACCTATTTTTTAAGCATTCAATGTTTACCTAAGTTTAAGAATGAGCTTCGACAAATATTTACTTGCACAAAATAGGTAGAATCAAGTCATGGTAAAAGTCGAGTTGGAAAGGAAATTGATGCTATAATTTTACAAGATAAAAACTTTTGGCTGAGATGTGAACATATAGTCAAAATTAATGAGTCTTTAATATGAGTTCTTAGGTTAACATATAATGAAGAAAAACCATCAATGAGTTACTTATATGAGGCAATGGATAAAGCAAAAGAAGTCATCATGACAAGGTTGAAAATAGAATATCCCAATATGGACCATATATTCGGGTAATTGATACTAGATGGGATAAGCAACTTCATAGTCCATTACATGCAGTAGGTTGTTTTTTAATCCTGAAATATATTTTAGGCCTTTTTTTCCAAAAAAAAATGAGGTTACTCGAGGTTTGCTTAGCGCAATTACTAGATTGGTTCATGATTGTGACATTCAAGATATAATTAGTGGCCAACTTAAGGAGTATAAGAAAGCAACCGGTGATTTTGGCATGCCCCTAGCTATTCTTCAGAGAGAAACGTTAAATCCAGGTAATAACTTTTATTTTTTAAAATATAATGTTTTTTTGGATCCATAATATTTGATTTATTGAATTTTTTTTCTTATCTAGTTGCATGGTGAGAGATATTTGGTAATGATACTCAAGAACTTCAAAAGTTTGCAATTCGAGTTCTTAGTCAATGTTGTAGTGCAACTAGGTGTAAGAGAAAATGGAGTGATTTAAATTTATCCATTCTAAAAGACGAAATAGGCTTGAGCACAAGAGATTAAATGATGTAGTAATTGTTCGTTATAATCTAAGGATTCAACAGAGGTAAAATATCAATATTATTATATTAATAATAATATTGAAAATAATAATTATTTTCTATTACATTAATATTAATTTTTTATTTCTTTCATGTTTATTCTTTGTAAGAATTTGAGCAAAACAAGAGATGTTTTAGATCCTATTAGCCTTGATAACATCGACCTAAAATTAGCTCTTATATATTTTCTTGATATTTAATTATCCAATAAGGATTGGGGTTGGTTTGTCAAAGCTTTAATTTGTAATTTTATTTGACTAGTTTTCCTGGTTTGCTCTAGCAAACATTACATACTTTCATCCATGGGATCTTGCCATTTTCTTATGATCAACTTTAGTTTCTTGAAACTATTGATGAATGTTTTGAATTTATTCTTCTAGTTTTCCTGGTTTGCTCTAGCAAACATTACATACTTTCATCCATGGGATCTTGCCATTTTCTTATGATCAACTTTAGTTTCTTGAAACTATTGATGAATGTTTTGAATTTATTCTTCTAGTTTCCTACAATGTTCTTCAACAATTTTCATCTTATTGTTCTCCAAAATTATTCTAAGTTTTGAACAATATTTAGTCGATGGATGGACTTAAATTAAATATTATACAAATTATAAAGGTCATACCTCAACAAGTAGAAATAAAAGAGAATTTGAGAGAGGAAAGAAGTAAATAAGAGAAAGAAAGATTGATTGAATGAATACTTATGTGATTACTTGATTCTCATGCATTGACATTCATTTGTTTATATACCATGCTTCTTCCTCTATACTAAAAATCTAAAACAATTGTTGGTTTTGACAAGGGCAAAATATACCAAGACTTTATATTATTGATAAAAAACAAATATGATTATTAAATAAATTATTCAAAAAAAAAAAAACAATTCATTGATTGTTTCTTTAAAATGGATTATGACTCCATCAAATTAAGCTAAAGTGAGATCTATCGCACCAATTGATATAGCAAATTTAAAATCGCTAAAAATTCTTCTTTCTTCATTATCGTTATTCGTTGTTGTTTTTTGGCATTTTATTTTCTTAAGTGTACATATTAAAACATTCTTAAGAGGTATTAGATGAAAACTTAACCTTCTTTAATAGAACAATTTATTTTATTCTCCAGTTTTGTGAAGGAATTGTTGATGGTGAATAATTGATTTAAAGAAATTTTTTTACTTTGATCAATAGTCTAGGAGCTCTCATATGTTTTATCAACTTTAGATATTGCCCATAAAGCGACTATTAGCCAGTTGTCTTACACAGGAGACTTATAGTGTCATTCTTTGGATAACTAGGTTGGAAGCCTTACACAATATTCTCTTGTAACTAGAAATTTAAGAAGCTAAATCTTTAAAAAAACATTGGTGCAAACAAGGGTGCCATATAAAGAACCCTCAATCAAGGTTGTTAAAAATGTTTTTTTTTTTGACACGACACGAAAAAATACAATATAAACTCGAATCATGAACTCGAATCGTGAAATCATAAAATCATACATAAAACATTAACCAATTATATATTGACAATTTCACTCAAGTAGTAAATACCATTATAGCAAAATTAAAATGAAAATAAATTATACAATAGTAAAGTTCATACACCTTAAAATAAATAGTGTAAATAAAGACCTATTCATGGTATAAATAACTTAAAAATACAATACAAAACAATTATTTTCATAGAATTTCATTAACTAAAAATAACGTACCTAAAACAAACAATCAATTGGTGAGTCATGTAAACTAATATTAGTCTCATTTGCTTCATCTTCCTCATATTTCTAAAAAAATCATCAAAATCATTACCATAAAAAGAATAATTACTATTAGTAATACCAACATCAATATTGTGAACATCAATGTTACTACTAGTATCAATACCACCACCAATATTATTAACAATATTTAACTTCAAACTCTTTGAATTATCTGGATTGATATTATTTTGAATCTTTAAATCATCTTCAATACCATGACTCTTCATTTCAGCATCATTAAAATAATCATCATCACTTTCATCTTTTTGACTATTTTTTTCTTCATGTGAAACTATCAATGACACCAATCAAATCAAAGTTTGATAAATCATCATGTTTTTTCTTTATTGGTTATCCAATCATCATCAAATGAGAGATCATATAAAACTTCATAAAAATCATTAGCTTGCTTTTTGAGTTGGTTGTCTTTCAATTTCATATTACACATTACAAATACCAAGTCATTCATTTTTTTTTTTTGCAAATGATAACTTGATTTCACATCAATCTATGTAAGCAATTCAAATTAATAACATATAAAATTATTATCAAATATAAATACATTAGATTTTTTTTATATATATAAAAAAAAAACTTATCTCAAATGCACTCCAGATATGCTCATATATAGATAAACTACAAGTCAAACTTAGAACTGAAATTGCAAGCTTTTGTAGCTTTGGAAGATATTCATCCCCGTAAGAATCCCACCATTTAGTTGGAGTTTTTTTTAATTCATTGTTGTCTTAGTAACCTCAATACCAAACAACCACTTTGCATCCTTAAATGAATTGAATTGTAAATCAATTTTATACTTTTCACTTGCATCAGGCACCATCCTTTATAAGCAGTAATATAATTCAATTTAAAGGTTGATATTAACTTTAAAATTAGAATTATAATGAGAACAAGAATTCAAATAATAAACTATTATATGTAAAGGTCTAAGAGGAAGTTTCTATCTTGCATCAATAATATTCCATATAGGTATATAATTACAAAATAAAAATAATAATATTAACATCAACATTAAATTAAATAATATAAAAGTAAAATAAAAATTATGCATCAAATGATAAATAATTGGTACTTTTTTCACAGAACCCAAATTCACTTGTATCCTCTTTTTTATGATTCATTGCTTTGTATATAAAACCCATAGTTAGTTTCTCATCTGAATAAACTAATCAAAAACTTTAATGAGAGGATATGTTTTCTTAATACATATAGTGACATCATGTCAAAACTTGATGTTCAAACACAACTTTGAATTAGCTTCCCTTTTTCTATTTTTGAAAAACCAGGTGACCTTTCACTAGATGGAAGTAAACATTGTCATTAGCTATATCTTACAATCACTCAAACATCCAAGAGTCGAGAATATAGCAGCAAATCAAATGGCAGCGTGTCTGATCAAATTCTTTTCTTTTGTAAAGTACCTTAGCATGGAAATAAGAATAGTTATTGAATATATTCCAACTGCAGAAAATATCTCCCTGAGATAAAAATGGTATGTTGCATTTCCTAATTAGGTGGGAAGAAGTTCGTTTATAAACAAGAAACCCCTAAAACTAAATTACTGCTATGCACTAAGGTCTTTTTCACAGATTGAACATAAATTAGTCCAATCATTAGATCTCCATAATGAATAATAGCATCAATATAATGACATATTGGTGAATATATGCTAATTTGCAGTTGAATGGAAGCTACCAAGTAAATTCGATCCAGATGAATCCAAGTGCAACAGGTGTGGTGGGGTATGCTCGATAAAATGGTCAACCCCAAGGTGAAGGATTCTTTCATCCCTTGGAGCGTGGAACCTACATTACAAATAGGACATGTCTGATCTCTAAGTCTACTCCTTGCTGTTTAACAGCCCATCAGCCGGATACATAAAATGATCACAGAATTTTTTATTTAAAAAAAAAAAAAGCCTTAGAATGGTTGTTTCATATCAGTTATTTTCAGGAAGCCATCATTTCATTATTGTAGAATCGCTTGTCATAGTATAACTAGGTAATAAAAAAAAAAACTATGAGGAGTTGAATTCATCTAAACACAATTTAATTTTGAATTGCAGATATCAGCCTGACACTACAGCAGTGATCACTGCTGGCCCTAGTATGTCAATATACATGACAGGTTGGCTGCCGAGATAAGAGGACTTTCTATGGTGCTCAGCCATGGAATGCATTTCGTGCTTGTCTTGGAGTAAGTAAAAATTGTTTTTAAAAGTGTTTTTAGCTTGAAAATATATCAAAACAATGTTTCTTTTTTTATTTTTTGTCAAAACAATCAAAAAAAAATTGAATCTAAAAAAAATCAAAACCTTTTGAAAACATGGTTGGACCGCAATGCCAAACTGGAACAAAGTCAACAAGATGGCCACATTGTGTGTAAAATAAGCATAAAAATAAAGGTGTACAACTAAACAAATATGTCCCCATGCATGAATTAAGCATTACTAAATTCTTTTGACTTTGATTTTGGTATTTCTCTGTTCATCTTTCACAGCAGTTAAATGAGTCGTATCCTAATAGCTTTTGCTTTTCTTCAGATATCCTAATAGCATTTTCCTCGCAGGAAAAATTGACATTTTCAATGGAGGCGGCTAGGTGTTCAATGTTAGCGATGTTCAGATGAACAACACCGTGATTTTCCCTACTTACTCTTAATACAAAACCATCTACATTAGCAAATAAAGATTAGGAATTCTAACAATCGTAAATAATATTAACAGCTATTCAATACCAAAGTTGAACTGAAACATCAATCACAAAGAAAAGGAAAACGTTCTTCATAGCCAAATTTCCTCGAGACAAAAAGATAATGACGAGACATCAACAATATATATCCACGGCAGCCACAAACTAGCAAAGATGATGAGAACATGAGCGAATAATCTCTATAAATGAATTACCTCATTCATGAGATCCGAAACCGTTAACGGCCACCACGGCGCCTTTCTTCATAGTAACATCCTCGTCTTCCCTAATCTCATCATCATCAGAATCCAAAGTGAAATGGCCATGATTCTCAATTTGCTGCATCTCTGCTCCAAGAGGTTTATAAGAAACACCAGGAGCCCCGTTGTTTTTAGCCATGACTGAGTAGACGCTCATCGCGAAAATCACTAGCAGAGCAAGATGGCAATTAAATTGAAGAGTAGCGATTCCTCTTGCTCTATGATACTCAGGGTGCCCTTTACATTTGATACTGTAATTCCCTCTACTCTTTTCGTGCAAAGAGCAACCATGAACAATCAAATTGGTGTAAAAAGAAAGACCCATTTGCACAATCCACATCCCTTGCAAAATCAATCCAACTCCACGGGCTAATCTTGGATAATCATTCGATTTCCATGGTGATTTCAGTTCAAGAGTCGTAGAAACCACACAGATCAGAATGGGCACAAGCATGAGATCGAAATACCTGTTCTCTATTCCACTTGGGTCCTTTCTTTGCATATAAAACAGCAGAAACTCTTCAACAAATGCGAACAAAACAATCAAATTAAGGATTGAAGAAGGGAACCGAACAAAACTTGAAAAATTCGATAAAAGACCCAAAAATGAGTACAAGAAGAAAAGAGCTGCAACAGCTAGGATTTGTAGTTGGAGGGCTGAGCCAACTCGATCTCGTGAGTCGACAGCGTTGAAGAGGGAGATTAGAGAGTTGACAATAAAGAGAAGGGAGAAGATGGTGACAGTGATATAGTTCACAGAAGAGGAAGATGAGTTTGAGATTCTTTTAGCCGCTGATTTTGGTGTTTGATTCAGCGCTGAAGATGGATTTGAAACTGAGTTCCAGTTTTGGATTGCGGTTGAGGATGTGAGAGATTCCCATGCGCCTATCAGAATAAAACCACTACCAGCTATGGTCATGGAGAACAACCCCATTTTTGAGTGATCCTCGATGGGGTTGTCTGTCTCTCTTTCAGGAGGCTTGATTTAGATCAACAACGATTGTACTCTAAAATGATGAGGCTACTTGTTGACCTTCTTGTTTAATGGTTGATTTTTGTTGGGGTTTGACCGTTTCTTAGATGATTCGGAGGCTGCTGGTTCGAGGAAACAAGCATATCGGCAGCCAGCCGAGAATTCGATAACACTTTTCGGGTATTTATTTCTAAGTGTTTTTTAAAACTATTTTTATTTAAAAGAATATTTAATTAATATATTTTTAATAATAATTTTAATATATTAAAAGAAAATAAAAATTAATACACTTTTTTAAAAAATATTTTAAATCACAAACACATTCTAGCTCTAATGTGTTTGGTATTGCTTTTGCTTTTGTGGTTAAGGTTTTAAAAAAACAGTTTCATGAAAAGCACTTTACCTGTGGTTCAAAATAAATTTTGAAGTGTTTAGTTAATATTGTGGTTGAGTTTGAGGTTGATGAAAAGCAGTTTCAAGTGTTTGGTTACCAAGCTTTTTATATTGCTTTCAATTTGTGAAATTATATATATATATATATATATTGTTTTTTAAATATTTAATAATTATAATAATAAAATATAATTAATAATTCAAGTAAATAAGACACTTGTTTTTATTCTCCCATCAAACTACTTATAATTTTATCATGAACTATAAATTCATACATGAAGGCCTCTGCGATCCCGAAACAACATATAGTAAAATATCATCTGAAACAAATTAGAATTGCAAGACAAAAATTATATTGTGATCTCCTTCTAATATATTTATTTATATTTTAATTAATTTTTAGATTATTTTAATATTAAAAATATATTTTTTGTATATTATGTAGACATTATTTATATTTTAATTAATTTTTAGATTATTTTAATATTAAAAATCTATTTTTTGTATATTAATATATATATATTATGTAAAAATTATTTATATATTTAATTAATTTTTAGATTATTTTAATATTAAAAATCTATTTAATATTAAAATCTATTAAATATTAAAATATATTAATATTAAAACATTATTTTAATTTTTATCGAAACCCAGCACCCCCGGCTCCCTCTCTCCTCATCGCACACACCAGCCCTATATTATTCTCCCTTTTGTTTTTTAACCTTTTTTTTTTTTCCTTTCCTGCAGAGTTTGGACATGGTAGAAAACTTGAGCTCAGTGGAGAGTAGATGTTTGCAGAGCCGTTGATGGATGCTAGGATCTTGAGGTGGAGCTGTGTTAATTAGTTTCGCCCCTCTTTAACACTCGGTTGAATTAGCTATTTTTCATGCAACCGAGTTTTGTTGATTTTTAGGGTGGAATCCACATTCAAAAATCAGCTTTTTAATCTTTACCAAACACTCGAACCCTCATTTTTTTTCTAAACCTCCGGTATACCTCAATCCCAAATATCATATAATTGTAAAAGTCCTTAACACTATGTTTTTGCATTTATCTCTTTTATGTATATGTGAGAATATAGTTGGATTGTTTTTATAAAAAAAAAAATTGAAAATATATTAAAGGAATGTTTTTTTTTGTTTTTTTAATATAAGACATCGAAATTATAATTAAAATATTATAATTGAAATACGAAGTAGGGCTGTTTCGGCTGAACAGCTAGCTCATTTGTGCTGTTTCTCTACAGCAAGATAGAAAGGGAAATTGGTCTTAGTGTACCTTTATGGCACCATATATATCTGCTTTTCGATTTTAGACATGCCATTTCGCAACAAGACAAGGATACAGGCAAGAAGTTCATTACACAGCTAAACACAATATTAAAAAGCTGATTTGTTTCTTTTTCTTTTTTATTTATTTTTGGAGTATTCAATTTCTAGTTTGATTCTCTAGGGTTTTAATTAGTTATCAAATTTACTGAATACTTGAATGGTTTATTACAGGAGGGATTATATTTCACGGTGCTCTGGGATTGGATTCCCTTTCCTGAATACGTCAAATACCTTTAAGAAGTAGCTGCGTACTTGGAAATTTCTTCAAAGCCAAAACAGGCAGACCTTTAATCCTGTGACTCTTCCTGAATCAGTAGTCAAAAAAGAAAGGGGCAAGCACAAGCCTCATGTAACTGACTGGAAAAATTTACACAATCATTAACTTCAGGACTCGTGAAATTAATCAAGATATGCATGAGTTAATCCAAACGCTCGGGTCGAGCAAATATTGATAAAATTGACATCCAAAATCAAAATATGTCACCTCGACCGACCTGCAGATGCAGGATAAATACTACAGAGAGCACTGGCTGCTCGAAGTCCTATTTCAATACAGTAATGTACACAGATTACACAAGATCATAAACCAAACAGCAGCAATTCAAAGATTTTCTGATGACTGGCCTTGAGCAGTCAACTTCTACCACCAAAGTCTTTAACGACAGGTCTAAGATATAAATCTCTTTCTAGCACTGAAAGAATTGCTAGGGCATCAAAATCCGATTACTGCAAGAGATTATATAATTAATACAACACTTCTTAGGAAACAACTTCGAGCTTGACTGCCACTATAGCTTTCTGAAGAGTGCACCCGTTGTTATTCCAGCATCGTTCTAAAAACTGGATTACCGGCTGCGCCAACCAGAAACTGTTTTGGGGACTAATGAGATAGAATTTGAGGCTGCTTCTAACCTGCATCAGAGTAGGTACAATCCATCAACTCATTGTAGAGAATATACCATAAAAGTGCAGAATCAGGAGGGAGGGAGGGAAAGCACTTTGATATTTCTTCAACAGCCCTTATAATTTCTGCAGAACTTGTTTCCATCACTTGACCTCCAAAAATTATCCCATCTAAAATATTATGGAGCTGCAAAAGAATTATGGAAGTTTAGTTTATTGGAAAAACATCTTTCATAAGAAAAAAGTTATATGGAAAATGTTTGCATCTACATTTGTGGCAAAAAGAACATTAAAAGCTTCAGGTTACATGATCAAATGAAAACTCCTAAAACATTATTCAACTTGATCCAATGTTGGAGAATTTACAGGCTATTAGCAATGAAATCTCTGAAATGCATGCCTTGCTATCCTATGCATTGTGAAATACAATAAACAATGATGTTGGATGAGTCCATCATGAAGTTTTTGTTTACCCCACTCAGACGTGGAAAACCTGAATTTTCAAGGCACTATTGGTAGAAAATGTAGCTCAAGTGCGTACCTTGCTGTAATTGAACACCATATCAAGCTCGCTTACATTCCTGAAGCATTTATCCAGTGTTTCCACAAAAACTGAAGGCAGGAAGGTTAACATAAGCAAATACCGCCAACAAACGAAATAATAAAACAAAGGAAGAACTTACATTTGTGACAGGAAATGACTGGCACACTATTTATATAATCAGATGGAACATAACTCATAATCCTAGTCTTCTGTCCTTCATAACACAGGTTAAAAGGTTCCCAAAAGTAAATAACAATTTAAAATGGGTGCTAAAAGTTATCGACCGTACAGTTTCATGGGTTTAAATGAGCAACTGCTTTGTGATTATCTAGAAAAAATACCCACTTCAAATGACAACAAATCTTTAGACCATAAACCATAAAGCAGCTTACCAAATTAACGAAAAAAGTGCAGCTAAATCAGTTGATGGTGTTCAGTATATCAAAACATCCATTTTTTTTTTTATTGATTTTGTCGTTGTCCACAATTCTATACAACTCAATGCCATTTAGCTCCATCTCCTTCCATCTTTGTCGCGCCTAAATCATAAGTTTATTCAATACTCCAAAAATTTCAAAATTTACGATCCTCCCTAACATCCACCCTCCACTGGATAATAACTAGCAATCAATCAATCATTTTGCAATAATCCATTTTTGTAATATCATTTTAATCATGATTATAGTGAGTGAAAGTAGTACCTTGTATGAGATCAAGCATCGCAAGCTCATTCTCGGAGCTATCAAACACAATAACAAAGTACAATGTTGCATAATGTTTGTACACAAGACGACTATCCTGCCCACGTAGAACAAGAAAATCATAGAAATTCTCAAATGCAAAGACAATCAACCGCAAGTAAATCAAATCAAGATTCCAAAACGAAACAAAACAAGAAAAATTACTGGGCCAAAGATTGATTCAGCCTCCACGAAATTGCTAACATTATCAGCTCTACTACATAACACTGGCATATAAAAATTAAAACTCAGTATCAGAAATGAAATGATCATTAACAGGAGTGAAAAGAGCTAGCAACCAGATCAATCACAACCTCCAAATACACTGCGTAGAAGTTCTTGCTGCTTCTCTACAGTCTGTCGTCGTTGAGAAGAAAAGGGCAAGAAATTTTGGTAAGCAATTGGGTCGGTAAGCACCTATTCGAGAGAAAAAACAATGATTGATTGCTGTAAATGAGTGAAATTATTACCAAAATATCGTAGAATTTGGTAAGGCGAGGTTTGCCTTGGGTGTTAATGACCAGCACAGATTTTATCATACTTGATCTCTGAGTCTAGAGTCCAGTTGCTTCTGTGATTAGTATCTTATGTTGTCTCCCTCTCGACAGAAAGTTTGTTAGTAGATCCAAAAGAGGTGTGTTTTGTTTATGTCCTTGGAGAATTGACTATTTATAATTAGGCCTCAAGTTTTTGGAGAATTTACTATTTATAATTGGGCCTACAGTTTTCCAACAATGAGAATCATGGAGTAGAAATGGGTCACGTCGAATTTTGGTTTTTGTGCTTTTTCTTAATATAAAAAAATATTATAAAATTATATAAGTGTATATTTGTATTTTTATAACTTATCACATTGCTCTCTCGTTATTTTTTCAATTTCATTTAAGTTTATCCAAGTTTATTTTAATCTATATTTATTATAATTTTAATATTATCAGCATTTATATACATATACCTATAAATATATTGTTAATAGATTGTTAAGAGAATGGAGTGGTGATATATAATTATAAAATTATATGAAATAAAAGTTTTCTCTCTTTCCATTACCCTAAAATATATTATTCTTATTATTATACTTATTATTTAAAAAATATATTATATAACTCTAAATATATATAAGTTTATTATTGAATGCATCTAAACTCATAGTTATAAAATACATTATCGGCATAAATTGCTCTTCGCTTTCATCCTGAAACAAATAATCATATTTGGTTTGTTTATAAAAAATAAAAGGTATATTTATCTACTTAAATTTATAAGTTGTCTCGAATATTCATTTCAATACAAATGTAAATGCGATTTCTTCAAATCTTATTCATCACTAAAATCTATATTTATGTTACAAGTCATAAGCATGCTCAATGTTTATTAGAAGATCATGTCCTCGTTGGACTTGCCTCTTTCATTCAGATCAGAAATTATATTGTGTGTTTACAAATCTGGCATATAGGCCGTAAACATCTGGCTCAAGGCTATTGACCCAAATAAGATGAAATATCTTTTATGGTTGAGGTATAACAACACTACGTATTAATAATTTGATTTTACCGAGTTTTATATCATTGTATTCTTATGAATTTATTTATATTATTATTTTCTATATTTGTATTTAATTCATCATCTTTATATAATATATTTTCTATATTGCTCTAGGGGAATAACAATTTTATTCAAAATTTAACAAAATACTCATTGGTCTATGCTCTTTTGATTACTATTTTTTTAATTTGAAGTAATTTATAAAATTGGGTTTTTTTCTCAATTTCATCATTCTTTAATTATTATTTTCATCTATCATATTTGATTCATATTCTTTTTATTACTATTTTTATGTAATTTGAAGTAATTAATTATACTGAATTTTTTTCTCAATTTCATCTTATAATTCTTTTCAACTATCATATTTGATTTGTATTCTTTTGATTGATATATTTTATTTTATTTTACCTTTTTCTTGATTTATTGTATTTTCAATTTTGTCCATCATTGTTTTAATTCATTTAACTTTTATACCATATTTAGTCCTTATTTTTTATTGCTATTTTTTATTATTATGTTTTGATGGTTGATAATTTTGTTGCGTGATTTTTACAGGTTCACCTACTATGAGATAACTATGAGATAACTCAAACTTGTTACATGGTCACAAGTTTTGGAAATTATCCCAATTTAACTTTGGTCTTTTTTAGTTTATTTTTTTTTTCAATTTTATCATTCGATATTAGATTATTGGGCCTTCAACTTCGTGATTTTTACTACTTTTATTTCTATGGAATTATCTTAATCTCATATTCTAGGTGGTAGGTGTTTCAAGTTAACCATGGTTGACTTATGATTTTTTTTTTAAAAAAAATATATATAATTGATTTAAAAAAAAAACATTGCCTTTTATTATTTAGTTTGCTTAAGAGTTGATCTTTATTTATTTTTTTGTACGAAGTTATCCTTTCTTCACAAGAGGTGCAAGTTTGGCATGCTGACTAGAGTCAAGTTTTTTTTTTTATTGTTTTTCAATTTGTCCTTTAGTATTTTATTTATTTATAATTGAGTTTCATAATTTTGTTTTCTCTTAATGAGATTGTTTAATTTTTAATTTAATTTTTTCTTTGTTATCAAATCTATTTAAAGAATATTATATATATATATATATATATATATATATATATATATATATATATATATTGACAAAAACATTATTAGTCATTGTTTTTTATTTCTCCATATATTTTATGTATATTGTTTTTACCTTTTTGTCCATGTCATTCATTCGATGGAGAATCTTGTCTTGTTAATAACTAGTGTATAATTTATCATGAGAAATATAATTTATATTCCTTAATTTCGATGAAAAATCTATACAAACAAAAAAATTGAAAATCAAACTAATTGATTGATGTGATTTTAAACAAACGATTTATCTACCTGAGTGTTACTATGAATTGTTTGCACAAAATTATTTTACCGGCAAAAAGAACATAATAAAACGGGAAGGAGTTTTCTCTGTGCTCAGGAAATTTATTATCCAATTTTAGTAATTAATTTTAATATTTTTTAATTTAAAAATATATTAAAATAATATATATTTTATTTTTAAACAATTTATTGAACGTGGTTTCTCATGATTGATATATCCCCACTATTCATTATCACGATTTAGATTTTAGAGAGAAATTATATAATAATAATAATAATAATAATACTAATCACGAGAAATTATTTTCTATTTCAGACAAATAGCCCGTGAATAAAGCATAAGAAGCGAAAAAACAAGAAGACACACGAAAGAGAAACCGGAGAGAAATCGATGACTTTGGGTCTAATTAATGCAAACCCAGTGGTTCATGCCAAGAAAGAAAGGGTTGCTCGTACTGAAGATCTTCACTGTGATGATTCTGTTGATCCACTCGATATCTATGATATCCTTTTCTCTCTTTTTTCCCATTTTCTTATCTTTCTTATATATCATTTTAAGTGTGAATGAAGTTTTGAATCAAAGAAATGTATTCTTTGACTTCGATTAGCAAATTTTGTCAGAGATATAAGAGATCCAGAGCATCCATACTCACTCGAACAGCTTAGTGTTTTATCAGAGGAGTCTATCACCGTCGATGACAAGCTGGGTCGTATTTTGTAAGTATTTTGTTAAACTCAATAAGTTCGTGTCAGTGGCTTTCTTTTTAGTATTGGACTGGATTATGGGGGGCTTGAATTACATTTTTGTTTTAAGGATTACTTTTACTCCAACAATACAACATTGCAGTATGGCCACAGTTATTGGTCTGTGTCTAAGAGTGAAACTACAAGAGTGTTTCCCTCCACATTACAAGGTTAGGATTTCAAGTATGGATATTTTCTTCTTCTACTTTTTATCTTACTCAATGTTATATAATATCTTACCGTGGTTTACTGTTGATTTAGATTATTTGTGAATTCATTCATTGTTTTGTAATTTCTTCTAAAAGTTGAAGCCTTTTATTTTTGTTTCAAATGCCGAAGATGAGATTTAATTTCTAGGCCGAAAACTGAAGAATTTGGTTTGCATATGATTGTTTATGGTAAATCTGTTTCCTAGAAGATTATTTGATCTGCTCTTAAATAAATGAAATGGCCTGCATAGTTGTTAGCAAGCATCTACTATGTTTGATACTTGATTGAACCGGGAATTTACTTAGTTCTTATGTGTGTGAAGAAGCGTTAATTCATTTCGAATTGATAGAATTCTTGAATGTGAACAAGGCTTTAGTCGTTACTTTTATGCCAGTGTCTCAAAATTAGGAAAACCCGTCACTCTTGAAGTTGTAGGAAGAGGCTTAAGTTTGGATCCCTTATGTAGATGATATCAACTAACATCTACTTAGAGGGTGTTTGAGAGTGTGGTAATAGTTGTTTTTCAAGGTGTTTTTTGCTCGAAAATGTATCAAAATAAAATATCTTTTATTTTTTAAAATTTATTTTTCATATTAGCATATCAAAATGATTCGAAAACATAAAAAAATACCTTAACAAAAAATAAATTGAATTTTGACCAACCTCTGTATGGGCCGCAATCCCAAATGGACTCATAAATCTCCTCTGCTTAAGCACCTGATCTGTATTTTCATCCGCTATTATCGTGGATGCTGGAAACACAATTGCTTCCCTTGAATGACTTGTAGATTGTTGCATAATTAGAATGCCAAAATTGGATGATATTATACTTAACCCTGAAGAGCATAGGTTGTATTTGAATTTGTGGCCAATTGATTTGCAGTCATGTGGTTGTCATAGACATATCTTTTTTTGACTCGCTCTTGATTCAGGATGGCTATCTGTCTTGGATCTCAATCGACTTCTATTAATGATTGCCTTTTCATCTTAATGTACTTTGGAGGAAAAAAACTAGAAGTGCTATGATATTTGGTTAATCAAGCTCATCTGTGTCATGCCTCTAGCATTTTATAATTCTCAAGATATAAATGATACTCAATGAGATAATTTTTCACCCATTCATGCGTCTAACGATACTTCTCCACAGGTTGACATTAAAGTCGCTCATGGGTCTCATGCTGATGAAGAAGCAGGTGAAGCTGATTTTAACATTTACTTCAATTCATTTTGCTGTACTATGTTTTCTGATTTCTTATGGAGCTAGCCTAGCCATTGTATCTTGGGTCTTGGCCATTTATGCACTTCCTGCGCAAGAATGGATGCATGATATTAGCACATCGAACCATTCTAGTTATTGTCATTGAGTGTGTTCAGAACTATATCCGTGACTGATATATCTCTCAGCCTTGATAAATTTAGGAGATAATAGAAATCTGTCTTGTTTATGATTTTACCTATATTTTGTACTGGCTTTCAGCATATGAGAGTCCATATTTGGAGCCTATATTGATCTCTTCCATTCTTCTAGGCCTCCCCTGACTAATATCACTTCTGAAATTTGCAATGTTCTCAGTTAATAAGCAGTTAAATGATAAGGAAAGAGTTGCTGCTGCCTTGGAGAATCCCAATCTCCGTCAACTTGTGGATGAGTGCCTCTACTCCAATGAACTTTAAATAAGTACACTCGCATGTTCAAAAAGCTTTGTACAGTTTCAGTTGGTGGTCGAATGCAATAAACTGACTTTTTGCTGATTTTTCTGAATGCTGTGATTCTTATGATATAAATTGCATGGATGCATTTAGGAGAGTCAGTGTTAAACAAATAAATTTTGTGATGCAGTATGTTGCATCCTATAGTGCACTCCTTTCGAGTGATAAGTTGTATTGACTTAGTTAAATTTTCGCATTTCATGCTGGATAGCAAGCTTTTGTCCCTGATATTTCAGCTTTTATGGGCATTTCAAATTTCGCAGAAATGGTTTCTTTTCCTTTCTGTTAAATTTATAGTCGACTAATTGAATCCACTCCAAGTAAGCTCATGACTGTAACATTGGCTCCTGGTTAAGTTATACTTGCCACATGGGCAATTCAGGTGAAGTAATCGGCTGTCGTTTGGCATATAAGCCACTTGGGGCTCGGGTCTGGTGGGTGTCTGTAAAGTTGGTTTCCATTCCAACTTCGCAGTCATGGCTTCTTAAAATTTCAGCTTGTTCTGGAAATTTCGTTTAAATTTCAGCTGAAAAAGTTTCAGTTTCGTTCTGTTTATTCTGTTTCTGCTAAATAGTGTTTTTTTAAATAATAAATCATTTTATAATATCAATCATATCATTTAATTCGACCGTTAGATTGAGATGAAATTTTACGAGGAGTCTCTTGACATATTTATATATATCATGTTAAAATTTTAGAGCAATCAGAAAATGTAACAACCTTGCGAGATTGATGATAGTATTTTTGTAATATTATACATGCTCATAATTTTGTTCAGAAAAAATATTTTATTGTCTTTTTTAGATTAAATTTTACAATTCTAAATAATTTCTTTTGAATTTGAGCTAATTTTTTTTAATTAATATATTTAATTATATATGCATACACACACACACACATAAACAGTACAACCTCGAAATGAGTTGGTAAAAAGCTCCGAAATCAAAATATTCCATTTGATAAAAAGCTCCGAAATCAAAATATTTCATTTCAATTAAAAAAATAAAACATCAATTAAAACAGAAGTGACACCCTTGGTTTAGACAGCATTTTGGTATGATTGTGCTCATATACTCTTTAAGTAACATGAGCAGGCATAACTTTGTCACGGTATTAAGATCACAATCATCTACGGCTCCCTTCATCACACAATCGGGCTGGTTTCTGAAAGATGACCTTGTTTCAGCTGTCATTTCTTGTGCCTATTCGTGAAAACAACACCTTACAGCACCATGATTGGCACGAAACCTATATCAAGGTAGTGAAAAAGCTTTTATGTTGTGAAGGTCATCACCCTCCAATCTAACTTGTTACGGCCAAAGTTTTGCACCCTTAGATCACAAGGCAGTAGAAGCGCAAAAGTTTCATTTAATTGACGAGAGAAAATCCACTAGGAAAGAGTATAGTGATAAATGCTTGTACAGTAGAGCTCATTAACAGTGTTCTTGATTCTTTTCTGGTTTGAGCAACGAGGCTGGGGAACATGAGGATAAAAGGAGATCATACAAGAGAAGAGGCAGAGGATGTCTACTATTTTTACTAGTTAGAAATAATCATTAGCTTGACAATTTAATGCTTATTCACTCAACATTTTTTCAAGCTCCATTCTGAGATTTGGTAACAAAGTTTGAATCCGGGCTACACAGTCCATGTATTTTGTATAACCTGTCTGTCCAAGCATAAGCCAGACTTAGCTAGCCGGGAGAGCAAGAGATGTGGGCTCCGGCGCCACCTGAGCCCCTGAATGACCGGAAACAATGTGGCTTGGCTTTTCATATAATCCCCAAAACTTGGCTGTTTTTACATCGTCCTGAGCCATTAGTCGTGAAAACTCCTCGTGGTCGTAATTCAGTGAGCCTTTCCCCCCGAACTCGTTTGGAAGGTTATCAACATCAAAGAAAGACTTCATGAGCTCCACACTTTCTTCTTTTTTTGGGTAAACAAACTTCACCTTCTGGAAAGTTAATGGATCTAGGAAGTACTTGACGATCTACAGAAATGAAGTAATCAATACAAGGTTCGCCATACGAAAGATAAAGGTGTCAGAATTTTCAAGCAATATAAATGTAGCTCTTATGTCATTATACAGATGAAAAAACTCTAGTCTGTGATGTATTTTCAAATCCACCTAAGAAATATGTGCGTGTGTGTGTGTGTTTGTGTAGACCTTCCCGCCCTATCCCATCTCATCTGACGACGGTAAGAACGGAAATAGACAAATAAACTTGCATGTTTGATAGAAATGAACTGGTGGTAGATGTGATCTAGAGTGCAAAACTTGGTAATCTTAACATATTTAGAATTGTCTAGAAATTATTTGGTAGATAGCAAATCATGTAATGAAGTGGTAAAAAGAAAGAAAGATAGTCTGTACGTTCCATCACATTTTATGATGTTCAATTAAGTTCTACCAATGGCATTATTTGTGCACAAGTGCCATTATGACCAGGGGTTCTCTGAAACATAAGGTATTGGTTGTGGAAGATTTCCAAATTTTAACCCTCCCCAAGCCCCATGAAATCTTCTTGGTTATCACCAGTACACAATAACCAGCAAAAAGAGGCCAAGAGATCAGTGAGTTTATGGTCAATTCAAATATCAAAAAGGCTGCAATGGACAGTAGGAAGTCAAAACACACCTTCCAAAATGCTTCAAAAATTCTAGGTGGATTGTAAAGAAGCGCAACAGCAAGTCTCTCAGGGTAGTGGTTCTGTAAGATATTGATGCAATCACGAGCGGTTTTGATGGGGACGTTGACGCTCAAACCCCATCCGGTAAAGTCTATCAACCACGACATCTGTTCTTGACCGTCAGCAAGGTTGAGAATGCTGTTCTCTATAAGATAAACCAGATGGCGGATGTTGTCTTCTGCACATGTTGTGTTCTGCCAAAATGAAAGAAAAAGTCGAAGGTCAATCTATGAAAGCTATGTCAAAGGAACTTTCTTAATGGGGAAAAGGCCAATAAGATGACATTAATAAAGATAAAAGGTAAACTCCTTGAACACACCTGCTTTCCTGGCCTCAAAATGAGCACAGTCCTCCCAGATCGGTCATGAAAATCTGCTCTTGAGACTTTACCCGTCTCACCTTCATGAGCCACTTCATCCTGCACAATAGCAAGGGATTCAATTGATCTAATGGAATGAAAATAATAGCATAAAATGATATATAGAATGGAAAAACATCAGAGAAATCATTAGAATATGTAGGCAGTGAAGCACACCCAACAGATTTCTTCAGGCTTGAAAGTTGCTCTCCACTTGAGTGTCTCTTCCAACATTTTCTTTGCCTTGTCAACATTCCAGTTCCGCGCTATTAAATATCTCCTCAAGCATGCATCGGTGCAGTACTTTAGACTTCTACCAGAAAGAGGTCCGAGGGCAGCCCTGAGTTCACTGACCTGCTTGCAGATAAAGTTTTCAGCATTCTTTTAAAAATCACTCAGAAATCTTATATTGTTCAGACAAAACCACATGTGAAATAAGTTTCTCCTTCGTTGTCCTCTGAACTTTGGTTTGGAATGGTTGTAAATTTATAAATTCATTTCTTGATGAGATGACAATTACAGGGAAACAAAAACAAAGCTTTCTACTTAAATGTCTGCCAGATGTTGAAACTACCTTCACTTCTTGCTCTGCAATGCCATTCTCCTGTTGACTCTGAGAGTTCTTTCTTCGAAACATGTTGACTGCCAACAGAGTTCAAGCTGTGGTAAGTAATCTTCAACAGAAAAGGTTTGTTAGGGATAATTATTACCAGCTAATTTATTTTGCAGCAGAAATAATGGCCTCTATCGTATGAAATGAGGCACGCTGAATAAGAAAACATGGAAAGACAGCCTACACCTCAAAAAGTGCAGGATTTGAAGCAAACTCATAGGCAGACCAACAATATCGAATATTTTATTTTCATTTGATACATAAAAATTAATCTTGCAGTCAAAAAGATTTTCAGGAACAGTTGAATCTATTTTTGGTCAAAACTTTTTTTTCTTCTGTTTATATTTATCATACTTGTAAGAGATTGATAGCGGTGTGTTGATCTATTTTATCTACCAGAAAAACTAAGGGACAACAAAATCCACGACTCATTCAAACACTGATCACAGAGATTTTTATCTGCACGATGGCTGACCTAACCCAGCCAAACCTTACACTTTGGTTTCTAAACATAAATGTTAACATAAACACGGAGATTTCAGTTTACTTCAGTTCCTTGAAACCAAAACTCTGAATTATTTAACAGTCCAGAGTATCCAAACATCTACACATCACAGACAATCTTAGGAATTATCAAGCACAGAATGTACAGCCTAAAACTCAACCAAACTCACTGACTAATCAAAACATGGAAATCCCACCAAAGAATAATCCAGCAGATCTCAAACAACAACAAAAAACTAAAATCTCGATCCATATCACATAGAAAACAACAGCAAAATCACCATAAATACAGCCTTTCAAGAGTAACGCATCTCCACTAAATTCATACACAACAAACCCGAGGTGAACAAAAGGCCACTTGGTCATGATATGCAGACTTTAACTAACCTGGTGAGTGATGAAGAGAAACAAATGGAGGTCTCTCAGTTTCTGCCCCGGTGAGCTTATCAAAAAGCCACTGTTTTCAGGCAAAGGAAAATGATTCGGGTTCTGCGGAGAGGCAATGAAGGTGTGAGTTTTGTGTTGACGTAAGACAGGGAGGTGGAGGGAGATTCGTTCAGTGGAATCAGATATCTCCAATTTTATAGTGGGAAGAGCACAAGAACCACAAGCCACTAGACTTGACTTTTGGTATGCGTTTGCGGGGCAGCGGGAAGGGAGATTTTTTCTGTGGAAACTTGAAAGTGGGGTCTTTTCATATACTATCTTTCCAGAGGAGGCCGACATCTTCTTCCTCCCTTTCAGTTTTTTCTTACAAATTTTTCAAATCAGCTAGATTCATAACCCGGTTCAAAGCACATTATTACTTAAAAATTAAATAAATCAAGTTTTGATCGGAGAATAATTTGACCTGCTGAGTAGATTGACTTATATATAATTAATTTTCATCTTATTCAAAAATATATATATAAATTCACCTCTTTTATCATTGGTGATCTATTTTTTTATAATTAACATATAATTTAAAAAGATATTGTTTCATTATCAACCATTTGTTTTTTGGTATTTCGGTCTCACACACGTGTCCCTTTTTTTTAACATTTTATTAAAAGATATCACATTCACTTTATTTTCATGTAAATCTATTAATATAAAAAAATTTATTGAATCTAATGGAGTGTATGATTTCCATTGACAATTTTATTTTTAAAAAAAATTACATTAATTTGAGATTTATGTTCTCAGTTTGTTTCTTACAAGATTATCCTATCAAATTTCACATGTCAACCCAGAATAACCTCTATTAATATAGTGTGTTTTCTTCTTAATGTTAAATTAAAATTTCATCTAATATACATCTGATTTTAAATTAAATATATATTTTTCGCTCAAAACAAGTTTTAGTACGTGCGGGGACAATGGCCGAGTAAGACACGACAGGTTCTCCTATTACCAATCAACATGTGTGTTCAAATTCTACATGACGGTCAATTGGGTTCGTTAACTTTAACGTGTTGAGCCATTTAATAATAGTTGAAGGAAAGAAATATCTTTCAAGAATATTTACTTTACCGAATTTTTGAGCCATGCATCTATTTTTATAAGCATTTCTCTGACATCAATTTTGTCAATCACATTATTGTCCTTCTAGAAGAAACTAATTCTGATACTGCATCAAACCACGCTTGGGTAAATTAATAGTTGCTGGTTTTTAGGGTTACGCTATGCTAAGCTTGAATTAATTATTGTTTTTTTAATGTAATAAAAGATGTTGAAGCTATATAAAATTATTTCACATTGTCATTGTGCCCGATTCAACAAGCTTGAAATATCTCAACCTACATCTTACTTAACTCAAGTTTAAAATTAAATCATATACGAGTTATCTCTACATAATTTAGTTAACTTGACGGGTCGTAAGGCAACTTGGACTATTGGTAAAAAATATGACTTGATTTTTATTTTTTTAATAAATCAAGATGATCTTTTTATTAATATTAAAATGAAATATATTAATTATTTTATTTTCCATTTTGTAGTCAATAGAGTAGCAACCAATCAAAAGATACTTAATTTGTTAATTACTTTCGTTTACAAGTGTACCATTCGAAATGATTTTGACCTAGGATATAACAAAGTAATTTGCCCGCATGTTGCGCTTAAGTTTTTTCTATATAGATAACTGATTGATTTTTTACGTCTTGTAATTGGTTATCTTAATATTTAATTAGTAAAATTATAGTGGATAAAATCTAATAAAAATGAGTTTTTTTCTACCTAAAAGGAATACTGTAATCGAAACGCGGGACAAGTGGTTTGTATATTTTTTAATTGTAGATAACTTGGGCAAATTTGTTTACCTATTTTATTTATGTGTTGCCTCATTATTATTTTCTTACGTCATATTAGATCTGAAATATTATACATAAAAATATTATAAAAAGTTATTTTTTAACTAAAACAACCTAAAATTTAAGGATTGTAAATAATGTTTATGTATAATATTTCATATCTGAAATATTGTAAAAATTGTTTAATAATTATTATTTTAAACATGTTTCTCATAATAAAATGAATATATAAAAAACTAATATACAATAATAATTATTATTGTAAATATTTTTCTATAGTAAGAACCTAAAGTTTTATTGACTGATTATTTTGCTCAGATATATAACATTATAAGACAAATCTAAGACCATTAATATTTTTTTGCAATTTAAAAAATTTGCTTATGGCTACGACGAAGTAGAGGGAAATTGACTCGTATATTTTTTTATTGTAGATAATTTGTCCTATTTTTTCCACCTATTTTTTTCTACGTGTGACTTCGTATATTTTTTGTTCATGTAATGTTAAATATAAAATATCATTAAAAAAAGCCACAAAAGTCAACCTCTAAGAAAAATAACATCAACTAATGAATTATTTCTATTATTATTGTCATTGTTATTATCATGATTGTTAAATTGTCACAATTATTGTAGCTGTAATTATAATCATTATTATAAATAATTCATATTCTAATTATTATGGTTCATACTATCGATGACACCATAATTATTTTTAGAAAAAGAAATTAAATTATTATTTTTTGTTTTAGAAGATTTATTCCTCATATTATTATATTAAAAGTATTTAAAAACACTGATATTTTTTTTTCTTCAAAAAATCCTAGGTCATTTATTTATTTATTTATTTATATATATATATATATATATAGAGAGAGAGAGAGAGAGAGAGAGGCGTTAATATTAAATAAATATAAAAATATATAATTAGTCTCACATATTTATAAGAAAAACAAAACTTACAAATGATCATTATTATTATTTTGAATGTCTTATCTATAATAATTAAAATTTCAACACCAAACAATATTAACAAAAAAGCAATTAAAAAAAATATTATTAGATTTTAAAAAAATATTTAACTTGAAGAATAAATCAAAATAAAAAAAAACATAAAAAATAATAAATATCAATTTTCAAATGACCACCAAAAAAAATTAAAATGTAAACATCACATAAAAAAAATTAATAACAGTGGAGATAATAAATATTTGAAACTAAAACTAAGAGTATGTACATATAAACATAGACAAAAATAAGAATCATTTAAGAAATATATATCAAAAAATAAAATAATTAAAAAATCCAAGATTAAAAGTATAAGGGCCGAAATGGAAAACACATATATAATAAATTTAATTTAAAGGACAAAATTGAAACAAATCAAAGAATGTAACACAAAACTAGAAATTAAAAGAATGGGGACTGAAATGAAACTAAAATATATAATCAATTTGAATTGAAGAATACAATTGAAACAAATCAAAACTCTGATACCAAATATATTAAGGATTTCAAACCAATCGAGAAATTAAAACACTGAGGACCGAAATGAAACTACAACATATAATCAATTGCAATTGAATGACCAAATTAAAATAAATCAAAACTTATATAACAGAAATAAGGATTATATAAAACAATCGAAAGATCAGGGAATACAATTAAAAAAATCAATAAAAAACGGGGGCTAACAGATACTTTCGCATGCAAGAGAGAGAAATGGAGAAAAACTTCAACTGACCACCGACATGTCTCCGGCTATATTAGACCCACACGCGCCGTATTATGAGTAAAAAAACATGACGGAGAATAATTCTAGATGCCGGTAGGGTATTTTTGCACCCCGGAAACCACCACACGCGCTGTCTGAAACATGCGTGAGCATGGAAACTGACGGCGCTTCCAACGACACGCCAACATTACTGTGTCAGAATATATATTAAAAAAATTGTCAATTACCGGAACACCTATGCAATCAACTCTTGTATTTTTATTTTATATAGGGTATATATGTATTTGGCTATTTAAAAAGAATGTAGTTTCCGTTCCGACCCCGGGGTTTACTGTGCATTTTTTTCTTATTAGGGGATATTTTTGTTTTTAATCATTAAAAAAATATGCAATAATCTTAATACCTCCGGCGGTAACTATGATGTTTTGTCTTATTCATGGATATTATAGTTATTTCATTGTGCACAATAAGGCAAAAAATCAAAAATACCCCCCGGACCCAAGGCTAAAAAACACAGTAAACAAGGAGCAAAATAATAATTTCACTATTTCAATCCACAATGCTTCTGAGTCTAGATAAACAGTATAAAACAATGTTCATTACTGATTTAAAACTGAGTCCTCTTTTGGCTTTTGTACGAGCCGATTCGCCAGCTCCGCTAGGTTTTTTTTATCTATGTAAAAAATTGATTGATTTTATAAATGTTATATTTTGTTATTTTAATATTTCATTAGTAAAATATTAATTGATAAAATCTGTGAAAATGGTTTCTTTCAACCAAAAAGTGATTGAATATTGCTATTGCTAAAAAACTTTTGATAAAATTTGTTAGAAAATTTGCTAAGAAGGTTAAATGATTTTTTTTGAAATTTGTTGTAACGGATACTCTGGTTAAAAAAAACACAAAAAAAGAAACCTGGTTTAAAAAAAATATTTGGACAAGACGGTTATTAAAAAATAAAAAATGTGAGAAAAAGGTCACCGTTTATTAAAAAAAAGAGTATAAAATAGAAATTTAAATTGAAAGCCAAAGTTATATTTATAAGATTTATTAATCATATTATTATATTAAATGTATTCAAGAACACCGATATTAAATTTTTTTTGGAAGAAATCGTAGGCCATTTTTTCTCTCTCTATATATATTTTTAGTCGATAATATTCAATAAATATTAAAACATATAATTAGTCTCACATACTTTATAGTGTAATTGAAATGGGAAGTGGGTCGTAGATTTTTTAACTGTAGATAATACCAATGAATAGTTACAATGAGTATTACCTAGGTAAATTTGCCAACCTTTTTTTTTTAGTTGTTTTTTTCCCCAGTAATATTAGATTTCAAATATTAGAAATGAAAATATTGTAATATTTTTTTTTAACAAATAAACTTAAAAAAAAGAGTATCCTAAATGTTTTTTTTTCAAATTTATGCATTAACTAAACATTTGAAATACCAACTTTTTTTACATCACCAGTCACAACATACTCCCAAACAAACATCCTCGTATATTGGTCACTGCCAACGGATATTAATGCATTCTGGATTGATTTACACTTTCATGATTGTGTAATAGACTGCATTGATATCCATGATCAAAGTAGAAAAAAAACAACTCTTTCTTGTGCTCTAATATTTTTGCCACACTTTTTTTTTAATTAATAATAATTCACAGTAGCATGGAAGTGTTGTTGTTTTCCATTTTTGCGCAAGAAGCCAAAACCTCTAATTTAATTCATGGTGAGTGCTTCTAGAACACATTCGCTGGCTGCATCAATAAGCATGATTTATGTTTTTTTGTCGGAGTTTTTTATTTATGTAGAAAATTGATTGTTTTTATATGTATTGTATTTTGCTATTTTAATATTTAATTAGTAAAATTATAATTTATGAAATATGTATAACTGAAATGGAAAGTGGTTTGTATATTTTTTAATCGCAGATAATGTAGGTAATTTTATTTTTATAAGTTGTCTTTTTTCCCCACTAATATTAGATCCGACACATTATAAATAATATTTTTTTTGCAGAAATAAACTTACATTTTTTGCGTGCTATAATTAGTTATTTCAATGTTTAATTACTAAAATTGCAATAGAAAAAATATGTTAGAAATGATTTTTTTTTGTATAATTAGTATGGTTGTTAGCACATTGCGCTATGTTTTTTTCTATGCAGAAAACTTATTGATTTTTGACATGTTGTAAGTAGTTGTTTAAACATTTAATTAGTAACATTATAATATATCAAATATATCACAAATAAATTTTTCCCCGCCTAAAAGGAATAATGTAATTGAAATGGAAAGTGGTTTTGAAATTTTTTAATTGTAGGTAATCTAGGTAAATTTGCCAAAAGAAAAAAAATTTGAGTTGTTTTTTCTCCAAAGTAATATTAGATTTGGAATATATATAAAGAAAATTTAAGAAATAAATTTGAACAAAAGAGTATAAAATTTATATTTTTTTATCATTAACAAAAGAGTAACCAAGAAAAAGAATTAAAATTATTATTTGTTTTTTTATTATTATTATAATTATTATCTGTTTTTTTTTTATTTTTTTTGCTAATAACGAAAGAAAACAAAATGAAAGACTAAAACAATTCTAAAAACCTCAACAAAAGAAAAAAAAAATTATCATTGTTATTACTGTCAAAACAATAAAAATTATCAAATTATCTCGAGAGAAAAAAATTTAAAAACATTAACAAAAGAGTAAGCAAGAAAAAAAAAGTAGAATTATTATTATTATTATTATTATTATTATTATTATTATGTTAATAATGGAAAAATAAATAAATGAAAGACTAAAAAGATCTTAAAAACTTTAACAAAAGAAAAAAAAATTATCAAGTAAAAAAAAGTCATTTGATATAAAAATAAAAATAAAAAAATGAATAAAAAACAAAAAGAAAGAACAAATAGGAAAAATAAAAACACAAATATTAATTTGCAAATGACCATAGATACAAAACAAAATTTAAGAACTAATTTTTTTTGAAAAATATCAACTCAACAAATAAGATAATAACAAAAATTCAAAATCAAAATGAAGAGTACAGTTATATATACATTGACAAAGTAGAGATTATTCTAGAAATAAAAAGAAATAAAGGGATTAAAAAAAAAGGTATAAGGGCCGAAATGGAAATCAAATATAAAGGGATTAAAATCAAAAATTAAAAGTATAAGGGCCAAAATGAAAATTGAATATAAAATCAAATTTAATAACAGGATGAAATTGAAGAAATCGCAAGTTCTGTACCGTATTTATTGAATAATTTAAACCAAATCTGAAAATTAAAAGAAGGAGGACCGAAGCGATACATTGACATTCAATGAACTCCAATCGGAGGACCCAATCGCACTAAATCAAAGTTATATACTAAAAATCAGGAGAAAAAACAAAATTGAAAGTCCAGGGACCAAAGTTAAATGTAACAACAAATGGGGGACTTCCCTGCACTTTGACATGCAGGGGAGAGAGAAACATGGCCAGCGCTTTCAACCGCCCTCCGCCGTGTCCACGAATGTTTTTAGACTATATGCGCCACCGCGGGAGGAAGCTGACGTTGAGGCGAAGCGAGGTGTACTCCGGAATATCTTCTCAGGCCTCCGTAATAGCCCGCACGCGCCGCCTAAACAGGGCGTGGGGAGAACAAAGGCTTGGCGCGTGTAAGGCATGCTCTGACATGCAGCGGAAAATTAATTTAAAAATTAGGTCAATTACCTTCCTACCCTTGCTTCAAAGCCGTCGTTTTTGTCTTATTGGGGGTTAAAGTCGTATTTAGCCAATTTCGAATAATAATAAAATAAGCAGCAGACCGGCGGGCAGGACCGGACCGGTCCGGTCCGATGAGCGCAAAGATGACGCAACCCCTGATTATGGCGGCAGAATTTGTCGTTTATGGGGGGTAAATTCGCTAATTTACTGTCAAGAGGGCGTGAGACAGGTGAATCCAATCTCTTTTTTCCTCGTAAAAGCATTAACATCCGAAAACCCTCTGGATATCATATCCAAAGAACAAAAAACCATGTCAGATTTGAATCAAAACAAATTCTTACTCTCAATTGTTTCAATGTTCTTGCAATAGAAAAGGTATCTATGAGACACAGAATTGGTTCTTGATTGCTTGGGCTTCATGGATGAATGACGATAAGCTGTTATCGTTCTAATCCACACCAACCCACTGAGTTGATGCGGCAGTTTCTGTGATCCAGGACACGCCCTGGGAAAATCACTGTTTGTTATCGAAGAAAATCTTCCTTCAGATTGACTGAACTGGTAATTAAAAGGCAGCTTCTAGTCGTCGTGGTTCTGATGTCTCGGTCGGTCAAGAGGGCGTGAGAATTACTCAAAGTTTAGAGGTCAATGTGGTTGTTCATGCGGCTGTTCGTCCATTTTCTTGGCTGGCGATTTTGAATAAGCCAACAACCAGAGACGGGATTGAAGACCATCTCTTTTTTACTTTTTGTGAACCACATCCAGCTGAAAATTCTTTTTTTTTCTGTTCCCTGCCTAAGCAGATCATTGAAAGTAACCGATGATGGAAAATTAAAAGGGTTATGAACACTTCAAATATAATGTGTTTCCCTCTCAAGAGACAACAATCCATTATAATTTTTTGATGTAATAAAACTCCCTAAACCTCTAATCACCCTTAATGCTCGTATTTAAAACAATTAATAAAAATAGATGAATATCATTAAAATCTAAAATGGGTATAGCAATAAATTAATAATTAATTAAAATAACTATAATAATTATCAATTAAAGATAGATTTTAAATCAAAAGTGCAACAGTAACATGGTAGCCATATCTGACCAAGAAACTTGCTTATAAAAGATCCTCCCTATCAGGCTGCTTTAGGTTTTCTTGGTTTCCATTTTTTGTTTGCGAGTTATGGAGGGACAGAATCATTCGATTTTTTTCTAAACTTTTGTTTTTATATTAAATCCTTTTTTTTTTAATTTCATCTTGATTGATTTTGAAATAGTTTTTTATAATTTGTTTGAATTTAATTTTCATGAGATTATCATAGTCTTAAATAAACATATCAATATTTGATTGGTTTTGTGAAAATCTATTTTGTCGTCATATCATTAAGCACCCGTTTGGCAACGTGGTGCGTTCCACGTTTGCCAAACGGGATAAAGTTTTGGTGTATGGTAACAACCAGATACTATTTAAAATGAGTGGATCCCACCCCTTTTTTAGTCCCGAACAACGTTTCAAGAAAAGCACCTGGGAGGTGCTTTTCAAACGCCGTTCCAAACGGCAACCCAGGAACCTTAATCGCGATGCACACTCAAACCCAAAATTAACCGTTGAAAAGCAAAATCCCTACCTTATCCTCTTGTCTGCAACCTCCCATCTCAATTTTTGTTCTCCTCTGCAACTTCTACAACAACCCACATCTCCCTTCTCATCTAACAAAACTCCTCATCCCTAAGCCTCCCGTCTCTTCTTTCTTCTGCAACCACTCGCGTTTCCCTTCTCTCCATAAAAAAAACACTAAAAAATCCAATTTTATTCCTTCTCGTTTGTGCCTCCTCCGTCTCTAACCTTTCTCTAAAAAATCGGTTAGTTTTTGTGGCTGGTCCTTAGATACGATATGCTTCAATTTTTTGTTGCTGGAGAGGGCCAAGGGAGAGTGGAGTGAACGGGAGGTGGAGAAAATCCAATTTTTTTGTTGCTGGCTGGAGAGGGCCAAGGGAGAGTGGAGTAAACGGGAGGTGGAGAAAATCCAATATTTTTGTTGTTGGGGTGGGGACGGGTGGGAGGTGGGTTTTATACTAATTAGTATTAATAATTATAATAATAATAATTATTATTAATTATAATAATTATAATACTTAGCACAAAAAAATAATTATGTTAAATTAATAAAAAAAAATCCAGTTAGCTTAATTACATGCTATAAATTTTAATTTGTAATTAATTTGATTGAATTATTTGTAATGAAGTATATATTAATTAATTATGTTTGAACTTATCTTGAATAAATAACTTAAAAAACAAAACAAAAATGTATTTCTTAATTAACATTAAAAAAACGAGAGAGAAAAGTGGGATAAAAAATAATTGATAAAATAAATTTATTATAATTATTAAATTTACAATATTTAAAATATATATATATATATACCATTTTAAGTAATTTCACAAGTTAAAAGCAGTTTGTAAAGTTTGGAAACCAAACACCAAAACTGCTTTTTCTTCAACCTTCAACTCAACCACAGTTTTAACCAAACACTTAACTGCTTTTTTTGAACCACAGTAAAAAGCGTTTTTTTGAAACTTCATTTTTTCAACCTCAACCACAACCGCAACCGCAATACCAAACAGGCCCTAAGTAAGAAACAATTTTAAAAAATAATGTTTTTGAACATAGTAGAGTTCACAATATAGAGAGCTAGTTTGGCGGGTTAAACAACAAAACTAATATCGACCTAATATGTCATTGTCTCAATATTAAAAAAAATATATCACTTGATTTTTTTTTTTAAATTGAACCACACTTTTTTCCTGGTCATTCAAATTGTCTTACGACCTATCAAGTTTACTAGATCACATCAAAGCAACTATCATACTTATTACATTAACTCAAGCTAGACAAAGTGTCGGGTGATCAGGTTTTGAGATTGAATAGTGAAAGAGTTGCCCTTTTTAAAAGAAAAAACAAAAACCCACCATCCAATTTTTTCTTCTTCGATTTAATCTTTTATTTTGCCCTGCACTTTATCCTTCAATATTTTATTGATCTTGAATTGGTCTTCATAATCTGTTTTGATTTGCTTTCTATGAGGTTATCGTAGTCTCAAACAAACCTCTTAACACTTGATTTTTGTATAATTTCATGAACGTTTATTTTTATAGTTATATAATCAAGTAAAAAACAATTTATAAACAACAAAATTGCTAAACTCGGTGCAGTCCATGATTTATATTATGAGTTTGGTATATTAAATCATACAGTTTGAGTCGATTTAATATATATCACCTCTAAATATTAAGAATGTTAAGAGAGAGAAATAATATCATCTTGATTTAAAAAAAATATATATCATTTTGACTTTTAAAAAAAAATTCAAATCAAGCTTTTTACATTGTTTTTGAATTGACCAAATCAAATGGATACCATCAGGAAAACTCTTATACATGTTAATTTAAAAACACGGGGCAAGCAAAATTGCAAAAAGTATAACCCAGAAAATTGCAAAAAGATACTTCCCATGTCTTTCTTAGGCTCCCTTTTAATCTACGAGACAAAACTTGTATTGAATGTTTGGTAAAGGAGAATCCAAACTCCGTTTTCCTCCCTACGACCCATTGGGCTATGAGTCCTGCTTTTATTGGCAGATCCCCCAATATAGTCCAGCCACGTATTATTTCAAATATCATAAGAAACTTATAGCCCACCCATATATTTATTTGATGGCAACTTTTTAATCTTTTCTTAATACCTTTTCTTGTAAAATAACATTACAGGGTGCATGAACGTCAATGTGCTTACCCCAGATATTCTTTTCTCTCTCTTTTTTCATCTTATGAATTTTTTAGTTCTTTTTTTTTTTTTTTTATTAAAATGGATGTTTGGGCCAACTTGTATGTATCTAAATTAATTTTACAGTCCTAAAATTAATAATTATATAAATTTTTAACAACCAAACAGTTAAATTAGTTTTGTTTTTAATTTTGGTTACGGGAGGGTGTCTAATTCGTGTGTGTATTATAGACATCGATTTGTTTTGTGGGAGAACCGATAATTGTAGATCTAATTTGCACCATCAATCAAAATCTCAATCATCAACGAAGCCAGTCTATCCATTCAGAAGAAAAGTCAAACCTGACGGTAAGTAAATAAATCACAATAAAAAATAAATCTTAAAATAAATTATGATTGGACTGAAATATATCCTGGCCGTTAAAAAAAAAAAAATTAGCAATACCACGGCATGATATACGAAGTTGAGATCCTAACCGTGAACTGTTAAAATAAGATTAAAAAAAATGAGTTCATGTTGAGATCACTTTAAGATTTATGGGCATATCAAGTTGGAGAAAATAATTAGGGCAACAAAGTCTCAATCATCATACAAATTGCTGAAGCAAAGACGGGGAAAACAATGCTCATGTTATCTTATCTCTCAGCTATCCATTAATTTGAGCGTTTGGAGCAAATAATTTTTTTTTATTAATGTTATTATTTAAGTCAGTTTATGTGTATCTCAACTAATTTTATAGATTTTGAAATTAATAAATATACAAGTCTTCAATTATCATCATGGCTCGAACTTGAGACCACAGAGAGAATAAACCCCTTAATCTCAGACTTGTACCACTGAGTCATCCGGGCACATACATGAAGAAAAAAACATATTATTTTTTGTTTTTAAAATATCATTCTTAACATAAACACATCAAAATAATTTAAAGATATTTTAAAAAAGTACTTTTGAAATATTTTAAAAAATAATAATTCAAAAAAAAAATCGAAAACATTTTGAAATGAAAATTGACAAACTCTTAATTATTTACAAAACGGAAAAAATAAAACATTGTCAGCTCATCCTAAAAATAAAACTCTTAGGTTTGGTTAGAGAAAAACACAAGGTGTGGACAGATCGATTTATCTAATTGAGTCCTCGCTACATGGGCTATCTTTGCTTTTCAAAAAATCGTTTTCCATATTACCAAAACAACTAATAAAATCATATAATAAAATAAATAATTGATTCTATCTAATAGAGTGTATAACCCTAGTTCAATGGAACCCACCTTGCTCTCGCAAAGATTATAATCTTAAAGGGGCTAGATGAGGTTAACCTAACCCCTGTCCCTGGTCAAGTTTCATGAGATTTAAAAAAGAGAATTAAACGAGATCTGCTGCCACCCTACTACTGCTACTACTGTAAACTGTACTGTTAAGACAGAGAAGGTGGTGGTGGGGCAGAACTAGTCTTCCACAAGTCTACAACTACGGTTAAGTTAAGAAAACGAAAAACTGGAAGTGAGAGGTCACTTCTCTTACGTTTGTGTCTCCAGACTGTGGGACCACCCGACCGTTACAGCTGCCACACAACGTCAGCAAGCACATTCACATCAGAGCAGTAAAAGTGAGAGCTCCGATAAAATCACCCCTCGATCAGAAAGTAACTGTCTTTTCCTGCGTTTTAATTAAAAACAATTAATTGATTTGTTTATTTTTAAATACCCTTAATCCTAATTAGCATCTTCTATTTCGGGTTAAAAAGATAATTTAAAATAAAAATAAGTATTTTTAAAACAGGAAAACAAACGAGCTGTAAAAGTGACTGCGTGGTTGCAGGGGCGAGAACTCCAATAAGTTTAACAGGGTGACGTCATGCCTACTGGCATGCAAAGACGGAGAAAATACAAGGCAGGTCAATTCGCCAAGTTGCAGAGTGCAAGATAGAACCTTGTCGCGCTGGATTTTATTGGCTGCGTACAGCCTTAACTTCCGTCAGTGACCATATATGAGAAAGTACAATTACATGAGTTTCAAAAGGGCCCTCGTGAGAATTCTTGCCCCTCCCTCTTCTGCAGATTTTAATTGCTTGGAAGCAACAATTATACAGAAGGTGTCTTTTTCTATTCCTGTTTTTGCCTACTTTTCGACATTTTTAAATCACTATCACTGTTTCTTGAGAGAGAAAATAGCAGCAGATGCAGAATATCAGGTCCACTGTGTAATTTTAAGTTCTTAGGGCAACTGGTTGATCCATAAACTACAGTACAATTCACTTATAAATTGTTTTGAACTTTTGATGGGGTCAGTTAAATTGCAGAGCTAAAGGAAAGCAGTTGGTCGGTGGTGTGAAAAAACACTTCATTGTCTGTGCAATAAACGCTGCATGGCTGTTCTAATGCAAGGAGAGATCAACTTGTTTATGCAGTGCACGGCTTGTTTGGTGAGTGAGCCAGCCAGCCAGCTTGCTAGAGAGATTTTTTCATCTGTTCATTGCGAAGCGTGACGAAGAAAATTGCAATGTGGAGCAGCCGTGTAAGAAGAAAATTGGAACCCGGAAGAATGAAATTTTTTGAGCTACCCTTTAACGTCCTCAAAAGATGACTCTGATTGGTCACAATCACTCGAACCGGGAACAGCAACATCATGCAGCCCACTGTCTACCTTGTCATGCCCTGGCCCATCGATTTTCAGAGAGGTCGAAAGAGGTTTTGGCTCCTCCACCTCTGTTTCTTCTCAATTGATGTCAAAAAGGTGAGAGAGAGTCTGATTGCTGGATGAAAGGGACGGGCATTAAAGCCATAATCAAGAGATAAAAGCCTTGTATACTGAGATTATGCAATTGGTGAGGAAGGAAATGCGGCCCCATTTACAAATTCAGTCCTTGTCTTTCATAGATTTTTAAGGAAATTGATAGCAGCTTCGCAGAGCAAACTGGATAGCCTAGAAGATCAAAAGTGAAAGTTGAACGAGATAGAAGGATCTTCTGCTAGATCATTAACGCAGCAAACACAGCTTTATGTGGGTCTGAATCAATTGCCATTTACATTTTTGAACGCTCACTGCAGAATGTCTTCCATCAAATTGCCAATTTAATATAAAGAAAGATTCTAATGAGTTGTAGATCTGCATTCGCTACTTTCAGCTCTTGTTCGGCATTCTGCCGCGTGCAAGTTACAAGAAGAAGAACAAAAAAACACGAGCCCATCACAAACTTGCAGAACCACAGGCTAAGGTGCACCACAAGACCTCATCAAGTTTTTACTATCATCACAGGAATGTATTTCCTTCATTGTAAGTACAGACACAGGAAATATAACTACAACTCAAAACAGAGATTAAAATTTATTTACAGGAGTTGCATACACCTACGAGAAAGAAACATTTCCTCTGTTTTTTTTTTTGTTTTTTTTTTTACAATTTGTGAGACCCGAAAGTTTAAAGCCTGTAACAAGAACCCAAGAGAATACAGAAGGAAAATATATATCTAAATGGCCAAACTTAAGGACTACAAGAAGTTATTACTGGCCTCAGTGGATCTGTCATCGCAGTAAAAATAAGAACATGCTGCAACTAATTAACCCTTCCAGTGGTTCACTATCTGATCAAGCAGCAGCCCAACAATATCATTCAATGGCGTATAATTCACTCTAAACCATTCTTCCACACCAGAGAAAAATTACCAGGTGGAAACTTGTACCAAATTCAAGTCCAGCCCCATCGATTATCGCCATGACGAAACTGTGAGCAGTGGCACCTCATTCCAAGCTAAAGTTAAGAACCCAGATTGAGAATCATCAAGAGAATACAAAGAACTGTAATTGTAATTCCATAAGAGTATACTAGCCTGGCTCATTGCATAATGGCTGAGCGAGACCGATTCGAAACCCGAGCCTTCCATGAGAACCCTCCAACGCTCTCTATCCTCCATCCTTTCCCTTCTAATTCCAGGCTCCTCTGGCCCTACAACACCAGAAATTCTATGTCCCAATAACAGTCTCTCAACTTGAAGCCTCTCTTGTGAGTCTCTACTCATGTTAGGATCAATAGACTCGAAAACAGCAGTGTAGTATCTCAAAGCGTTCTTAAACCGGGTCAGGTACCCAACCCGGTTCAAACCAACTTCATATTCACCAAGAGTAACAATTTTCGGGTTCAACGATTTAGCCATCTTTAAAGCGGTTTCCACCGCTACTGGAGTCTCATCCAACAGATTATACAGCTGAAGCATGAAATTAACAGCCAAATCCTCATCCGGCTCAACCCGAAAACAAGATTTACTTAACTCCTGAATTGGAGTCAGAATAGGCTCGAACTCAAAATTCAAATCAAGAAGCTTTGCAAATTCAAGAAGCCTATTGCCAGTAGCTAAAAGAGAAGCAGCTGGATTCTTACCAAGAACTGGAGCTGGTATACCTGAGACTCGAATTCTAACAGGTTTTCCAGCTGAGCGTGTAGCTAAAGCTTGTAAAAGAGCAGCCCATTGAATTCCTTGAACAATGCCAAAATCAACTATGTGAATCTTGCTTGCTTTCTCGGTTGCTTCAAGAATCGCTTGATTTGCTGTTAAATGAGCGAACTTTGAATAAGGACAAGCATCATTCAAAGCTTTATAAGACAAAGTGAACTCTTCACTTGTCTGATCAAAATTCTTCAAGTCATCAACCTCTCCTACAGCAACTCTTCTGCATAATCCTTCAACGAAGTAGAAACCAACTCGCTCAACTGGATCACCGTTCTCACTCACCGATTCCTTTAACTTAATCAATGATTTCACAGCTTGATCAGCTTTGGTCTCGACAAGTTGAGCACACTCAACAAGTGCTTTCAAAACCGGCGACGAAGATAACTCTACTATTTCTTTAGACACGACGACGGTTTCCTTTTTTACTGTTGGCGGTGGCGGTGGCGGTTGCGGTGGTGGCTGCGGCGATGTTGTGGGCTTGATTTCTTGAGGAGATGGGTCAGCCCAGACTGAGTTAGAGATAGCCCGGTTAAGATCAGACGGTGGAGAGCAGCCGACAGTGAGTCGACTGGGGCAAGTGTTAAACGGATCAGACGTGTAAATGCCAAAATCAGCACTGTTTTGCCACGCGTCACAACCAGAAGGAAGATTAGAACTATCCGTCGAATCACCACCGTTCATTAAACTGTCCATCCACTCATCAGAATCAAACTCACCGCCAGCTCCAGTAAAATCGGGAAAGCGAAACTCACCTGAGTGGTGCTCCATATTCGAGAAACTAAACCCGGATGGGTCACCTGTATCTGGTCCACTCTGAAACAGGTCAGAGAAAGCAGCCGGGCCCGTGAGCCCATAACCCAAGTTTGGGTTAGCAGACATTGCAGCACTCGGCCAAGGATTTAAAGAAAAAGGGTTTAAGCCAAGAAATTGCTGCTGTTGGTTATGGTGGTGGCTTTGTTGTTGCTGTTGTTCTTGTTGTTGTTTTTGCTGAATAACTTGTTGGGCTATTGCCATTAGATTTCCACTATCTGCACACATATATGCCATTCTCCGGCCAACCTTCTCGCCGGGCAATTAACTACAAGTTGCATTGAAAGGAAACAACGGTAGTAAAGAAAGAGTGACAAAGTCTTGAAACGGTGGGTTTATAGCGTCAAAAGAAAAGGTTAAAGAAAAGGATAAAGAGAGAGAGCACGTACTTGAGACTGGAGGTCAGTGGGGGGAAGAAGACCACGAGCTGGATGAGGTAATGGCCGAGATGGAGAGAGAAGGGGAGGGGGAGGGGGGGGGGGGGGGAGTGAGACAGAGAGGGTGGGGAATTTTAAGTGTGAGCTTAATGTGGACGACGGATGATTAAAGTCCAAAGGACCGAAGAGTGGGTCCCACTTATTCGATTGAAGAAAAGATTAGTTTATGGTTTTAAAAGGATTTTATTTTTTAAAGCTCCTTTTATTTCTTAAGGTCACTGCTAATGCCAGACCAGTAGTTATTATTAACGTGGTTTTGATAGTACAGTTCACAGTTTTTTTATTTGAAAATCAAATTTGATATATTTTTTAGCTCTTTTTATAATTGTTCTCGTAGTTTATTTTAAAAATATTAAATTAATATTTTTTTAAAATAAATAAATTATTGATTGAAGATGTTAATAATGTTTTTTTAAAAAATATTATTTTTATATATTTTCAATTAAATAAAAATACTATACACCATATTATTCACATTACCACATATAATGTTTTTGAATAAAAATCCCTTTAACTTAATCTCATTTAAAGTTTAACTAATCTTAATTTTGATATTAAGATTAAAATGCAACCCTAAAATATTGTTATTAACAGTAATTTTTTATTTATTATATTTTTCTTACAAATCCATTGAAGAAAAACAAAATTATAATTGATCATAATATCTTAATTTGGTTTATAGGATATATTATTTGATATTTGATACTCCTACTTCATGATTCCCATGTCTATATAGGACGAAAATCTAGGACATATAAATAGTTGTTGTGTTTTTTTATCTGCTTTTATTGTTCATTGTTGTTATGTTTTAATTAGCAGATATCAACAGTATAATTTCAACAAATATGTGTATTTTTTCAACTTTTTTTAATTTTTAGGTTTACTCTAAAAATATGTAGGAATAATTGTATAGTAAATAAAAATTCATTTTAATTATCAATTTTTAAAAAAATCAAAGTGTTGGACTCTTTGCAAGCATTTAATTAAATTGATAACTCTCTCTCTCTCTCTCTCTCTCTCTATATATATATATATATATAGTCATTAACAACAAAAACAATATATATGAAAAATCAAAAGATGAATGTAAATCAAGATATTCAATAACATAAAATGAGATATTCAACCGAGTGTATTTACTATACCTGTATATTTAAATCAATAACAAATAAATTCACAAATATAAAAAAAAATTGTAACCTTAAAGACAAATACAAATAAAACAAATTGAATAAACTCATAATCTAAATTGAATGAAATAAAACAAATGAGGTGTAAAAATGAAAAAAAAAAACAAGACAATTATATACCTTTTCGGGCACGAAAGAGAAAAGAAAAAAATAAGTATTGCCGATAATCTGACTACTATATACCATCACACATCACACAATATGGAAGAAGACATGATATTGTATTTATAGGTACAATGAAAGGTCAGGTTTGATCACTGGGTGGTGTCATACACGTCCACATACCAACAATTTCTTTGGAAAAAAAAACAAAACACAACATGAAAAATACTAAAACACTTTCATGACCTTAATAATCACCAAAAAAACTCATTAAAAGTATATAAATACTTTGAAACACAAAGCTTATTACTTTAAAAAAAAATTAATTTCAAATATGTATATTGACTTTACATGAATAATGAAAAGATGACCTTATCCAATAACCCAATAAATATTTGATAGGGTAAAGAAGTATTTTTAATGTTTAAAAGTCAATGCAAAGTCAAGAAATTCATGGATCAACAAATCTAAAATTTCTTGATTTTATAGGTAAAAATATTTTTTATTGTGTAAAATATAAAAATAAAAACCTAGATATTTTGTAACATTCTTTTAACTATAGCAATCCACATTAAACTATATCTAGTGCTAAAGTGAAACATCCTCGCTCTTTAGAGTTTATGATAATTTATCTATTTTTGGAAACTTGTTATTAAGATGTACACAAATCCTATTGATGTCAATAAATATTGAAACCTTGTTTTTGAATGGGCAAAACAAGGTTTAAAACTTGCAGTAGTTCTACATAAAAATGATTTTTTTTTATTTTTATCTTCATAACAATAATCTTAAAATGCTAGCTCATATGATAATTTAGTTTTCATATCATTAGTTTAGATTAAGATCCATTTGTAGATATAAAAAAAAGATTCCTTAAGTGTTTCTAGGTTAGATAAAAGGATGTTTGACACCGTGTTTCAAAAAAATCTTTAAATTGAATTTTTATTTATTTTTACTTTAAATTAAGTGTTTTTGGTTCTTTTAGGTTATTTTAATGTGTTAATGTCAAAAATAATTTTTAAAATAAAAAAAATATTATTTTGATGTATTTATGAATAAAAAATATTTTTAATAGCAACCATAACTATACTTCCAAACAGGTGAAAAGAATATTATTTTGAAAAAAAAAATAATTCAAAAAAACAATAAGTATTAAAATAAAATGAACTTAGCAAAATGCAGGAAGGAAAAGTATAGTAAATCACCCATTAGTAGTAAAGTTTCAAAAAAAAAAAATTCTATCAATTTGCACAAATGCTGTTGGGTAAAGTAATTATTTTATATTTTTAAATTATTTTGATATATTAATATTAAAAATTAAAAATATATCATATTAATATATTTTTAAATAAAAAAATATTGAACCGATAGCTACATTTCCGGACTCAGGCTGCGTTCGAGTCGCAGTTGTTGTGCTAGTAGGACTCTCCTTTCTCAACATGACAACACCAGGTAATTAACGTCCACGTGTACAACCTTTTCTATTTTCACCATAATTTTTTCTCTCCTTTTCACATGTTCGGGTACCTTGACTGGGATCCACATCCCACTTGACACGTCGGTTGTTAAGCCAAGTAAGGGTCGCCGTCTAAATGACGTCATCTCCAGTGATCTTATTGGAGCATGGAAAGTAAATCTTCACCATCCATTTTGGAGATCCTGCGTCCTCAATTACCAAAATGGAACGGCGCCACTTACGGTGGCTGAAAACGACTTTACGGGTAGAGGACGTGGGCAAGATAAAAGCATCGTCTGCATTTGTATGCTGACACGTATGCAATTTATTTGTGTCCTTTTCTTCTTCTTCTAGCGATGATCTACGTTTTATTATTGAGCTAATTATAATTTATTCCCTTTAGCTTATTCAGAATAACTACTCACCACCTATAATATTAGATAATTAAATATATATTAATTATATTGATTACCCTCAATTTAGTGCTTCTTAGTTCTGAAATGTCTTCTAAATACTATATTTTATATTCATGTTGTGTATCTACATAAATATTTTTTAAAGGGTTGTTAATTAATGTTTAGCAATATAATTGGAATTATTTTTTAGAATGTTTTATGTTCAGAAATATATTAAAATTATATATTTTTTACTTTTTAAAAATTATTTTAACATTAGCACGTCAAAATATTCTAAAATAATTAATTAGAATTAATATATTTTTTAATTTTTCTTAAGAATATTCTTAAAATACACTATAAAATAGACCAACTCTTGTGTATGGATAGGATAGAAATAGGGAATAGAAAGGGTGAAAAACAAATGATATAGGGTGAAGGAAGAGGAGTATTGTTAAAAGTGGGAAGAATTTGCCGATTAAGGTCCCTTCTTTTTGGGTGGTTCACATTGTGGGTCCCAAATGCTACTGTTTATGAAAAAAGGACAAAATATGGGCCCACCCAAGAGATAGTAAAATCAATGTTGAAAAGTACGGCGGAGGATATTTTGCAAAAAGAAAAAACAATATATGTTGTTTATATTATTTTTTAAAGTAATTTTTATTTAAAAATATATTTTTTATTTTTTTAATTAATTTTAATATAAACATTAGAAAATAATCTAAAAATACTAAAAGTATTTTAATTTAAAATAAAAAATATTTTTTTAATTTTTTTTTCAAAAACATTTTTAAAATATAATAACAAATTGTAACCGACTAGAAATTTAAATAACTCTTTTTGGGTGAGAGAAATTCTCTTGCGGGTTTTACTGAATTTTTGTAAAGGGAAAAACAATATTTTTGGTCTATAGTTTATCAAAGCTGAAAACAAGGAAAACAAACTAAAACAATAGCTGAACTTCGAACTTAAGTGGTGGAATTTTCTGGGCAAATTCGAGGTAGCCCGGGCCTCCTAGGAACAATTGATTTGCTATAAAGCAATTTTACTCTGGCTGTCTTGATTTGATCCCATGCCTGACTCTTATACTAGTCTCTTCCGTAATCCTTGTAATTTGTATTTGACTTGAACTGTTTAAGCTGGCCTGATTTGGTTGACAGCCATCCTCATTCCAAACGGCGTCGTTTATGGCTTACTTTTTAGTTCCTGATCAGCTGTCGACTTGTCATTCCTCTCATCTTGCACCGTCCACGTAAGTTGTACTGCTTGAATCCTAACCCTACACTAATGCACTGATTTTTCTTTTTTTTGCAGATAACCTACCAACGCACGTCTCCTCACTTCACTTCACTTCATTTCCCGTGCCAGTCTCTTCTTCTATTAGCTACTCTTGGCCGGGCTGTTACAACTCCTTCCCCCTCAAAAAACCTTGCCCTCAAGGTGAGGGTAAGTTTCTTTCAGCCATGTCTTTTCCACCCAAGATGCATCCTCGGTTGGTTGACCCTCCCATCTAATTAGTACTTCCTTTTTGCTTTGTCTTCGGTTGTTCTGACTCCTTTTGTCTATGATCTCTGCAGGGACGAGTTGAAGTGGCTGTCGGGTCTCTAGTTCAGGTAGCTAAGGCTCCGGCGTGGTATTTTTTTTCGATCTATTTTTTAGGAGAGATACATGGAACGTGCTATGGATTCAGGCTTCTTTTGGCAGCTCCAACTGGTAAGCTACTGATCCCACCTTTTTTAGTATTTTGAAGGGTCCAAAATACTTATATGCTAATTTTCCGTTTTTTTTGCTGGGCATACTGGACTGTCGGAATGGCTGGAGCCGAAGGTAAACCCATTCCCCTTCCTTGTAGTTTACGTCTTCTCTTCCTTTATCTGCCTGCCTTTTTTGCCTTTCCTGAGCTTGTGTTAAATGATGTGTGATTCTTGCAATTTGCTCTCCCCTTTGTTGTAATAATTCTTCGGTTGCTTGGTTTTTTGTTGACTTGGGAGCATAATCTATGATGCTCGGGGGTGGGCACCCATATGTGGCTTCGAATGGGATGGTCTTGATAGATGTATGATAGCTTGTGTTGTAACAATATTCGACCATGGTTAACCAATTTGACCACTTCCTAGGGTTTTCCCCTACATAGCATCATAGATAACCTTCTAGGGTTTTATTAGTAGCCTCGGTTTGCCCGTCGGTTTGGGGTGGTAAGCTATGGACATCAATAATTTGACCCCTGAACCTGAAACAATTCCCCCCAAAACTTACTAGTAAAAGTAGGGTCTCTATCCGAGACTATACTTTCTGGAAGTCCATGTAGCTTCATGATGTGCTGTGCAAATAAGTTTGCAATCTTAGTAACATTATAGGGATGGGACAATGGAATAAAATGTGCATATTTTATAAATCTGTTTACCACCACCATTATCACCGAGTATTGATTAGACTTTGGTAGGCCCTCAATAAAATCCATGGATATTGAAGACCAGGGCCTGGTAGGTATGGGTAGTAGTTGCAAAAGCCCAGCAGGTTTGGTATTTATCCCCTTTGCCTTTTGACAGACCTTACACTGTCTAATATAGGCTTGTATCTCCGTCTTCATTCCCCTCCAGAAGAAATCCCTTCGTGCTCTGTTGAGGGTTCTTTCTAACCCTGTATGACCTGAGGTTGGGCTATCATGGATATAATTCATGATAGTTTGTTTTAAGGGGCTGTTTTTACTTACGTAGATTCTTTGCTTGTAATATAACACCCTACCTTTGAACTGGAACTTTAAGGACCCAATGGTTTCTTGCTTCATCTATTGTATGATTTCTTGTATTTTTGTATCTGTAGCGTAGCTCTCCTTTAATTGCTCTACCCATTGGACTAGAGGTGTAGAAATAGCCCAGAGGGTACCCTTTTTTATTGTGTCTTCTTGCCTTGAGAGTGCATCTGCTACCAAATTTTCTTTACCTGCTCGATACTCCACGAAATAATACCCAATTAGCTTTGATAGCCATTTCTGCTGCGTGGGTGTCCCTACCCTCTGCTCCCGTAGATACTTGAGGCTTTGCTGATCTGTTTTGACCTTAAAGGCCTGACCCAATAGGTATGGCCTCCATTTTTGGACTGCTGTTACTAAGGCCAGAAATTCCTTCTCGTAAGTAGATAGTGTAAGTTCCCTTCCCTTGAGGCTTTTGCTAAAGTATGATATGGGTCTGCCTTCCTGCATCAATACTGCCCCGAGACCCAATCCTGATGCATCACATTCTACCAGGAAACTTTTACTGAAGTCTGGTAATGCTAGAACTGGGGGTGTGGATACTGCCCTTTTTAGTTGTTCAAATGCTATGTCTGCTTCTGAATCCCAATTGAATGCTCCTTTCTTTAGTAGCCGGGTTAGGGGTCCAGCTATCCCCCCATAACCTTTGATGAAACGCCTGTAGTATCCTGTGAGGCCTAGAAAATCCAGGAGGGCCTTAAGAGTTTTGGGCCTTGGCCATTTAATCATGGCCTCCACCTTGCTGGGGTCTGCATGTATCCCTTTCTGTGATACAAATACAATGTGGCCTAGGTAGTCTATCTCCTTGCTGGCAAATTTGCATTTAAATTGCTTGGCAAATAACTGGTGTTGTATTAAAATTTCAAATACCACCTCAGATGTTGGCCATGCTCTTCTTCTGAGTGGATGTAGATTAAAATGTCATCAAAGAAGACCAACACAAACTTACTTAAGTAAGGTCTGAAAATATCGTTCATTAGGCCTTGGAATGTTGATGGGGCATTTGTGAGCCCAAAGGGCATCACCAAAAATTCGTAGTGCCCCTCTTGGGTCCTAAATGTTGTCTTTGGGATGTCTTCTTCCTTCATCCTTATCTATCCGTGAGCTGTGGAGCTCATCTAGTAGTTCCTCAACCACTAGAATGGGAAACTTGTCTTTCACTGTCTCTTTGTTGAGGGCACGGTAGTCGACGCACATTCTCCACGAACCGTCTGCCTTCCTAACTAGTAGGACTGGGGACGAAAATGGACTTTGGCTGGGCTTTATTGTGCCCAATGCTAGCAATTCCCGGACCAATTTCTCTATTTCCGATTTCTGATAGTAGGGGTACCTGTATGGTCGGACATTTATGGGAGAAGTGCCCTCTTTTAGGGTAATAGAGTGGTCGTGAATTCTCTTAGGTGGCAATCCTGTTGGCTCTTGAAACACCTCCTTTTCCAATAATAGCTCCTCAATCTGCTTTGGGATTTTGTTCAGTCTGGTACCGATTTCCTAGATTTGTAATATCAAGCCCTCCTCGGCTCTTTTTAGCTCCTGCATAAAAGTGGGGTTGCAGTCCACTTCGGAATTTTCAATTCCTAATCCTTGAATTAGGATTTTCTTGTCACACTGTATGATCTCCATGGTCAGGGCAGAAAAGTCCCATAATATTTTCCCTAACCCCTTGAGCCATTGTATTCCCAGCACGATGTCACAACCCCTTAATTGGAGAATGTAGGCCTGAGTGGTAAATTGGCTTTCCTGAATTAGTAATTTGACTTCTGGGCAACTTCCCTCACTCCAGAGCTTTGAGCCATCTGCTATATGCACACCAATCGGTTTGTGTTTGATGATGCTTAACCTTACCTTACCATTAAACCTGGGAAATTCTAGGCGTATAGATTTAAGCTAAATCTGTTGGTTTTGTTGTTGAGTCCCTTCTTGTGATATGACTTCATGCCTTTGGTTCCCATTAACCGACCTGGTTGGAGAATTCGGAGGGGAGCCCATGGGCTTTTTTCTTGGGTCTTGGTTAACTGATCCAGCCTTGTGGAAACGGTCCTCAACTACTATACTATATCTTCTAGTATTTGCTGTTGATTCTGCTGTTGGGCCTCCTGTTGCTGTTTCATCCCTTTCACTGTATCTATCAGTTGCGAAACTCGTGTCCCTTCAGCCATCCGAGGAGTCGTGGCTCTGATACCACTTGTTACCGACTAGAAATTTAAATAACTCTTTTTGGGTGAGAGAAATTCTCTCGGGGTTTTTACTGAATTTTTGTAAAGGGAAAAATAATATTTTTGGTCTATAGTTTATCAAAGCTGAAAACAAGGAAAACAAACTAAAACAAAAGCTGAACTTCAAACTTAAGTGGTGGAATTTTCTGGGCAGATTCGAGGTAGCCCGGGCCTCCTGGGAACAATTGATTTGCTATAAAGCAATTTCACTCTGGCTGTCTTGATCTGATCCCATGCCTGACTCTTATACTAGTCTCTTCCGTAATCCTTGTAATTTGTATTTGACTTGAACTGTTTAAGTTGACCTGATTTGGTTGACAGCTGTCCTCATTCCAAACGGCGTCGTTTATGGCTTACTTTTTAGTTCCTGGCCAGCTGTGGACTCGTCGTTCCTCTCATCTTGCACCGTCCACGTAAGTTGTACTGCTTGAATCCTAACCCCACACTAATGCACTGCTTTTTCTTTTTTTTGCAGATAACCTGCCAACGCATGTCTCCTCACTTCACTTCACTTCACTTCATTTCCCGTGCCAGTCTCTTCTTCCATTAGCTCCTCTTGGCCGGACTGTTACACAAACACATATGATCATCTTTATTTTCTATTTCTTGATACAAGGATGCAACTTTCGAAATGTGTGATAAAAAACTAAGATTCATGTTAATGATTTGTTTCCACTGTCTCAAGAAGCATGATGTGATATTAAAAAACTTGAGATTTATATAGTAAAGTCTCGAGTTCGAGTTAGGTAGTACACTTTTTATAGAAACTTAGGACAACAGAGATTTTACTCGTTCACCTAGACTCACAAAGTGTATTTTCTAAAAAATAAGGTTTCTCAAATACAAAAAAAGAAGAAGAAGATATGTTTCCATTGTTAGCAACCATGAAGAAAAATCTTCCAGCTGTTTACATTTGTCAAATCTCATGTGGTAAATTTGGGTCGATCAATCATATATTCATATCATTTAGCAAGTATTGCCGTGTTAGTTTAATTACTAAAATAATTATTCATTAGAGTTTTAATAATTTAAATTCAGCAGCAAAATGTATCTTTTTTTAATTAAAATATATGTTCTATTTTAATATAATTATTATTTCTTAAATAAAGAAATTCATCTTAATCTAAAAAAGCATGTTTCAATAAAAAAAAAAACCCTATAAAACAACATGTTCCCTCTCACTTCCAAGCTACAACACACCAACCAAGTCCTAGGACCATCGGGGTCAATCCCTCTCCACTAGCAACTGCAATCAGCTACCCATGACTAACCACTACCAGCCTCATTTCACATTGATTTGTGTTTAATTACTCTGTCGTGTAAATATTTGCAATTGTGAGTAAAATACAATAAAAAAGAGTTTGTTAGTGCTTTCTGATATGTTTTTGGATGTTTAAAATAAAAAAGAATTAAATGTTTTTAATTACATACGACCAAATATATCAAAAATAAAAATGTATGTTTTAGTAAAAAATATTTTTATCAATTTTGTGGGTTTTTGCATATGTTTTGGGATTTCAATAACGACTTTATTAAATACCACATAATCTGGTCAATATTTCAAAAATCAATTTTACTTTACTTCATAAAAATAATAGGTAAATAGTTTGATAAAATTCTGGACCTATTAGTAGAATAACGTTTAAAATATCAATGGTCAACATGGAAAAAAATTGTGAGTCATTTTAAATATTCATTAATTTTAGTTAAGAGTATTTTAACTATTTTTTTAAATTCATGGGAATTAATGGTAAATATCCCTATATGAATATTGGACCCATTATAAAATTGGTATTTAAGATATAAGTAATTTATCCAAAAAATTCCCATAATTATTATGAATATTCTCCAATTTTAATTAAGAATATTTTATTACAGTAACCTTTATCCATGACAAGTAAACTTTGTCAAAGCATCTGTATACATACTTTATATATTATGATATGCAATTTACTTTTCCTAGCATGATTAAAGGTCCAAGTTACCACCATAAAACTCTTCTCGTCAAGACGAGCTTATAAACACTAAGACTAATGTTTTTTTATAAATGGTTGGCTAAGATTTCTCTCTCATCTTTTTTCTAGTGATTTTTTCTCTTATTTGTTTTTATAAAAAATGAAATATTAGAGTCAAAATGTCAACGCAAAAAAAATTGAATTTTATTTTTATTTTTTGTTTTAAATTAAATTCTTTTGGTGTTTTTAGATCATTTTGATATGCTGATGTTATTTTTTTTAATAAAAAAACATCATTTTGATACATTTCTGAACAAAAATCACTTTAAAAAACATTCTGAACCACACTCTGGATCTTGCACCATGAATTTTAGACTCATAGTTGGACACAAAGATTCTAACCCTACATGTTTTTTTTTTTCAATTATAATTGAGAGTTACATTTGAATCTAAAGCATAGTTGTTAGTTTCATTTTGTTTTGGCCAAAACAACCAAAATATTTTGTACTGGGTAAAAAAATAAGACAAAACAATGTCGTTTTTATCTTGGTTTAAATTCCGGTCTGTTTCGTATTTTTCCGTCAAATACCGGTTGAAACATTCCGAAATTATTTCATGTGTGCCGTTTCGGCCTAAAAAAAACTCATTCTTGCCTCCTCATCTCCCACCGTGTATTTGGACAAATTATTGGTCAATGATGTGATGTGACCTTTTTTGAATTCTACTTTCTTCAATTCTTCGTTGTTTTCCATCTAATCCATGCCAACACCAGCATCAAAAATTGTTTTTGTATTATTAAATTCTTTAAATAATATTTAATTTTTTTTATATATATATATATATATATATTATTGTTTTAGAGATATATTGAAAATGTGAGAACCAAAAATCAAAACAATAAAAATTTAAAAATATATATTATAAAAAAATAAAATTATTGTGTCAACTTTGATTTAATAAAAAATAAAAATTATATATTTTTTTCTTTTTGTCATCAAAGAATTAAATTGAAACAACCCTGGCACCTCCATAAAAAACAATTTAAAAACAAAAATTTAAATAATTATTTTTCGTGCTTACTTAAAGTTCTGATGGAATAAATGGTAGACGATTTTTAGAGATATTTCTAATTTTAATATTATATTTGTTTGACTTTGTGTTTGTATTATATAATTTAAAGTTAATTTATCATGAATTTGAATTATGTTTATTAAATTAATATTGTATTATATATATATATATATATATATATATATATATTTAATTAATTAATTATATATGAAAAGTATAACCCCGAAATGACACACTGAAATGCTTTGAAACCAAAACATTATGTATCAATAGAGAAAACAAAACGCTAACCGAAGCGAAACTGACCGCTATGATCTAAAGTGCCAATGTTGGTGAGAGATACCACCTTTCCATAACATTTGTTGTTGATTTAATTATTTTTGGCCTGATAAATACTATTTTGTGGACTCTCAATTACTTTTAGATAATACTAGATTTGCTTGCGGGTTAGTTTTGTTTTATAGCATAAAAAATATTAACGTATGTTTAACTTGTTTTTAATATAAAAAAATCATGACTTTAAAATATTATACATAGTAGATGATATCTTTTTTAAATATTGATACAATAATATATTGAATGTTATTTATTAAAAAATATTAATACAACAATATATTAGATTAATCTGAGTTAACCTATTAAATCTTCAATCCAACTCATGTTAACCTTATAGAAAATAAATTCAAATAAATTATGAAGATCAATCACTAACTAGCCCAATGTTATAGATTGAAATTGAAAAAATAATCAAAAAAAGGATAAAAAAACTACCCACATACCAAATTAAAAAAAGACAAAATAAATGAACTAAATCAATCCAGATCAATATACTAAATCACGACTTCATTTATCTTCATTTATCGGATCAAATTAATATCATAAAAAAGAAAATAAAAAAAATACAAAGGCCCCATTAAAAAATATATTCAATTAAAAAATGTACAAAAAAATAAACGGAGACAATCTTAAAAACTCATGATCTAGGTAATGAAATCTGAATAACCTCATAAAAATTAATTAAAAAAATAAATCACAAAGATGAATTTTGAACCAACCTACATTTTGCTATCATATAATCAAATAAAGAATATTTGTTTTAAATTAACTTATTAAGCTAATTTATGATTTAGCAAGTTGAATCTTTAGAATTTCTTTTTTAAAAAATATATTATCTTAATTTTTTTTAGTCAAGTCATATTTTTTACTAATTTTTCATGCTTTTTTAGATTCATCAAATCAACTAGATCACATTAGATTAAATTTTTTATAGTTTGATTTGAACATTGGCTATATAAAGATTCAAGTTGAAAGATTTCAAGAATGACCAATAGAGTCATGTTAAGATTGTATTATTCATATATATTTTTTTGTTTTTTAATACAACCGCATTGAAATTACTAGGATTTTTTTAGAATTGAAACTTGATTTAAAAATAATGGTGATGATTTATTTTTCTTATAGAACTCTTAAAATGCATGGACTAACTATTAGCACTAGTTGCATGACTGTTTAGCAACCGATTATAAATTTATGGTACTACCTATCGCATAAAAAAAAGAAGCTAATTACTAACTTCATCATCGGGTCTTGTTTTGTGAAAAAAATAAGACACCATAGCCATACATCAAACACTATAACTCTAAAAAGTGGCAAAAATAAGTAGATATTACTAATGGAAAGATAGGGTTAGGTTTGGGGGGGATCAAAAGCCCTAATTCATGAATCAAGCTATTAGTGGCCCCATCACACGCAGACAATTATGGTGCATCATCATAATTGGGATTATTAGGCGCTGCCTAATTATAGAGACCATAATCTGTTCAAACGTCAACTATATGATCTAAATCCACCAGTACCTATATATATATATATATATGTAATAGTTATAGGTGAATAATAATGCGACTAAAAAAATTGAAAATGCGGCTGAAAACGAAAGCAAGACTATACAAAACCTACAGTGCATTATCTAATTCCTGGGCACTTTCATGGGATGATATTTTAGTGTTGGTGTGTGTTGGGTGTGTGTTTGTATATATAAAATTTACAAGTTATATAAATCAACTATTGACATCTTCTTGTTCACTTCTCAGGATCGGTTTCCTAAGCTTTTTCAATTCAGATTTGCTATTTTGCATGATAGCTCAGCCCTATTCTAACAACGTGGAAAGATTATGTGGCTGACTGACCTTTAGCTGTAGCTCCAACTTGGACTTCGCTGCCTGCAGAAAGTCTCCATCAAAGTTCAACTGGCTTACAGCTTACCACCCACTCGATTGTTTATTGCTGATGACAACCTTCGAGCAACAGCGATGCCCCGTTGAAATCTTCAAGTTAATGGCTGTATTTCGAGCAGACAAGAAACCCAGTGAATCCAAGGGGACCAACAATTACCTGCAAACCATTTCTTCGTTTACTTAAGTTTTTGGTTCGGAGTTTTGACTTTTAGCTGCTTCCACTACTGGAAAGACAGTAGGCGAAATTCGTAAACAGGATCAGAAAGTCAGAGCAGTGGAAACAATTTTTTCATCATTTTAGAGGAGGCATACAACTGTAAGGGTTTTTTTTCTCCTGCCTTGTGAAGTTGGATTTGCTTCTTCTTTTTTATTACTAAACCCATGCAGAACTAGCAACCTTTCTAGGGTAGTGGGTGCATGTATCTCCATTACAGGCAGATTTTTAAATAATTCTTTGCAGACGATGACAAACGGCTGTTTTTCTGTCACTCTTGAAATGAAGCTATGTTTTGAGATTATTATTTTTTGGGGGAGTAATTTTCCTTATTTATAAAATAGCATGGTACAGAAATAACTTTGAAAAATAACACCGAATATATATTTATAATTCACTAGTAGCAAGTGTCAGTCTCTCAAGTTGCAAAATCAATATAAATAAAAAAAAAATCCAGATACATATGAGCAGTCCAAAACTAAAGTAGCTCGGACAACTATTCTTATATGATTTTTTCCTTTTCTTTTTCTTCTTTCTCATCTATTCTTATTGAGTTGTGTTCAATAATGAATCGCATTATACTAAACTATATTATTTTAAAAATAATTTTTATACTAAATTATTTAATATATTGTATTTTTTTATGTTAGAATAAAAAAAAAAAAATCCCCATGACTTGATTGAAAGACTCCTCTGGTGGCTTTAATTGTCCTGCCCTTGAGCTTGGCGGGGAAAGGCGTATGATATTTTGTAGTGGGAGACACTTGCTTTGACAAATCAAATAACCTACTCATTACAACAATTTCTTTATCCTTCAAGATCCCAATCTTCAGTCATCCCAACAGTAATCATAATTATTAAACAAGATAGTGATGGCTTAAATGCAGACCACCCAGTAGTTGTGTAAGCGATTGGGCTTCCCTTGTCCCTCCCTCTACAGTGATGTTCATGTAACTAATTATATGGTAAACCACTAACAAAAAGATTTGCCCTGATAGTTTTCAAATTGATTCAAGCTCTTATTTTATTCTATTTACTTTCCCTTGAAGGAAAAGTAGCTCAACTCCCCCAGACAAACCATATTTTATATATTGTTAGAACTTACCTTTGGGGGCAAATCAGAGATGGTTTAGCCATGCCAATGAATTTTCACGCAACAAATCATCTTCAATCCCGAGAACCAAAAGCATTCAGCCCCACGGCTGTTATTCAGATCAACCACCGCTAAAACCAGCAACCAAACACTCCTTAAACACTGTTTCCAAGGAAGAAGATCATGGAGGGACGAGCTGCTACCTCCATTTGGTTGGGTCATAGGTGCATGGGGGAGCTGAAGAAGGAACAGGAACAGAAGGATTCCACATTACTGCTATCATTCCTAGCAAGATGAAGGTCAGGCCAAAATTCATTTTGTTTTTCATTTCTATATATTTTCAGATTATTTTGATATATTTTTAAACAAAAAAACATTTTGAAATTTCTAAACAAAAACCATTATAAAAATCAAATTCTATCAATCATAGTCAGAGGGATATCCTTACCAAGTTAATAGCAATGACGTGGACTCCTATTATCAAACCTTTCCTTGCGGTAGCACTTGATTCGGAGGGGAGGGGGGTAGGTACACATGCAACAATTTATTATCATATTAACAGTTTAAGAAGCAAGTTTGTGTCACATTAGACACTTGCTGCTAAAAATAAAATCCAACTTTGGTCCGGTTAAGATGTACGGATTACTTTCATCTTGAATTTGATAAATGCAACATTGCGGTCAGGATGATGTACCTATAACAATTTCATTGCATCCGCAAGCTTATTTTTATCACAAGGGGGGTTGTTTGCGAACCATCTCCACTCGCCATCCCTGTTCTTTAAGGAGCGAATCGATATCAATAAACACGAGCCATTGGCGGGAAGGGCTCAACTTCATCATCTAAAGTGTTCATGTGAACTGGCCTGTAATCCAGTCGGACCTTCTCATTCTCCCAATATCTGCCAAATCAAACAAGCAACAATATGTTGTCACAATTGAATAATGAGAGGCTGACTTGGGTAGAATTACAATCCGCCTATAGAATAACAGCTACGTTCCATCAACTTCAATGTTTATTCAAACTTAGCACTACACCAAGAAGGTGACTTATCATTGTAATTACTTTAACCATAAAGGCCTTAGAAAGTGAAATCTGTGGAATCAAAGACAATGCTATACATAAAGCAGGGCAAGAACAGTTGGCCTATAGGACTACCAGATACGCAATTATGTAACTAAAATCAACCAATACCAAACTTGTACATTCTCAGTCAGACAAATACTTTTCAAAGCTTACATCCTACAATAGATTGAAATGTAACACCGACCATTCATTCCTGGATGCTATCGCACTCGCTTGAAATACTGCTGTGAGCACAAAGCTTATGAGATACAACTTCTCCTGTCACCTCTAGGTGCTACTTCCTTTTGCTTACGTAACAAGGTTCACACCAGTAGAATTACAATGATAGTATCTGATCTTTGATCATGTATGAGTAAAAGTTTTGGAATTTTTTTTTATTAGCACTCCATTTCAACATTCAATTTCTGTTATGATAGCAGGCAACCTACATCATGGATTCAGTTAAATATAAACTTTTCTACTGGCAGGCACAAGAAAAGACTTACCCCAGAGTATGCTTCATCCATTTCTCATCATCCCTTTTCTGAAAAATCAAGCAACTTACTTTTATTGCATTAAAAGGAAGCAAAAAAGAATCAATTAACTGAAGAGAGAACCAGACTAACAGTGAAATCTTCACGGGCATGTGCCCCCCTGCTCTCTTTCCGGGCTTCAGCAGAATGCATAGTTACACAGGCATTTATCAAAAGGTTTTCCAGCTCCACAGTCTCAATTAAGTCAGAGTTCCTGTTAAAAGATAAGAGAATCAAAATTTGAACAACAAAGAAAATGCAATAATTTGATCAACAGAATTAATTGTAGCATACCATATTAAACTCCGATCTTTCACTTTCACATCTTGAAAGCTTTCCCATGCTTTATCAATCAACTGACAACCTGCATAAATACCGGAATAGGAACAACAAGAGTAATAAGATAAATATGATCAAAATAAAGATTGCCTAAAGATTATGGCAGTTAATCAAAATTATGTCAATTAAAAATTAAGAATAGCAGAAAACAAAGCTAAAAATTAAGTACTGTGGGATTGGGATTTGCGTCTAAGCCATTCCCTACATGTTAATGTAATAAATAGCTCAATTTTACAATTTATGCAAAAAGGAAGATGGAAAAGCAGGAAAACATTGGGACACAATATCCTTAAATGCAGTTATAGGATGGTAAGCTAGATCATAATCAGAGGATGTCTTCCATAGACCACAATGGTGTCATATAATGTTTTGTAAAGAGGAAATAGTGATATTCTCCTTACTATATCACATGGCATCCCACTGAAGTATGACCTTATGAGTTTTAGATTTATAGCAAGAAAACAGTAGTAAATTGTAGTACCCTCTTCCAATGTTTCTTGTGTGCGGAAAACAGCAGCATTGTTCTGCATTGTTCTCTGCATATTTAACCGAATTTGTGAAGTTGGAAGTGATCCATTTGAATTTCTTAGTTTATCCATCCATGCAATAGTCCTCTCTCCAGCATCGTTTTCCAATGGTTTCTGTTTCTCACCTGCAAGATAGGAATTTTAGATGTCAAATCCTCAAGCCTTTCTTTCTCTTTTTATAGGATACTAAATCTTCACATAAATCTCATTACTAATTCATCTAACAGTAATCAAACATCCAACTTGCCTGGTGTATGGATTTCAGCTACTCTATTTGCACAAGCTCGGCCAAACACAACAATGTCAAGAAGAGAATTTGCACCAAGCCGGTTGGCACCATGAACTGAAGCACAGGCTGCCTCTCCAGCAGCCATTAACCCAGGAACAACTGCATCTGGATCGTCACCTTTAATGGTAACTACCTGAAGAAAATATCACCCCAGGGTTAAAAAGCAGGATACTAAAAATTACATAATGAGCACAAGTGTGATGGAATTGAAAAACAACATTCTCTGTTTTCAACAAGAAATCATAGCTCTGCTTATTTAATATTTTTCTAGCCTGTTGTTCGTTTATGTTTTTGTAGCACCATCTTACTAGTAACAGCAACAGAACCCAAAGTATGCAACTATCTAACTCACACCTCTCCATGGTAATTTGTAGGAATTCCACCCATATTATAATGCACAGTTGGTAGGACAGGGATGGGTTCCTTTGTAACATCCACACCAGCAAAAATGGCAGCAGTCTCAGAGATACCAGGAAGCCTCTCCTTGAGCACATCTGGGGGCAAGTGATTCAAGTGCAGATATATATGGTCCTTCAAAGGTCCTATCAAAACAGTGAAATCGTTCTAAATGTTAAATTGATTATCCATATAGGGAATAGAGCAGGTGCTAACTTTCAATCCTTATATTATAAGATATCATGGCAACCTACGGGAACCTAGCTTCTCACTTAACCCTAAAGGTAGATATCCATTGAGGCACAAAAATTGTCACAATTTTTGCATGTTTCACTACAAACATGCAACTGTAAACATAAATTAGAAAAGAGCAAAAACAAAAACAAAAACAAAAACACCACTATATTTCTTACTACCTAAAACGTATACACTAATCAAGTGAAAGATATACTGTTCTGAGAATCTGTTCTAGACCAGAACCACTGTCCATGTCAATTCTTCAGACATAAGAGAATAATAATATACATACACATAATATCTGCTAAATGCATGTGGAATTAGAAATATGTAATTCTAATAATCAATCATACCTACACCACGACCCTCCCGAATTTCCATGGTCATGGATCTTGAAACAACATCTCTTGATGCAAGATCCTTGGCTGTGGGTGCATACCTTTCCATAAATCGCTCACCTTCGCTGTTCCTAAGAATACCACCTTCACCACGGGATCCTACATGTTGCAAATAAAATTAAGAAACAGGCATTGTCTAGTTTGAAACAAACCAGAATCAAAATCAGGTTATTGGAGAAAGTAATCATGCTACATTCATAAAATGTGAAAAAAAAAATGCAGCATATTTTCCATGTGATCTGAAGAAAGTAGCAACCTTCTGTAATAAGGCACCCCGCTCCATATATGCCTGTAGGATGAAACTGAACAAACTCCAAATCCTGCAGATGAATAAATGGAGAAGAAAATGAATATCTGATATGAAAATTTTTGTATCTACTCAATTCAGGTAAGGGAATCACAGCTAACCTCAAGTGGAATCCCGGCCCGAGCAGCCATTGCGTTGCCATCTCCAGTGCATGTATGGGCTGAGGTTGCGGAAAAGTATGCTCTACCATAGCCCTGAAGAAACACACAAGGATACAGGTATAATGCAGTAAGGAATCTTTTTCAAGTATTTGAAATCCAGCAAATAATGTCTACATTATAGTACCCCTGTGGCCAGAATTGTTGAAGCAGCACGGAAGCGATGCAATGTCCCATCTTCCATATTCAGTGCAATCACTCCTTGGCAGCTACCTGTATATCAAAACTCAGTAAGCAATCACTTCAACATATGTAACCTCCAAGTATAAAAACTAGTAAATACACTGTTTTATCCACTAAAGGGCCCATAAGGGAAGAAGAAGTAGAAACTCAGTAAGCAATCAACTTCAACATATGTAACCTCCACGTATAAAAAGTAGTAAATACAATGTTTTATCCACTAAAGGGCCCATAAGGGAAGAAGAAGAAGAAGAAACTCAGTAAGCAATCAACTTCAACATATGTAACCTCCACGTATAAAAACAAGTAAATACACTGTTTTATCCAGTAAAGGACCCATAAGGGAAGAAGAAGAAGAAGGCAAGAATTCAATACAGGTAATGACCAAATGCAATGTAATAAAAAGGGCACCACTTGCATGCAACATCTTGAATGTGACTAATTTCACAATGTAAGTTATAAGAAGGCAGCAATACCAAATTATCCTATGACAGTTATTAGAGAACCATCAACTAGCCTTAGGACAAATCCAATAAGCTAAATGCCCAATATCCCTAGAAACCCTTGGCTAAAAGACTTTTCAACCATTTTGCAACCATAAATGAATGATTTTAGTCCACATACATAGTGTTTGGTTGATGGAGGAAGAGAAGGTTGATGGGTAATATTGAAAAATAAATAATAAAAAGAAAATCAAATCCCCCCATTGATGTTTTCTATAATTTGGAGGTTTAAAGGATATCATAAATCCTCCAATATCCTCCCCTCTTTGGAAATAGATGCCAAAACTAGCTCAGAGGGTTCAATCTCTCCCACTTCCCTTTTTGACCCTCAAAGAAAAAGTCTAGAATATAGGAAATTTCGGTCCCTTAGGATCATCTTGTTGTGTGCTGTTTTATTCCTACCAAGCACAAAATGCAAATAAAATTGCAAAGGCATGCATAAACATACCATCATTATTCATTAATAGATCCAAAGCAAAATATTCCACAAAAAACTGTGTATTGTGTCTCATAGCTTGGCCATAGAGAGCATGTAAAAGAGCATGCCCAGTTCTGTCGGCAGCACATGCACAACGATATGCCTGCCCACCTACACGAATAACCAAATATGAGGCCATTAGCATAAAGCACATGACTCCTCAATTTAAGTTCCAAACTCTAAGCTAGTCTCATATCACCTTTCCCAAAATCTAGACTTTGACCCCCAAACGCACGCTGATAAATTTTTCCATCTTCTTTTCGAGAGAAAGGTAATCCATAGTTCTCAAGTTCAACGACTGCTTTTGGTGCCTCCCTGCACATGTATTGGATGGCATCCTGATCACCTGTGCAAATATCAAAAAAGTTAATGTTCAAAAACAAAAATTAAATCATGAGCATCACAAAATATAGATTATGCAATGCCCCTTATCAGAAGCCCCAACACCTTTCAAAATGAAAAGGGGTGCGCTTCAGCTAGTATATGGGATACCCATGCAATGCCCAGTATCGGACACCAATTTATATTCGACTTTGTAAGAAGATAAGTAAAAAAAGAAGAGCAGCCTCATCCAATGTAGGACAATTATTTGCTTCACAGTGGAATCTCAACCTCCCAGATTCAAAATAATGCATATGATACAAACAAAAGGTTCCTAATCCAATCTAGTAACTTGCCTAACCAGTCACTTCCCTTGACAGTGTCATACATGTGCCATCTCCAATCATCCTCGGTCATATTTCCCAGAGAGGCATTAATACCACCCTACAGAGTTTAGCATTCAATAGCATATTAAAAAGATATCCATCCAAAGAACAGCAGCCTTCACATAGTGGCATCCCACTTGGTGCATATAATGTTTATACCTACAGTAACTAAACCCAATCCAACAGCTAAAAATACACTCATAAATTCAAAACAAGAAAAAAAAGTGGTTACATGCTCTTGTGATCCCCAATTAAGAGTCATATAAAGCACAAAAGATAGCAAATGCCCTTACATTCCCCATTCACCCGTACTGCTCCCAAGATATCACCAACAGCTAAAAATATGAACCTTATATACATAGCAAAACTAACCCCGGTGGTTTAGAAGCCTTCACATATCTCAGAAAAACAGTATTCTTCCAATAAAGAGCAAATTTATGAAACCAAGTAAAGTTGATCCAGCCATCTATCTAAACTAACAGTAAGCATGAATCATAAGTTAGCAGCTAGAGCACCACCCAACTATAAAATCACCAATATCTATATTCTACCACCCATCAAGCTGACAGCATACCTGAGCCGCAACAGTGTGTGATCGAGTGGGAAAAAGCTTGGTAATGCAAGCGGTATTGAATCCATGCTCTGAAAGTCCAATAGAAGCCCTCAAGCCCGCACCGCCTGCTCCTACCACAACCGCATCATAAGTGTGATCCACAACCGTGTATGAGGATCTACCCCCAGTCTACCAAACAATCCATCACGAACTTCATATAATCAGATAATAAAAAATTCAACCTAGCTTATCAGGAAAAACAAAATCACAAATGCAAGAGAACAAGCCAAATAAACAATACACAAATTATAATTATCAAGTGCCTTGCTAATTTTGATTTCCCAACAAACTACTAAACGAACTAGTTTTTGTAAGAGAAAATAAGTAAATCTTTAAAACTCGAATTCCTAAAAACTTGCAGGAAAAAAACCTCGATATTAGAATCTACACACAAAAAAAGGTAACCCTAATGTAATGCGATCGCATGATATTCAACAAAAAATAAAAGCTATTACAGATGCTGAAATCATAATCAAGTAACACATGAGCTATAAAAAAAACCCAGGACTCAGATTGAAAATGAAAGCGTATTGAAAAGAAGAAGAGACGTACAGAATCGGCAGAGTATAATCTGGAAAAGCGAGATCTGAAAGAATCGTTAGATAATATCTTAGTCGGCGATGAAGAAGAAGAAGGAAGGCGAAGGCCACGAGCCACGCAGCGCCACATCTCTGTTTCCTACTTAATAATGATACTGGATAGGATAGAAGAGTGTGCAGTATCGTAAAAGCTTGTTATGAATATATTCTCTATCTGAAGGAGAGGGAGCGGGAGGGGGAGAGGACCGACAAAGAGGGAGGCGAAGAGAAAAAAAGAGGTTAGCTAGCTCCCAGTGCAGTGCTGTTTGGCATCCTGTTTGAATTGTAATTTTTTTTAATGTAATAATATTAAAAATAAGTTTTAAAAACATTTGGTTAACTTAAGTTCATCTTGTTTGTTTGTAAATATGTAAACTAGAATTTTTTTTTTATTTTTTTATATTAAACTAGATTTTTTTTAGAATTTTTATATTATTTTCATATATTTATATTAAAAAAAAAACATCATTTTCATGTATTGCTAAATAAAAATATTTTTAAAATAAAATCAATCACATTCCCAAACAGGCACAAAACATTAACTATACAAAATATGATTAGGTTATATTTAACGGCGTGATTTAAATTGTTTTTCAAAATATTTTTTGTTTATAAATATATTTAAATGATAATTTTTTTTTATTTTTTAAAAATTATTTTTAATATTAAAATATCAAAATAAAAACATCGAATAAATCATTTAAATCAATAAAAAAAATTAATTGTTTTTTTCAAAAACGTTTTTTATGCAGTTTCGAATACACACCATACGAGCGAACATGATAGGTCTTATTAGTAATTAGTAATTAGTATTAGTAAAAGAGCTAAAACAGCTCGGGATTTTACTGTTCCCCAACTGTTCACACACTCTCATTTCTACTGTGGACTGGATATATGGTTCTCTGCTTCGCTGCCTCGCTGCGTGCTTCTCAAAAATTTCAATTCATTTCATTCCACCTCATTAAATCTCATTGGCAGCTGCTCATGCTAATTTAATTAGCATGAGTAGCTGGCAGCTCACGCCTTCATTTTCTCTTTTTTGCACACGCAAATGCCAACGTGTCGCCTAATTATCATTGACAGTTGTTAAAGCCTGCTCACACAAATCTTATTTTGAGGCTAGCAGGGTGCCCGACGCATGCTAATTAATTTGTATGGACAAAACTTGAAGGCGGCAACGCACGGGTTTTCTTGAGGGAAACTGGAATTGGTTTTCAACCAAACCTGGTTGAGAGATGCAGAGTGAAATCTGTCACCATGCAAACACCATCTCCGCTGCTGATCAAGACTCAACTGGAAACAATCTTCTGTTGTTGGCTGTGTCCGGTCCATGCATTCCTTGGGTTCTATTATACCTTATACAGTATACATTATATTATACATACAGCTAAACCATATCGTGAATTCCCTGTTCATGTACACTACTTTCACTGTGGATATGAATAGTGATTTCACTTCCTTCCTTTTCTTTTCTGAACATACGTGCTGTGCAAACTAATAAGCTAACATGCTTTCACGTGGCACCTTGAGATTCACGCGGCACCTTGAGATGTGTTCACACACTCTCATTTCTATTGTGGACTGGATATATGGTTCTCTGCTTCGCTGCCTGCTTCTCAAAAATTTCAATTCATTTCATTCCACCTCATTAAATCTCATTGGCAGCTGCTCATGCTAATTTAATTAGCATGAGTAGCTGGCAGCTCACGCCTTCATTTTCTCTTTTTTGCACACGCAAATGCCAACGTGTCGCCTAATTATCATTGACAGTTGTTAAAGCCTGCTCACACAAATCTTCTTTTGAGGCTAGCAGGGTGCCCGACGCATGCTAATTAATTTGTATGGACAAAACTTGAAGGCGGCAACGCACGGGTTTTCTTGAGGGAAACTGGAATTGGTTTTCAACCAAACCTGGTTGAGAGATGCAGAGTGAAATCTGTCACCATGCAAACACCATCTCCGCTGCTGATCAAGACTCAACTGGAAACAATCTTCTGTTGTTGGCTGTGTCCGGTCCATGCATTCCTTGGGTTCTATTATACCTTATACAGTATACATTATATTATACATACAGCTAAACCATATCGTGAATTCCCTGTTCATGTACACTACTTTCACTGTGGATATGAATAGTGATTTCACTTCCTTCCTTTTCTTTTCTGAACATACGTGCTGTGCAAACTAATAAGCTAACATGCTTTCACGTGGCACCTTGAGATTCACGCGGCACCTTGAGATGTGTTCACACACTCTCATTTCTACTGTGGACTGGATATATGGTTCTCTGCCTCGCTGCCTCGCTGCCTGCTTCTCAAAAATTTCAATTCATTTCATTCCACCTCATTAAATCTCATTGGCAGCTGCTCATGCTAATTTAATTAGCATGAGGAGCTGGCAGCTCACGCCTTCATTTTCTCTTTTTTGCACACGCAAATGCCAACGTGTCGCCTAATTATCATTGACAGTTGTTAAAGCCTGCTCACACAAATCTTCTTTTGAGGCTAGCAGGGTGCCCGACGCATGCTAATTAATTTGTATGGACAAAACTTGAAGGCGGCAACGCACGGGTTTTCTTGAGGGAAACTGGAATTGGTTTTCAACCAAACCTGGTTGAGAGATGCAGAGTGAAATCTGTCACCATGCAAACACCATCTCCGCTGCTGATCAAGACTCAACTGGAAACAATCTTCTGTTGTTGGCTGTGTCCGGTCCATGCATTCCTTGGGTTCTATTATACCTTATACAGTATACATTATATTATACATACAGCTAAACCATATCGTGAATTCCCTGTTCATGTACACTACTTTCACTATGGATATGAATAGTGATTTCACTTCCTTCCTTTTCTTTTCTGAACATACGTGCTGTGCAAACTAATAAGCTAACATGCTTTCACGTGGCACCTTGAGATTCACGCGGCACCTTGAGATGTGTTCACACACTCTCATTTCTACTGTGGACTGGATATATGGTTCTCTGCCTCGCTGCCTCGCTGCCTGCTTCTCAAAAATTTCAATTCATTTCATTCCACCTCATTAAATCTCATTGGCAGCTGCTCATGCTAATTTAATTAGCATGAGGAGCTGGCAGCTCACGCCTTCATTTTCTCTTTTTTGCACACGCAAATGCCAACGTGTCGCCTAATTATCATTGACAGTTGTTAAAGCCTGCTCACACAAATCTTCTTTTGAGGCTAGCAGGGTGCCCGACGCATGCTAATTAATTTGTATGGACAAAACTTGAAGGCGGCAACGCACGGGTTTTCTTGAGGGAAACTGGAATTGGTTTTCAACCAAACCTGGTTGAGAGATGCAGAGTGAAATCTGTCACCATGCAAACACCATCTCCGCTGCTGATCAAGACTCAACTGGAAACAATCTTCTGTTGTTGGCTGTGTCCGGTCCATGCATTCCTTGGGTTCTATTATACCTTATACAGTATACATTATATTATACATACAGCTAAACCATATCGTGAATTCCCTGTTCATGTACACTACTTTCACTGTGGATATGAATAGTGATTTCACTTCCTTCCTTTTCTTTTCTGAACATACGTGCTGTGCAAACTAATAAGCTAACATGCTTTCACGTGGCACCTTGAGATTCACGCGGCACCTTGAGATGTGTTCACACACTCTCATTTCTACTGTGGACTGGATATATGGTTCTCTGCCTCGCTGCCTCGCTGCCTGCTTCTCAAAAATTTCAATTCATTTCATTCCACCTCATTAAATCTCATTGGCAGCTGCTCATGCTAATTTAATTAGCATGAGTAGCTGGCAGCTCACGCCTTCATTTTCTCTTTTTTGCAAACGCAAATGCCAACGTGTCGCCTAATTATCATTGACAGTTGTTAAAGCCTGCTCACACAAATCTTCTTTTGAGGTTAGCAGGGTGCCCGACGCATGCTAATTAATTTGTATGGACAAAACTTGAAGGCGGCAACGCACGGGTTTTCTTGAGGGAAACTGGAATTGGTTTTCAACCAAACCTGGTTGAGAGATGCAGAGTGAAATCTGTCACCATGCAAACACCATCTCCGCTGCTGATCAAGACTCAACTGGAAACAATCTTCTGTTGTTGGCTGTGTCCGGTCCATGCATTCCTTGGGTTCTATTATACCTTATACAGTATACATTATATTATACATACAGCTAAACCATATCGTGAATTCCCTGTTCATGTACACTACTTTCACTGTGGATATGAATAGTGATTTCACTTCCTTCCTTTTCTTTTCTAAACATACGTGCTGTGCAAACTAATAAGCTAACATGCTTTCACGTGGCACCTTGAGATTCACGCGGCACCTTGAGATGTGTTCACACACTCTCATTTCTACTGTGGACTGGATATATGGTTCTCTGCTTCGCTGCCTCGCTGCCTGCTTCTCAAAAATTTCAATTCATTTCATTCCACCTCATTAAATCTCATTGGCAGCTGCTCATGCTAATTTAATTAGCATGAGTAGCTGGCAGCTCACGCCTTCATTTTCTCTTTTTTGCACACGCAAATGCCAACGTGTCGCCTAATTATCATTGACAGTTGTTAAAGCCTGCTCACACAAATCTTCTTTTGAGGCTAGCAGGGTGCCCGACGCATGCTAATTAATTTGTATGGACAAAACTTGAAGGCGGCAACGCACGGGTTTTCTTGAGGGAAACTGGAATTGGTTTTCAACCAAACCTGGTTGAGAGATGCAGAGTGAAATCTGTCACCATGCAAACACCATCTCCGCTGCTGATCAAGACTCAACTGGAAACAATCTTCTGTTGTTGGCTGTGTCCGGTCCATGCATTCCTTGGGTTCTATTATACCTTATACAGTATACATTATATTATACATACAGCTAAACCATATCGTGAATTCCCTGTTCATGTACACTACTTTCACTGTGGATATGAATAGTGATTTCACTTCCTTCCTTTTCTTTTCTGAACATACGTGCTGTGCAAACTAATAAGCTAACATGCTTTCACGTGGCACCTTGAGATTCACGCGGCACCTTGAGATGTGTTCACACACTCTCATTTCTACTGTGGACTGGATATATGGTTCTCTGCTTCGCTGCCTCGCTGCCTGCTTCTCAAAAATTTCAATTTATTTCATTCCACCTCATTAAATCTCATTGGCAGCTGCTCATGCTAATTTAATTAGCATGAGTAGCTGGCAGCTCACGCCTTCATTTTCTCTTTTTTGCACACGCAAATGCCAACGTGTCGCCTAATTATCATTGACAGTTGTTAAAGCCTGCTCACACAAATCTTCTTTTGAGGCTAGCAGGGTGGCCGACGCATGCTAATTAATTTGTATGGACAAAACTTGAAGGCGGCAACGCACGGGTTTTCTTGAGGGAAACTGGAATTGGTTTTCAACCAAACCTGGTTGAGAGATGCAGAGTGAAATCTGTCACCATGCAAACACCATCTCCGCTGCTGATCAAGACTCAACTGGAAACAATCTTCTGTTGTTGGCTGTGTCCGGTCCATGCATTCCTTGGGTTCTATTATACCTTATACAGTATACATTATATTATACATACAGCTAAACCATATCGTGAATTCCCTGTTCATGTACACTACTTTCACTGTGGATATGAATAGTGATTTCACTTCCTTCCTTTTCTTTTCTGAACATACGTGCTGTGCAAACTAATAAGCTAACATGCTTTCACGTGGCACCTTGAGATTCACGCGGCACCTTGAGATGTGTTCACACACTCTCATTTCTACTGTGGACTGGATATATGGTTCTCTGCTTCGCTGCCTCGCTGCCTGCTTCTCAAAAATTTCAATTCATTTCATTCCACCTCATTAAATCTCATTGGCAGCTGCTCATGCTAATTTAATTAGCATGAGTAGCTGGCAGCTCACGCCTTCATTTTCTCTTTTTTGCACACGCAAATGCCAACGTGTCGCCTAATTATCATTGACAGTTGTTAAAGCCTGCTCACACAAATCTTCTTTTGAGGCTAGCAGGGTGGCCGACGCATGCTAATTAATTTGTATGGACAAAACTTGAAGGCGGCAACGCACGGGTTTTCCTGAGGGAAACTGGAATTGGTTTTCAACCAAACCTGGTTGAGAGATGCAGAGTGAAATCTGTCACCATGCAAACACCATCTCCGCTGCTGATCAAGACTCAACTGGAAACAATCTTCTGTTGTTGGCTGTGTCCGGTCCATGCATTCCTTGGGTTCTATTATACCTTATACAGTATACATTATATTATACATACAGCTAAACCATATCGTGTATTCCCTGTTCATGTACACTACTTTCACTGTGGATATGAATAGTGATTTCACTTCCTTCCTTTTCTTTTCTGAACATACGTGCTGTGCAAACTAATAAGCTAACATGCTTTCACGTGGCACCTTGAGATTCACGCGGCACCTTGAGATGTGTTCACACACTCTCATTTCTACTGTGGACTGGATATATGGTTCTCTGCTTCGCTGCCTCGCTGCCTGCTTCTCAAAAATTTCAATTTATTTCATTCCACCTCATTAAATCTCATTGGCAGCTGCTCATGCTAATTTAATTAGCATGAGTAGCTGGCAGCTCACGCCTTCATTTTCTCTTTTTTGCACACGCAAATGCCAACGTGTCGCCTAATTATCATTGACAGTTGTTAAAGCCTGCTCACCCAAATCTTCTTTTGAGGCTAGCAGGGTGGCCGACGCATGCTAATTAATTTGTATGGACAAAACTTGAAGGCGGCAACGCACGGGTTTTCTTGAGGGAAACTGGAATTGGTTTTCAACCAAACCTGGTTGAGAGATGCAGAGTGAAATCTGTCACCATGCAAACACCATCTCCGCTGCTGATCAAGACTCAACTGGAAACAATCTTCTGTTGTTGGCTGTGTCCGGTCCATGCATTCCTTGGGTTCTATTATACCTTATACAGTATACATTATATTATACATACAGCTAAACCATATCGTGAATTCCCTGTTCATGTACACTACTTTCACTGTGGATATGAATAGTGATTTCACTTCCTTCCTTTTCTTTTCTGAACATACGTGCTGTGCAAACTAATAAGCTAACATGCTTTCACGTGGCACCTTGAGATTCACGCGGCACCTTGAGATGTGTTCACACACTCTCATTTCTACTGTGGACTGGATATATGGTTCTCTGCTTCGCTGCCTTGCTGCCTGCTTCTCAAAAATTTCAATTCATTTCATTCCACCTCATTAAATCTCATTGGCAGCTGCTCATGCTAATTTAATTAGCATGAGTAGCTGGCTGCTCACGCCTTCATTTTCTCTTTTTTGCACACGCAAATGCCAACGTGTCGCCTAATTATCATTGACAGTTGTTAAAGCCTGCTCACGCAAATCTTCTTTTGAGGCTAGCAGGGTGTCCGACGCATGCTAATTAATTTGTATGGACAAAACTTGAAGGCGGCAACGCACGGGTTTTCTTGAGGGAAACTGGAATTGGTTTTCAACCAAACCTGGTTGAGAGATGCAGAGTGAAATCTGTCACCATGCAAACACCATCTCCGCTGCTGATCAAGACTCAACTGGAAACAATCTTCTGTTGTTGGCTGTGTCCGGTCCATGCATTCCTTGGGTTCTATTATACCTTAGACAGAAAAAAACTCATTTCTAATATATTTTATCTATTACAATTTTATTTATTATATATTAAAATAATTAATTATAATATTTAAAAAATCAATTAATTTTCTACATAGAAAAAAGCCCAGCGCAACGCGCGGGCAAATCAGCTCGTTAACTTCTAAAAAAATGTATTAACTTCCTTAGAAAACTAATCAAAATCCTAATGAGCGTCGTCTCACCACGCTAATCATTTTTTGCTAAACGCAATGTGCTCAGTCAAGGGTCTTGGAGAATGTGTTTGGCAAACCATTTTGAAAAAAATTGAAATTTTTTTATTTTTATTTGTTATTTTAAGTTAAAAAAAATTATTGTTTTTAGATCATTTTGATGTGCTGATATCAAAAATATTTTTTAAAAAATAAAATAAAATATCATTTGAATGCATTTCTAAATGAAAAACACTTTAAAAAACAACTTCAACCACACTCCAAAAAACAAGCACTAAACTCAAATATGATACAGGCTCTCCGCCTCAACTCAGATATTTTTATTTCTTATTTTTTAAATATATTTTTTAAAGCTAAAAAAGTTATTAAATGTAAATAAAAAAGTTTAAGAATATGTTTAAAGTTTATTAGCACCCCCACTTAAAGTACATGACCAAGGTTGTCAAACTCGCTTTCTGACACGGCACAAAATTATAATTTGAACTCGGATCGTAAAATTGTAAAATTATTTTGATAGAAAAATCATAACTAAAATATTTCTAAATACAATACGGTACAATTATGGACATAAAACTTCATTAGTTAAATAAAATCGTCACTATAACAAATACATCATTTCTATAATATTTATAAAATAAATAATCAAATTTCAACACAATTTAATCAATCTCTCACGTTTACATCATTTTATTAAGCTCACACTCCCACAATATCATTAGACCATAATTATTAACACAAACAAATCAAACAAACATGACCAATTTCCCAAAAAATTACTAAAACTAAACAATTAACTGATTCTAATAAAACTCATAATTTTTTCATAACTCTCTCAATCTAATTTTCAAACATGTTAACAATTTCATATATAATTTAAGTCATTATAAATTAAGATATTAACAAAGAAATACAACAATACCAAGTAGATTCTTTCTCTTTAAAAATGTCATAATCCAATCAATTCAGTTCATATACCAGTTCATCTACACTAGCAACTGGTTTGAATTATGCTTCGGCATCTTGTGGCATTCTTCTTGAAACTGGACAGTATTTGGTAAGGCATTAACCCACTCAATCAATTTATTTCTAAGTTGTTTTTCATAAATTTGACGACACAATGTTGAACTTTTAAAACATAATTAATGAAAAATTATTGGATCTCTAAAAAACTAAATTCAGCCAGTGCACGAGAGAGCCTGCGAGATGGGTTCGGCTCAATTTTCTTCTATCATCATTCATGCTTGTGAAAGTTCATAATCTCAAATGGTCTCATTCAATACCTATTACAGCAAGTGTTGTTGTCGGGCACCAGCCACCATATCTAAGAAATGTAGACAACGCTGACGACGACGACGACCGATGAGCCTGCTAGTGGAAAAAATGGGTTTTAGTGCTGCACTGAGAAGAGGAAAATAAGAGGAAGAGATAAGAGAGGAGGGGACGACAATGATTTAGAAAAACTAACCTCCGTACTGCACTGGTGGTGGAAAACAAGGTCGTCGATGACAACAAGCAAGAGAGAAGAGGACGACTAAGATGAAGACTAAGACTGAGAGGAGAGGATTTGGGGGAATTAATTAACGTGCATAGTGCAGCGCATGGATTTAAGTAGGATAGTAAAATCAGACCGATCTGATTTTAATGTTTTAACCAATTTTATCTAGTTTGGACCAATTTCAGTAGTATTTGATTTTTCTATCTAATTTTACCAAGTTTTATACATTTAACTTATAAAATTGTATGATTTTACGAGTTGAAATGTGATTTTAATAATATTGTGCATGATAATATTATACTAACATTTTATTAAGCACACACCCAAACTTTACCATCATGTATATATATATATATATATATATATATATATATATATATATATATATATATATATACACACTCAAACTTTACCAAATGTGATTTTAACAACATTGTGCATGATAATATTATACTAACATTTTTTAAGCGCACACTCAAACTTTACCATCATGTGTGTGTATATATATATATATATCATTCGACGATGGAGAAGATAAGAAGGGGAAGGAACACACCTTGCACAAATGAAGGCGAAAAAAAGATTAAACAAGGAGAATAATTAAATATTTGAAGACGTGTATGTCTTAGAGAGAGAGAGAGAGAGAGAAAGGGAAAGATGAAGAAGAAGATTTGAAATGCTCGTGTGTTCTAGCTGTGGTATTTTATACTACATTCACAAACGGAATCACAATTGAATAATATAATATTAATATTTTAATTATTATATAAGTAATTTAAGTTAAAAATTCACCCTTTCATGAAAAAATTCAAAAAAATATCCAAATATTACAGACGACATTTCATTCCATCAGTAATATTGTCATTAACAAGAACAACATACTAATAAAAAAAACTTTATCAGTAATATCATGTGTAATGTATGAAATGAATAGTTGTAATGAAAAGGGGGAACAATATCATGTTCTTTTTTATGTGTATGACATCAAGGTTATGCCAAAGAAGATTGATCTTCTAATAAAAAAGCTCATAAAAGATACTTCATTCCAAACCAAATCAGGAAACTTTTGCTTACCAGATTGAAAACCATAAAAAATGTTATTGTACTCCAACACCATGTGATATAGTTCTTCACCTGACACTAGTGACGGTGCAATATCGCTCTTAACTCTTCCAATAAAAAGTTTTTTTTGTCCATTCTGTACATGTGATATGTTGGCAAAAACTGTTAATGACAATAAAAAAAAAGATGTTTTATCATCATTTGTCATTGTGAATGCCTTGTTGTTTTTCATACATTATGAACATGCTAGTTTTCCATGCATACTGCACCCAAAAAACATCTTGTAAGCAGGAAAATCATTGATAGTCCACATCAAAGCTGTCTTTATGTAAAAAAATTGTTTCCTTAATACATCATGAGTCAAAGCCATGGGTGACTACAACTATTTCAACTCATCAATCAATGGTCAAAGATGAACATCAATGTAACGGCTTGGATATAAGGACCGGGTATGATCATTGATATACAATGTTATACAAATCTCTAGTGGCAAGTTATATATTGTGTGTATCAGCAGCCAACATGAATAAGGAGTGGAAAATGACCCAAATAGATTGAATTCATTTGTACATAAATGATGATGCACATTCCTTGCTTCCATTACAAATTAAATATGCACACGGTTAAAGTGTTACAGGCTTTACCATCGAATTGAAAGGGTTCACCATCACTCCGTGAACTGCATAATATGAACGGTGTCGTGTGCTCAACAATATTTGGTGACATGAATAACCTTTGTAATCTAGGTGTGACTAAAAAGTATTTAAGCTTTTTGTGTGTGATAAAAGTTTGTCCCTTGCCATTCCTATGTTTATAAAGAAAATGTTTATATATTTTGCACTCGATCAACTCTGCATTTTCAATGTAGTACAACATGTAGAAGTTTGGACACATGTCAATTTTATGGTATCCTAGCCCGAGGGTTTCATCATGGAATTAGTAGCATAGAAGTTCTCTTTCAGCTTGTTCTTTTTTTGGTAAAATGCATTTTCACCCATTCGATAATTCTATTATAATTGATCTCACTCAACCCATAATCTGATATGATGTTGAACACATGTGTCACAAAAAATAATTTATTGTGATTCGTGCAATCATCCTATAATGGTTCATCATAGTCTTTTAAAAGATCAAAAAACCTAGTCGCGTCTGCATTAGGTTATTCATCTATGATTGGGTATTCACCTGCAACACTCTGATTCATTCTCGTCGCATCCATAAGAATATTCCTTTAAGAAATATTGTTGGCATCTACAATTCCATGCACGTTAATAGAACTAGAAGTTAAATCAATCATCATTTTTACCATGATCTCGTGAGGGAAAAAAAATTATGTGTGCATACCAACTCAAATATTCCTCCTTGAACCTTTTTTTTCCGTAGAAGATGCATTGTTACAACATATGGATCAATAAACTTTTTGTTTTTGCATCTTTTATATGGACATCTAATACCAGCTCCACTAATGGTTCTTGTAATAGATATTGCATAGTTAATAAAACCCTCCCTGAATCTCATTGCAATAATTCATTATACGCAACCTTTAGGGTGATTTACGATACATCCATGAATGATCCTCTATTATTTATATCAAACCTACATAACCATAAAATAAATGCACATGATAACAAATTATAAATGAAACAATAAACTCCCAAACAAAATCAATATACTTCAAAAATATGCAAAAAATAATGAACATGTTAAAATTAAATTTAAAAAACATATGGTAGATTTGCTTACTTAAAGTGGAAAATCCTAAGGAAATATCAATTGAGAACATAAATGGTCATTAATTTAATATTGTAGTTGCTAAATTTGTTGTGAGAGGTTGAATTGTGATGAAATTAGGGGGAAAGGGTGGTGGGGATTGCGAGAAAGAGGGTAGAGGAGGGGAGGATTATAAATTAAACATTTATCAACGGATTTACCAAAATAATATTTTTGTTGGCAACCCGCAGGTAGTTCTATCGATAACAATGTCATGTCATCGTACTTCATAGATTTTTGAATCTCACTGTAATTTTGGCCTCCAATCCATCGGTATTTACCAGCAGAAATACCTACAAAATATATTTGTTTGTAACTCTATCGAAACATTTTCACGTCATCATACATCATAGATTTTTGAATTCCACTGTAATTCCCTCAATGCTCACCACCGACAATTACCGATGGAACCATTTCATCGATAAGATTTCGATATTTTCATATGAATTATTGATTTTTGGGTAGTAAGATATAATTTTTATTTTTTTTTAAATATTCTTATATTTAATTTTATTAATTAAAATATATATAATTAAATTTGAACTGAGGTTGATAAAATTTAAGGATGTACTTATATTATTCTTCAAAAAGCTTATATATTTTTAATTAAAGATATATTAGGGATTCGGAAATTAAAAAAAGCGTTAAACTTTGACCTTGGATTTAATCTCCTAATCTTGTTTGTTTTATATACATAAGATATATCGTGGACTAGGTCACGGTCCATGCTGGGATTTTTTTTACCAGTAAAACAAAATAAAGTACTTGGGTTTACACTTCTAACAGCACTCAATGGGTAACAAACAAGAGCACACGTGTATTTCAAGAAAAATAATTGTTCTTGTAGCTGGATTTTTTCTTTTTTTTAGTAAATGCTGTAGCTGATATTGAGAATTAACAAAGTGAAAAACACCGAAGGAAAAACCATATTACAGGCTATATAAATGAATAATTACTCCTCAGTCCCAACATGGAGGGATCAAGGGGAAAGTAGAGTTTACAATCTGGGGAAGAGAGGTGAGGTGAGGTGGGGGGCGTTGTGGTCCTATAAATATTATCCAAGGGTGCTCTCAAATCTTCACATACAGATGAACTTTGTATTGTATACATAAATACATACATCTACATCTATAGATATAGATATAGATATAGATATGCATGCATGGGGACGACGAACAGATCGGTCTCCACTAATAAGAATGGATGGCACGTGACGCACGCTGCCATCTTTTTTATAGGACTGTGTGGTGCTTGACTCTTATCGGCAAGCCTTCGGGAAAATCAACGAAAGGAAAGGCGAAGGCTTGATCGGCACCGACCATTTCCCACTGGAAGTTCAGAACCAGATGGTGGATGAAAACTGCCATTTCAAGTTTTGCGAGCTCCAATCCAGCACAAAGTCGCGGTCCTCCCCCAAATGGCATGAAGTAATTACTCCTCGTCGTCGCCGTCGCCGCCGTCGCCGCGCTCGAACAAGTAGAAGATCCACAGGCATTGTCAGGCTGCTGTCACCACCATTGATTACATCAAAAAACAAATCAAAAGGCAAGTTAGCTATAACAGTCGTAGATATATTATGATTTTAATTATCAACTCTCAATATTAGGAACACATCTTATCGATTAAGCAGTGATTTAGACGGGAACCCTAGTCTAGGTGGTAGCGATTTGAAGATAAGGGAGAGATTTCTCGTATATTCGTTAAAAAAGCCCAGCTGGAATTGAAAAGTCGGACCATAATTTTAATTATTTTTCTTATAATAAGAATAGAGTCTTGAGGACTGGCAAGTGGCAACCCAATGGCTGACAGTACTTTGACAAACCCAGCATACAAAAACAAAAATAATCAAGATAATTTAAATTACAGTAATGACAAGACTGCATATTAAAACAGATAAATATTTATTTAAATGTTCACCGGCTATTTTCAATATATTTACCCCATACACGCAATCAAATTTTTCATGTAGCTTTGTCTTTTAAATGGCAAGACGGTGACAAATTCTCCCGTTTTGTTTTTCTTCCGTCATCAACCTCGTCGATATGATATATATTAAATTAATAATTAATAGAGTAATAAGAAGACAAGATAAATAAGAATTTGATAAACAATCATAGAAAAAATTAGAACCCCAAATTTAAAACTTATCGAGACAAAAAAAAAAAATGAATGAACATATCAAATTCAGTTCTTGTCATATTTCTTATAGTTGTATAGAATCAAGATCATAAAACTTTTAAAAAAACCAAGAAAAACATAAAAGTTGTAAAATTCGAAGTAAATTTTTAATAGGAAAAAGAATGAAATGGAAAAGAGCGGAAATAGATAGTAATAAACTTAGGGGAAGGTCAGTGTTTGTTTGTTTCAGCGATTGAGTTTTATGTTTCAATAGCATAAAATACAAAATTAAAATCATAAAATCCATGTTTTGGTAGTGTTTTTTTACCTAAATGCAAACAAAAAATAAAAATTATCACAAGAAAAACTAAAAATTTAAAGGAAATGAAACAATATAAAAAAGAAGTGCTTCCTGCGACATAATGGCTCATTCACTACCTACTAGAAACAAATACAGCAGTCAAATCAAACACACACACACACTCTTGATCTGATCAAGAGGATAGATGATGATGTGTCGCTTCTATAGTTTGAGAGGGAAATTAAATTAAATTAAAAATAAAAACAAATTTCCTTTTGTTGACTATCTCTTCATTTACCCACCTTAGAATCTCAGAAGGAAAGATTTTACTTCAATTTTCCTCCGAGTAGACATTTAACGTATTGGATATGTGACGGATACCAATAATCCATAAAAAAAACACGAGTAGGATTTGATTGTCTCTAGCACTACACAACAAGGGCAGACCACGGTAGCTTTCGTTGTCCAAATGTCATGAAATCAAGCTTCCATTGAACGCTAGAATGGAGATAAATGTAGCCAGAAACCAAACACAGTCAGGACGATGATGCCAAAATCTAATTACGGACAGAACTTGCACGTCTCACATCTTCCAAAATAATTTTTAAACCCTACGCCGGAAAAGAAAAGAAAAATGCAAAACAATGTCTCTAAATTGTGATGGTCGTGGGGTCAGTTGATGTTATCAGAGAGAAACAGTGTTCTTTGTGATTGCTGATAGGCTGAAAGGAGTGTTGACCAAGGAAAAAAAGGCAATCACTCGTGCAAGTGAGAGGCCCACGTCCACATGGGAGCTTTCAATCATCTCATAGAAGCCCACATGCAAACGTTCTATTGAATGATGGTGACAGTTCATCACCGGGGGTGACGTCAGAGTGTTGAGATCCAACGTTGTACGTTCCTTCTCTTGCTTTCAACGGTTTTGATGGCTAAAAAAAATAAGGCAGTGCAAGTAGCGCCATTGGATTTTTTTTCTTCATGGAAATGTTAATGAGCTAATTTTTAGAATAACTTAACTACAATGGGGTTGTTTTTGAAAATAATTGTTATTTAAAAATATATTAAAATAATATTTTTGTATTTTTTTTAAATTAATTTTGATATCAGTATAAAAAATAATCTAAAACACTAAAAAAAAAAAATTTAAAATAAAAAATAAAATTCAAATTTATTCAAAAATAATTTTAAAATGCAATGAACATGTTGTCATATAGTTAATGGAAATGGAAGGGGAAAAAATGTTAGCCAGTGGCCCCATTTTACAAGAAGAAAAACATATCTAAGGAAGCATATAATTAACGTGATAGAATTATACGGAATGATTATAATAAATACGACTCCTTATAATAATAATAATGAGGAGGAGTAAGAAAAAAAAAAACATGTTTGTAATAACTTGAAAGCTGTTCTACTGACCTGCCATCTCCATGGATTGAAGTGCTGAGGCTGGTCAAAAACTGTAGAATCTAAATGCACGGCTGAGATCACTGGAAGCACTTTCCATCCACGTGGAATGTCATACCCTTTCAAAAATGTACACAACAATTAGTAGGATGGGAACCCTAAAATAGTAATAAGAAAAAGTTGTATAATTTTTCAAATTCTAAAAATGGACAGATTGATAAAATATTTTTTTTACAATAAGGGTTATGTTTTATAAAATAAAATTAGATCTGTTTGTTTATTAGAAAGTAGGTATTTTTTTTTATAAAATTAGTGTCTACGAAAAAGCAAATTCTTGAAAAATCAGTTATTTTTTTATGTTTAGTAGTATCATAAGAAAAATAAGTTGAAGAACACTTTAAAAGTTGAAGAACACTTTAAGGTGTTTTTCATGGAAAACAAGTTAATGTTTTAATTTAAAAAAAATATTAAAAAATAATGATTAAATATACCTGATAAAAAAAGCCAAAAACAAATGATATTGAAAAAAAATCTAATTTCATAAATAATTTTAAATAAAATAAGTATCAATCAAAACAGTACAAATCAAATACGATACATGAAATATTTTAATTTAGAAAATAATAAGATAAAAATAGATAATAATCAAAAGAATATGGATCAAATTTGATTTAAAAATTAAATCAAATCAAATTTTAAACGATAAAATTAAAAATAAAATATATCCAATCAATCAATTACTAAATTTGACATAATCAATAAATAATAATAAATTTGACATAATCAACAAAACTATATTTCTCTTTGATTGAAAAGTATTTATCATTGACTAAAAAATCATTTTCCAAGTAATATCGTCTCTGATCGAACTGCCTCAGAAAGTGACATTACTAAGGTGAGAGAGGAATCTAATACAACTAGGATTATCTCTTACCTTTGTAGCGAACATCTCTGACAGCTTTTCTATGAAGGAACCTGACTACGTTTCCAAGCCTCAGTGTCTCGTTTATAACCTTCGCAGGTTATAAGATAATATTGAATTCATTTGTGTTGAATAATTATGAAAACTTCCAAATATTGTTTACAGTAAAAGAAGATGATTAAAAAGAGCTTACACATTGAGTGAATTCCATTTTTTTGTAATCATCCCAGTTCATCTCCATCTCTCCTGACTGTTTCTTGGCTCTGGAAATTTCAATATGTTCTTCCTATATTCAAAGAAAAAATATAAAATTTCAAAAAATGCCGAAGGTAGTACAGAATATACTGTGAGGGTCTTTCACTTGCTTACTTTTAACTGCTGAATAGCAACAGGACAAGCTTGCAAGAAGTAGATGGCTAAAGCTATGGAGACAGAAGAAGTTTCATGGCCAGCAAAGAGCAAGCTTAATATCAAGTCCAGGATTTGCTCGGTAGAAAGATTTGAATGCTTCAGAACCCATCCGAGAAGATCATCTTCCTCTGAATTTTCCACCCCCTCCTTCAATCTAGCAATTCTCTCTTCCATTTTTCGCTCTATAAATTTAAGGATGATTGATCGAGACTGCATAAACAGGACATCCACGGATGAAGAAATGATCTGTTTTTGCTGGGAAAATGTGGCTCTTCAATCATTATATCTTATGATTAATTAAAGTGTGATTACTAACCTTCAAGGCTTTTCTATACGGTGTTCCAGGAAAGTTTAGTGGAGCAGAAACCACTCCTTTCATGAAAGTAACATACTCTTTCTTCAGCTGCTCAGTCTCTGTCTCTCCAGGATCCAAGCTCATCATATGTTTTGCCATCAAATTGAAGGTAAACTGCAATTTCCTTCTCCAATAAGTTAAGTATTCATCTTGGGTTTTGAAATTCTTTTTCTTGGCAATGCAAGTTTCAAGAATTACCTTCTTTGCTTCATCTTGAGCTGAAAATGTGCGATTCTCCTTCCACGAGCTAAGAACAAGCAAGGTTTGCTTCTCCACTTCTTTCAGCAGATGACTTCTCAACCTGGCATGGCTCAAAAAGTTGAGAGCTATACTCCTCATGTTTCTATGCATGTCTCCAACTAGAACCAACATAGACCATTTTCCAAGAATTCCACCGATACTTCTTGGATAGCTGCATTCAAACAATCTTCCTTCACTCTGGAGTATAAATCTGTTAAGTCCAGCATCTGCAGATACTATCGTTGGCTCCCCAAACAAGTTGGACTTGTAAATCTTTCCATACCTGCATGTTATAACCAAGTTTTGAGAGCTAATGTTAAGCAGTAATTCACTTCCTGGTTCTGGCTGTCAATTTTTCTTTCTGGGTAGTCTTCGTTTTACCTTGATATGTGTTGTTCCATGAATTCCCCAATTGAAGTAGCGGAGTAAGGCTTCAAGTAGCCAATAGTTTCTCCGATAAATGGCCAGCCCATGTTGCCTGGTGGGAGATTGAATCGAGCCTGCTTTCTTTGCATGAGAATGAAGACCAGGAGTAGAGATAAAATTGAAGGAAGGAGAACAACAACAAGCTCTGAGTAAGACATGGAGCTCTCTCTCTCTCTCTCTCTCTCTCTCTCTCGCTCTGTGTTGAATTTGCTTAGCTTTTCTAATCAAAGTGAAATCAAATAGTATATACTACGGGAACTACTCCACTTATTGTGAAGGCTGAGGAGTTTGTAAGTCGCTTATGGAAATGGAGCTACATTAAGAAATTATTTCAGTGCTGGAAATTAGTTTTATTTTACAAAGTTAATTCTTTTTTGATATTTAGTATTGTCGTAAAAAATAAATTGAAAAATATTTTTAAATATTTTATAATATCATACAAAAATGATTTGAAAAATACCTTTTCAATATTATAATTTCTTTCAAGTTTATTAAAAGAATTCGGAGAAATCTAATTGATAAAAAAGTTGAAGAGAGATGAAAAAAATGGTTTTATAAATTATTTCAAATACCTTTTCAATATTTTAATTTTTTTCAAGAATATTAAAAGAATTCACAGAAATCTAATTGATAAAAAAGTTGAAGAAAGATGAAAAAAATAGTTTTATAAATTATTTCACATAAAATATATAACAATCAAAAGAATGCACATAAATAAATAAATAATAAAGATATAAAAAAATCATCTTATAAATTATTTCAAGTAAAATAAACAGTGATCAAAAGAATGATTATTAAATTTAATACATAAAGTTTTTTTTATTAAAACAAATAAGAGAAAATCAAAGAATAGTTAAAATAATAAGGATCAAAATTGATATAAAATCAAATTAAATCAAATTCTAAAGTTGAAAAAAAATGAAAGAGTTATCTTTTTATTGGGTCACTTTTAAACAACAAAGCTTGTTATTTTTTGTCAATGAGTTTTGTTCGAAAAGAAAGTTCAATGGTGATGATTTTAAAGTTTGATCTTTTTTGAAAAAGTAAACGAAGCTCAATTTAGATATCTTTCATGGGTTGATTCTTTTTTTTATTATTATTTAAAGATTCTAGGGGTGTTCTAGGGTTTGTAGGTGATTTTTAAAAAAAAGATTTTATGATGTTTTTAGATGAAAAGGGCTTGAAAATAGATTTTTAGGCAAAAAAGCTCTCGGTTTTCCTGACACCACAATAATAGCTAGTTTTTGAACTAATGCCTAATAGACGATAGGTTGTCTACCATAACAAGAAACAAAAATTATCAATTTTGTTCTGTTCGGAATAGCCAGTATATCTCGTTCCAATTTAAAAAAAAAAAACTAGAGCAAATTTCTTCTCGCTTAGAATCTCTACTCATTCTTTAAATTTTGTCCAAATTCTAGCTTAAACCTCTCGATTATGTTTTGGTCATTTTGTTTTGATCAAATAGTGTTTTTTTTTAAATATATATTTTCTAATTTTACTGTTTTAATTATATTTATCAATTTGACTGTTAAATTAGGTTGAAATTTTATTAGAAGTCTCATGATATATTTTTATATCTTATGTTAAAATTTTAGTGAAGTTGGAGTTTCAAAAGACCTTGTGAGATTATTAATGATATTTTTATAATAATGTTTTGAAAGATTATGTTTTATGTCCTTTTTTTAGATTGATTGTTTTTTTCAATTTCATAATTCAACAATAGGATTATTAAGAATTGAGCTAAATAATTTTTTTTGATTTGCTATATTTGGGGTTCTTATAGTCTCATGACCCAGATCACGAATTTAAAAAGTTAACCCAAGTTGATCAGGTTTAATCCAATATGTTACCGTCTCATATTTTTTGAAGTAATATATCATCTTGAATTCTTAAGTTAAACTATATTTTTACCAATTGTTTTGGTCGTCTTTGAACTCATCAAGTTTACTAGGTCATATCAGTTCAACTTTAACTTTTTTACTTGTGTTTGAAATTTGAATTGCCTAATTTCAAGTTAGTTTATCTCTGTATTTGAATTGAAATTATATTTATTGAATTAATATTTTAAAGTATATATATAAACATTATTAAAATAATAATTGATCAATCAACTTAACATGGTAAGATATACTTTTAGGCCATTACTTCTAGATGTTGATTGAAAGTTTATATATAATAATAATAATAATAATAAATAAATAAATTCTTGATCTTCATTGTTTTATCAATTGTTAATTGACCAAAGATGGTATGGTCTTATACTAGGCCTTGTTTTTTAGATGTTGGTTATCCAATAATAGGATCAATTACTATTTGATTGATGAATTAATTGTTTATGTTAATTACAAATCGACCTAGGATGGTAAGTTCCAATATTAAACCTCATTCTTTAGATATTGATAAGTGAATAATACCAATTAATACATCATCTCTAGGATAGTATTTAATTTGATCACTACATAATCATGTCATTTCATAATTTTACAAATTCAATTAGATATTCTCATTTATAACTAAGCACCCAAGATGGGATGGTCTAATAGTGGACCTTGTTTTTTGAAAGCTACCTAATGGATAATATAAATTTTTCAAACCATAATAACTCTCATTCATAGGTGTTCCATCATACATATATGAAATTATTGAAGATTAAATATTCCATTATTGGATCATGCTCTTTAGATATTATTTAGTATGTAGTAATTTAAACCATAACTATAAGTATCCATTTTTTTCTATTAAATGATCCTATTGTATGTTAATTATCAAGGATGAAGTGGTCCAACATTGGGGCAACGTCATTTGGATGTTAATTAACAAATTATGCAGCCAATTAATATAACTTTATTATTTACCATAAGTTCCAACATTGAATCTTGTTCTTGGGATGTTGTTTTATGAATAATAAAGATAATTCTCTTAACAACATACATGCTAGTTTAGTCAAACCATAACGTACAAAAACATATCATATCATTGGAGGGAGAATTTTCCATAAAAAATGAAGAGATTGATTTCTTGTTAATTTTCTATTGGGGGTATACGTAGATAATCAATCAATTAAAAAAAAAAAAGCTAATTGAGATAGGAAAAACAATGTATATTATACATGTTTTATTATGGATTATAATAGTAAAATTACATTCTTGCTTCAAGGAAAAAACTAATATAAGCAGCATGTAAGGGTATATTTGTATTTTTATAGAGTTCATTTTATCATTCTTCAATTATTGAGGAGAATTTCTATCCTTTCATAAACTTTTTATGGCAAGAACCATTGTTGGTTTTTTATTTCTTAGAACAGTGTAGTGACTCTATCACCCTTGAAAGGCAAACTCTCAAAAAAGCATATTTGCAATGGCCAATTCATCATTTCAAGATAGTTTCATTAGAAATAATTGTTCAGTCTTAGGGGTGATGTTGTCTTCAGGTGACATGTGTAGATGACTGTGGTGGTGGGGAAAAAATGTTCCACCATGCCACTGGATGCATCTTGATGCTCTATTCTTTCCCGAGTGGCGACTGTATGACGATGATGTTTGATTTTGTATTGGTTTGAATTTTTTCCTTCCTTTAAATTTCTCTTTTATATTCATCGATTTTCATGTAGCTCATGGAAAAAAAACACACCAGATCTTGAACTTCTTTTCATTTCAAATTAAGTCTATCTTTTATTTTTTTATTTGGAAAAATCACTTCAAATTGGAAAGTTTTCTCAATTTTATCCTCCTTAAAAGTTTTCATTTCTTGAATTTGGTTCTGATTTTTATTATTTTTTAGATGATTTTTTTATTTGTTTCTTGCATTTTCATCCTTATTCTTTCTTTTTATTGGCTATTTTGTTAAATGTTGTATATTTCTTAATTTTATCCTTCAAATTAAATTTATGGTTTTTTTCAATAGTAATAATATTTATTTTAGATTGGTCAATCTTTTGATTTTTTAATTGTTTCCTTTGCCCTTTTATCAAAGTTTTATTGTTTATAATTCTATCTTTGAAATGAAGTTTGTGATTTTTCTGCATTTTAATAATAATAATAATAATAATAATAATAATAATAATTGTGGTAGTAATAGTAATAATACTATTAATAGTGATGGTAATGATAATAGTAATGTTTGTGCTAATGATAGTAACAAATGATAATATTAATAAGATTGTGATGATGATGATGATAATATTATTGATTGTGATAATAATAATTTATCATAGTAGTACTAGTGAAGAAGAAGATGATGGTGTTAATAGTAGTAGTTTATTATAATGGTTATAGTAGTTATGATATCTATAATAGTGATGATAATAATCATAATAATAATAATAATAATAATAATAATAATAATAATAATAAATATAGTAGTAGTAGTAGTAATAATATTGCTATTAATACTCATAATAATAATAGTAAGTCATAATAGTAATAGTAGTATGGATTGTAATGGTTTAAATAATAATAATAATAATAGTTTTAACAATAATAAATAATAATTATGCTATTAGGACTAATAATGTTAATAGTAATTATATGGGCAACAACAACAACAATGATATTACTACTATTATTAATTGTAATGTGGTAATAATTGTGGCAACAACAATGATAATGATATTGATAGTAATACTATTATAAATAATAATAGTAGTAAAAGTAATAGTTACAATAGTAGATACTACTACCACCTACTATTACTACTACTATTATTCATAATATTGTTATTCTCAATATCATTATTGTAATAGTAATAGTAATTGTGATAAAACTAATACAAAGGTAATAAGAGGTGTAATTATAAGAATAATATTAACAACAACAACTATTATTATAAGTATAAAGGTAATAATAATGGTGATAGGAATCACGATGATAACACCAATAATAATAATTAATTAATAATAATAATAATAGTAGTAGTAGTAGTAGTAGTAGTAGTAGTAGTAGTAGTAGTAGTAGTAGTAGTAGTAATGATGATAGTTGTAATGATTAGGGTTGTCAGTTTTGATTCCATTTCATCGAAACGATCGAAACATTTCGTATTAGTTAAAAAAAAACGACATCGTTTTTATCTCGGTTTAAATTCCGCCTTATTCCATAATTTTTGACCAAATACCGGCCGAAACATTCTAGTTTTGTTTCGCCCGTTCCGACCAAATAATGTTTTTTTTTAAATAATAAATAATTTTACAATATTAATCATATCTCTTAATCTGATTGTTAGAGTGATATGAAATTTTATGATGAATCTCTCGACATATTTATATATATTATGTTAAAATTTAAGACCAATAAGAGAATGTAATGACCTTACGAGATTGATGATGACATTCCCGTAATATTATACATGCTCATAATTTTGTTCAGAAAAATCATTTTATTGTTTTTTTTTTAGATTTAATTGCACAATTCTAAATAATTTTATTTTTGGATTTGAACTAATTTTTTGAATTAATATATTTAATTATATATATAAATAAACAGTACAATCTTGAAATGGAGCACTGAAACACTTCAAAACCGAAACATTTCGTTCCAATTGAAAAAATAAAGCACTAACTGAAATGGAATTAACAACTTTGGTAATGATTATGAAAATAGTAGACATGATGATGATAACAGCAATAACAATAACAATAGTGATAATTCATCATTCAATGTTAGATTTGCTGGGAATTGAGTTTCGTCGTTTTTTTATGTATGATATTTTCGATTTAATAACTTGAATTACATGTTTAAAAAGTTTACTTGGCTCAATGTCCTTTTGACCTTTTATTTTATTGTGTTTCTTCATGATTTTATTATTTAATATTGATTATTAAAATAAAAAATGGTTACCCAAGTTTTCATTGAACAACCTATTAGATAAATCAACTCGCATCACGTTATTTTTTATATGATTTAATTGAAAGCTCGTATTAGATAATATTTTAAATTAAAAAAATTATTTTTTTAACAGGTTTAATAATACTGTGAAAACAATTATCATACTCTTAATATTTTTTCTTTATTTAAGAATACTTTGTCCGCGGGTAGGTAGTAATAAACAAAACCTACTCTTCATCAAAATAATTGTTAGAAACAACTTATTAATTTTATTTATTTATTTTTTTCTTTCTGGTCATGGTATATGAGCCCATGATCATGATGAATCCACGTGCATTCATTATTGCCCCTTCACGTGAATACCCGTTTCCCAACTTATTTTTTCTTTCTCGATGGTCAGGCAAAGCTTGCTTGAGCCACACAGCACTCCCGTTTAATTGATGCCAGTTTATAGCCGTCACTGGATCTGAGTTCTTATCAATATTCTTTTTAATATAACAAAACATATCTTAAGTTATCACAAACTATTTAATATTTTTATTAAACTTATTCTAATATTCAATTTTTTTCAATTTTACTCACATAACCTAAATCAGGTTTAAAAGCAATATTTAATGATTGTTAAAAAAATCTAAGAATAAAATTAATTAAAGGGAAACAGAGAAAATAGGGATGAATTGAAAAAAGAAAAAAAAACAAGGAGCTTCATATTAATATTTTCCAAGTATTTTAATTGTATTAAGTAATGTTTATATAAAAAATATTTATTCATAGTAATAAAACTTAAAAAGCAGCTTAAAATATATAGTTTTTTAATCTAAGAATAATATTTTTTATTTTAAAAAAATAGTTTTGATATCAGCACATAAAATTATTTATGATCTAAAAATATTGAAAAAACTTATTTAAAATAAAAAATAAAAAAATTTCATTTTTTTTCAAAATTGCTTTTGAAATATAATGCTAACCAGGTATTTACTAATATATAATAGAAAAGATTCTAAAGAAGGAGATGTGGCCCAATAGCATTGCTGTATTTATCATCTGTGGATTTGCTGTCGAACAACACTATTTTTTAATCTGATCATAAATATCCAAACAAAACAAAAGCTCACTCGTGCGGGTGGCCAGCACGGCCAATCATTGCTACCACAGGTCCACAACCCCAATATTCGATGTCTTACACGTGGCAAAGTTGCATGCGTGGGTGACAAGACTAATGAGAGAATTGCTAAATAATAATAAAGAGCCATGCAGCGGCTTATTATTTTTTTCTGGGTTCAAAATATGTAATTTTTTTATTTTGTATATAGATCTTTATTTTTTATTTTTTTTGGTTTAGTTTTGATTTCTTTATTTTTTTAGTTATTTATCTATACTCTTAGTTTTGACTTTTAATTTTTATTGCTATCTATCTCTACATTAAATGCATTTTGCTTTAAATCACAAAGTAAATTTAACTTTGGTGGCATGAAATGAGAATGAAACTCTCTCTTATGCATGTATAATGAATATTATATTGTTAGTGATTTGTTATCTCTGGGTTTTATTCATTGATTTTATCTACGTGTAGTTTAATATATTTTTCATTTAAAGTAATTTTTTTTTATTTTTAAGATATATTCCTTATATTATTATATTAAAACTATTTCAGAACACTGAGATTAAATTAATTTGATATTGTTTTAAAAAAAACTTAGTTCATTTTTGTTTATATTTTAATGTGTAATTAAACAAATATCAAAATATATAATTAGCGTAACATATTTTTAATAAAAAATAATTTTAAAATAATCTTTATTATTATTTTTATCGACTCATTCATAATAAAATGACTATATAAAAACTACTAAATAATCAAAAGTTTTTTAGGCAATTTTTTTTTACATGATAAAAAATTTGGTCTGGCTACAACAAAGCGCATGACAAGTGACTTGTATTTTTTTAATTGTAGATCATTTAGCCCAATTTTTCCACTTGTTTTTTCTACATGAGGCTTCATATATTTTTTGTTTATGTGATATTAGATTTGAAATAGCATCATAAAAAGTCATAAAAGTCATTTTTTTAACAAAAACAACCTCGACTAATGAATTATTTCGATTTTTATTCACAATTTTATTATCATACTTGTTAAAAGTGTCATAATTATTACAGCTGTCATTATAACCATTATAATAAATAACTAATATTCTAATTATTATTGGCAATACCACCATTATGATCATTATAATCGTTATTGTTATTATTATTACAATAATTAATACAATAACCATCATCATTATTTTTATTAATATTATTTAAATTATAATGAGTATTATTATCATTATTATAATTATTTTTGTCATTATTGATATTCTATATATTATTTTATGAGTTATTGCTGCTATTACCATCAAAACTATACTTATTAACACCATAAAAACTATAACCATTACAATAAATTATAATTACTATTATCATTATGATTATATAATTGTCATGGTCAATAGTAAAATGCGTCTATGGCCACAATTTTACTGCCTTTTGTTTTAGCTTTTTTGTTATATGTTTCCCACACTTGTTTTATGGATTATATAATTCATTTTTATAGTATTTGTTTTCGTGATTAAACTTTATTTCATGCAATTTCATCTTTCCAACTTTGATTAGCATGATTTTACTTGTAGAGATTTTTTTCACTTTGCATATTCTTACACGTGGAAAGTGTCACAAAAAATGGACATGTTATCTGTCTAAATCAATAACATGTTATCCATGTCAATATTTTTTTTTTATTAATATGGCTGTGTGAATTATATGTACCTGAATTAATTTCACAAACCTTAAAGTTAATAGTTATGTAAACTTTAAATAACTATAATATTAGTAATCACAAGGCTCAAACCTAAGATTACAGGAAAAATAAACCTCTTAATCTAAATTTTTTACCATTGAATTATCTACTAAATGATTATGTTTTTTTTTTTTTATAAAAAATTAGGGCATGTTGTCTGCTATTTAAATAAGAAAATAAAACAAAAGGCAAGTTTTAAAAGCGTGGGCCTAGCATCCAGATCTGTGCGTGCTTAGCTTGCTATTAGGGGGTAAGGTGTTAGGCAGGTCCTTTCATGTCCTTTTTTTTTTCACATAAAAGTTTCCTCTATGAGGTAGACCGTAGACGAACTTTTGTTTAAACCACTATCAATCTACATAGCTTTATTAAAAATGTAAGAGAAATATTGATAAATGAGGATAGTAACAAAAAAATAATTTTTTATTTAAATATTTTTTTAATATTTTAAAATATTTTAATATGAGGATGTCAAAAATAAATTTTAAAAAAAATAATATTACTATTAGAAACAATCTCTACAATAATTACAAACCGTTACTAAATAGAAAATACATAAGCACATGGATCTGCATTCATAAATAAAATAAGAGGAAGAAAATCTAGAGTTATGAATAAGGAAAAGGACAACTAAATCCATTCAAAACTGCTAATGCCTATAAAATAATTAATGAATGGATCAGCCTATAAATGTTTCTTTTTTCTTTTGATGGTGCAAACGCAGAGACCTCAATCATTGCCCACGCGCGGGTAAAGCAGAAAACGTGGCCGCACGATGCTCAGCGCAATGATTTTGCAAGGCAAATGATGGCAGTTCGTGCCCTCCCCCGGAAGGAGAAAATAAAAGTAGACACGATCTTTGACCAGTGTCTCCAGCCGACTTTCTTTCCATTTTATTTGGCAGCTAATTGGATTTTGGAGGGCCTCTGTCATCGTGCCTCTCATAATAAGGACACCTGTCCTTCTTCTGGCCAAAATAAAAGGGGACCCAGCAAAGGTAAACATGTTCAAAATAGTCAACTGCTGTCATGGTAGGGTCATTAAAACACTTGAGATGGATCAGTAGGAACGCCTTAGCTTCACTTATCCATAACATGTATAATCCACATTCTTGACATTGAGATTTGTGTTAGAAAGATAACGTTGACTCAAACTTATGCGCTCTCTCTCGATCTGGGAGAATAATCTGAGATATGCATGGTAAATGATCCGAGGGATTGCTCGGAGCGATATCGTACCTGACATTACCGTCTCTGCTTGATTTAACGGTCAAGACATGCACATAGCGGCGGCTGCTTGCACCGGCCAGATGATCAGAGCCGGTGGATACACCTCCCTGCAAGTTTATGCCGCTGTGTTATTACATGAAGTACGTAACAGGTGAAACACCAGAATAAGGGTATTTTCTTTGAAGGTTCAATAATGATACTACTACTAATAATAATAATAGGGTAAATAATAACGATATCCTATTGGTTCAGGGATGGCTTGAGAACCACAGCGTGGCTACCTTACCATCTAGTGGTCCAAAATGGTAGCTTCTTTTGCAACTCGCTGTAACAAGGAACCCTAAAATATGCGGCAGAGAAGTCAAAAAAGGGCATCCCGACCCAAGATCAATAAAATATTATAATGTGGCCTAGTGAACACTTAACACTGACTTCTCACTTTCTAGTGTGTTGAAAGCTTCCCTGAACAGCGAAAGAGAAACATGTAAAGTCCAACTTTGAACATAAAAAGAATGGAACAAATCTAGCCATTTATATTTGACTGTGAAAAACCCAGTAGGGCTCCGTTTCTTTTTTGGCTTTCGGCTGCGTCGCATCGGGCCAACAATCACCCACTGACAATTTGAATTTTTAATGTGAAGGTGTCATCCAGGATTCTGCCAAGACAGAACCATGCATGCAAATCTTCTGGGTGTGATAGATGTACAAAAATAGCTAGATTCCACGACAACACGCAGCCGGAATTTTCCTCAGCGAATCACCTTGCGTCTAATGATACTATGCGTAATCAATAATATTTGACACACAAATTGAAGGATTCATGATGGGATTGTGACTCACGCGAACCTGAATCAATATTTAAATCTCAGAATTATTTGAGCTAGTGGAAGAGTTTTGATTGATTGGCGAGAATATAGGCCTTCTAGTCAAATTGAGATATTGCTTTGTGTTATCACCTAATAAAAGAGATGCCGGCTTAGCTATCTTGCGACAACAAACCCCAATAATTGTTCTATCTTTTGGATTGAAAAGTTGACTCATAGAATAGTGTATTGCTGCTCTCTGGATAGATAGATCTCTAGTCAACATTTTAAAACTGAACGAGTGAGTTAATAAAGATAAAGACCCAGGCATTATATAAGATCAAGATGTTTCCCACGAAGAATCACATCACCTTTTGGCCGGGTTACGGATTTATTGCACATGAATCTTGGATGCGAGCGTCAAATGGGAAGGTTTAATGAGATACGTGTCCTACAAATAATTCCATGGATAGAAGAAACACTTAAGGGTGTGTCTGGTTTATACAAGCAACTAATCCATGGTTTTTGTATACTATTTTCATCCAAACAAATATCTAGCATGCCACCCTAATAGTTTAGGGGTGTTAATGTGATGTTTGGTGATATAAGAGATCATATAGATAGAAAAGATATCATGACTACTAATTTAAAAGAGAGACAACCTCATCAAGTATCTAGATTTAAAAATCTTATAGGAGCATGTTAACCATTTACGATGTGTGCTTAATGTTTTGAGAAATAAAAAAAGTATTTGTTAATGTTAGAGAATAATATAAATCATATTATGGGGTCTCACCTACAAGCTTAAGTTTTTAGGTGAGATGATTCTTTAACATGGTATCAGAACCTTGTTGACCCAGCGGTCACGAGTTCGAATCTCACCACTCTTATTTTATTTGATAAAAACTAAGCACAAAGTGATGTGAGCCTGTGCAAGTTGAAACTTGAGGGGGTGTGTTAGAGAATAATATAAATCATATTATGGGGTCTCACCTACAAGCTTAAGCTTTTAGGTGAAATGGTTCCTTAACAGTTAACTTAAATAATTGTAATTTTTCTTGGATAAAATTCCACTTCCTGTCTTATATTGTTAATGAAATTGAAATGGTAAACAAGCTCTATAACAATGTCTTATAGCAATTAGAAAAGAAGAATGAAAAATATGAATCTAAAGATAACAAAGGTCGTAAGTTTGTTATCTTTAAACTTGGGATTGCGTTCGATGCATATGAGAAAGGAAATATCTTCAACCTATAAAAGATAAAAGATATGGTTATTTCAAGTACTTAATGAATTAATAACAATGCATAAAAATGTGAACTTCTAAATGATATAATATTAGTGCTACATTTAATGTTTATTATCATTCTCATTTTGACGTAAGTGATAATTCAAGGTTGAATATTTTTAAGAAGAGGAAAAAATAATAAAAATTAACAAATAACACCATAGGATCCATCACCTATACTGATTATACCATTTATAAATGCAAGAACCAAGATGATCAAAGATACATTCAATGGGCTGATGCATGACATTTAGGTCGAGCAAGCTTTGAGAATTTCTTCGAACATGGCATCACACATGAATTTAAGTTTAAATAAGGATCAAGCCTTAATTAACATGATTCAACCAAGAGATGTGAATGCTTAACATGTATGAGAGCTTTATTATACAATTTTATATTAATGGTTATAATTTTTAATCTAGTTGTTAGATTAAGTTGAAAGTTTTCTAAGATATTTTTTTGCCATGTTTCTTATAGGGTTTGAGTCTCGTTACAATCATACATAAGAAAGACTTTCTGACAATACATAGAAATCACTATTCAAGAATATACAAAATGATCTTTTTTTATTAACGTGAGTGTCTGGACCAGTTTGGGCGCACCTCGACTCATCCCACGGACCTTGAAGTTAACGACCATGTAAGACTTTAGTGATCATCATATTAACAATCATAGAACTCAAACTTTAGACCACAAGGGAGCAACTCCTTAGTCCCAAATTTTACCACTAAACAACCCGCGAGATGATTCTATACAAATTGGTCTTTTATTTATACAAGAATTGGTCTTTGTATTTTAGTTTAAGTCAAACATATAAGATACCAATGTCAAGTATAAAAAGGCTATCGATAAACATTGATGTGCCAAAATACTCAATGAAGGAGATATGATGATGGATTTTTTTTTTCAGAAAGAAGAGATTTCTTATATGGATGTATAGTAAGAAAGATCAATGGCTTTGTTTATTGTCAATCTACTAGATGATATAAGTATTTCTAAGAACTTAGATTATGTTCTTGGCATTTATTCTTATATTATGAAGATAAATTGATATATCTAGACTTGGATGTTGGCTCAAGGTCGACTCTCTTACAAGTAAAATATATAGCATTAATTGAATGTTTAATGAATATGTTTATGGACTCAATGGATAGTCTCTTAGACCAAGTTGATCAACTAAAGACATCACAGGGGAAAATCTCATAGAATTGTAGCAATGATTTATATTCATCTGCATCGATTCATCATAAACATGGGCATTGATTCATCATATTCATATGCAGGCCAAGAGAAGGTCCCCTGCAATTCCCTCGTGCGGTATGTTGGGGCCATAAACTCATTAACCAAGAGCAATCATGCGTCTGTGTGCCACCCATCACCATCACCATTTCATGTTATTCTCTTACTTTCGTCTTCCCTAGCTCGTGACAACTGGTTTATATCCCATGGGGGACCGACCATGAGAGCACTGGTTCATTGACAATCAAAGAAAGAAAGCATCGAGGCTAATATATTCCAGTTATGATTGCATTCTCTACAAACACACCTGCACTTGCATTTGACATGAATGTTTTCACATCGGCATGGACGCGTGTCTACTCGCATGGTCCAGACATTTATCATTCGAATTATAGAAAAGTCTTAATACCACTAAGGTTCAAGCTTGGAGTACAATCCAGGTTCAAGCCTGATGACAATCTTGAAATAGATTACAAGAGGGAGAGGGAGAGGGAGAGACTTCGATGTAAGGTTGTTAAAATCACAATTTAACTTGTTAAATTATATAATCTTACAAATCAAAATAGCAAATCTGGTAAATTCAGCTAAAAAAATTGAATCCTGTTAAAATTGAAGCCCTTACATCCTTCGATGTAAGGGCTTTTAAATTTTCCACTTCATCAACAATTGATTTGATATCTTCTTCTTTTTTGTCATTATAATAATTTTTTAATGTATTTAATTGAAACTGCTGTTAAAATTGATGTTAGAATATATATATATATATATATATGCGTGTGTACATATATTTTATGCATGTATATGTTATTAAATGATAAAATAATAAATATTATGTGTGTGTGTGTGTTTTATATTAATTTTAAGGTATTGATAAATCAATTTTTTATTAAAAAAAATTAAATATTCTATAAAAATATTTATATAATATAAATATATATTTCAGATTAGGTTCATACGGTTTTTGGGTTAAGTTTAACCATATTCATACCTTATATATTATCCATTGAGTCTAAAAAAATCATATCCATTCAAGTCGGGTCGAGTTGATATCCATCAAATTTAAATTAAGCTCTCAACCCTAATAGTATAATATGGACTCTTTCACCATGTCCAGAAAATAATTACATAATTACACGGATGATATTGAGAATTTTGGAATTAAGGGTATATACGAAACATTATGAATCATACTACAAGTAGTAGTAATGATAATCCTTTTGATAGTAATATTTTTTGATGAATATCTCAATAATAACGAGGATGATGAAGGTAATGAGGCTGATTTTAATTAACATAGCACGCCAACACAGTATTTGTTTTAAATTTGTTAGTTTTTACCTTATAAAATTCTATGGACATAGTTGTTTTATATTGTATTTTTAAGTTAATTTAAGTCATGTATAAATCTTAACTAATGAAGTTTTATGACCATAATTATGCTGTATTGTATTCGAAAATATTTTTATATGAAAATATTTTACTTATAATTTTACAATCCAATTATATAACAGTTCCATATCATGTCAAAAAAACAATTTTAACAACCTTGCTCCGATGCGATTTCTATTCCGGGCCATTCAACTTCTCAGATGTACGGGAAGGAAAATTACAGCGCATATTGCGAGAAATGAAAGCCAGAAATATTGGAAAAAAAGGGCCACATTATGACAAGCACGCTAAAAACTAAGGCCCAAAAGAATGCTACAGTGACATCAACGCAGCGTGAAATTAAGGGAAATCTTAGCACTTTAATGTCTGTAACACAGTTTTTATTTATTTTTTATTTTTTATAACCGGGGTGTCCGGGCCAGCTTATGCGCACCACAATTAATCCCTGGATTCACTGAACATCCTTCAAATCCAATGAGCATATGAGACACCACAGGGGTGACAGGCGTGTATGGTGGGACTTGAATCCTGGTACAGAGAAAGAAAACAAGTCCCTTCAACCATTACGCCAAGACCCCACTTGCCACAGTTATTTGTTATATGCGTGGCAGCTAACAAGGAGCCAGTAAGGATATTGCACTCATAAGTTGCGATGAAAATTTTGAGCTATCTGCACCAACAAGGCTGTAACACATCGACAGAATATTTACTTTGAGGATAGGTGACTTTGCCTCTTACACAGCCAGTAATTATAAGGGCTTATTTCTTTTTAATTCAGTTTGGATTGAAGTTGTATGGTCTAGCATTTTCTTTTTTATCACAGCATCAACAAGTGCCTAGTATTTGACTAATGAATGACTTGCCCCAGCTCCCCGAAACATGACATAGACACAATTTTGGATATCATCTAAATTGATGAAATGAGGTTGCCATATAACCTAATTTTTGACTTCCTATTTTTAATACTAACTATTTTTATTTTAAAAAAATTAAAAAATCCTGATAGATTTGCCATTTTTGGCATTTTCAACATTGTTTCAAAAGAAATGAACAAGGGAGACAACAAAAGCAGAGGTGAGAACAAAAAAAACAAGAAGAAAAACACAATTAATTATCATCCATTGTCAGCCACCGCACGGCCCATCTCCGGTCAACCTCTGGCTGAAATAGCCTTTCTCTTCTCTCCTCTACAACTTCCTCTCATCGGTAACATTTTATTCCTCCTCCACGGGCGTCAACAATAACTCCAGTCTCCTCCCACCGATGACAACCTTATCTTTCCTCCTCCGCTATAGGCCACCAACAACAACTTCAACTTCTTCTCCTCTGTAGGCGAGCCAGTAGCAGCCATTTGTTTTCCTCTTGACCCCTTCCTTCACCTCTGGCACCACAACTACTATTCACTTTGCAAATGAAAGTAAGGAGTGAATTAGTTAATGTCTTCTTGTTCACATGGTGGACAACAAACGTGTGATTGTGTTGGACAGAACATTGAGCCCAATCAAATAAACATTGAGTTGGGACCCATTTACTTTAGTTTGATCCAACAACACAAAATATTTTTAGAATGTTTTCAATGTAAATTTCAAAAAAACATTTGCAAAATTTTCTTGTATGTTTTTCCAATTATTTTGCATAATATCAGACTGTAAATTATGAATAGTATATTAAAAATACTGATGTTTTTTGAAACTTCAAAAAAATAAAAAAAATCAAATGATATTTTAGAAATTTTATGATTTCATCGCCATGTTGTTTATTGCTCAATATCGGTCTGTAGACCTACGCTGTAATATACAGACTTAATATAAAATATATGATTTGTCTGAAATTTCACAAAAATAGAAATAGAAGTAATCTTTTGTTTGGCTCAATTTCCAATATAATATATATGAGAGTATTTTAGTTATATATAAAATTTTCTATTGACTGAGGACGCAACTGAAATTTTTTAAAACTTGATAGGTAGTACTATTTCGACCAAATTATAGGATTCTAGGGTTAATTTTTCATGCATATATATATATATATATATATATATTGATTTAAGAATTCAATAGAACAATATATGTAATATATATTTAGATATTTAATTTCAAATTAAATAAGCTTTAATTGAAAAATGAAGACAAAAAAAGTTAGACGAAAGGCCTAGGAGGCCCGAGACATTTGACCCCGCAAAATCCAGGCGCAGTGTGTGGGATTGACATTTTTTTTATTATTTAAATAGATAGATAACGTGTTATTCGTTTTTTTTATATATAAAAAAGAAACAACTTTGCATTGTTTATTTGCCTTGATTTAGAGCACTAAATAGGTTTCAATTGTAACTTATTTTCACCTAAACACACATAAAAAATTATGATTTTAAAAAAACTAATCTATCAAATTAAAAACCCTCAACATAGAAATTAGACGCATACGGTTTTGCAAAAAAGAATTCCGATGCCGGGAATCGAACCCGGGTCTCCTGGGTGAAAGCCAGATATCCTAAGTTCCTAACCGCTGGACGACATCGGAGAGGGTTTTCCAGGAACTGCTAATATTTAATTTAATTGTTATTGCCGGTAACTAAAATCAAGCTGTTCATCATCCAGAAATAGTAATGAGTTCCGGTATTGACTCTAGCTATGCTGAGAAGTTGCAGGGAAAGATGCCTGTACATCTTTAATTTTCCTATTGAAATGCTAAACCTTCTTTAATTTTCCTTTCTAGACAAGTCAAATGATGTTCTAACAAGAAAGGGAAAAAAGAGAGAGATCCCAGCGTTCGTGAAAGCTTATAGATTGCACAGGCAAATACAAGTTCTTAACAATGTCATTTCTGATTTACTTCAGATGACTGAGCCAATTCGATGCTTATCATAACATTCAAATCATATCAATCATTACCCTCCAAACTCAATTCTGCTAAGGAGAAGATTCTTCTACTGATGAGCAGTCCAGAACCATATTGGGGCGACGCAATACTGCCTGGCATTATATGCACAATTTTCTTGATGACAAATTGTTGAAAACAACTATACTGGTGGCACTGCGAATTTACCAGGTCCTGTTGAACGAACAGCATGTGAATCCATCGTGTTCAATATCTGTGGTATTGACATTCCCCCTGAGATGACAATTTCTGCCTCGCATGGAAAAGAAAGCACAAGATTAACATCCCATTTGTTGAAACTACCAAAGGATTTGCTTAAGAACTCTCACCGATTCCTTCTCGAACTGAGAGATTAGGTCTCAAAATATCCTTCGAACAGATGAGGAAAATGTCCCCAATATAAAGGTGGTTGGTTGGCACATAGACACAGCACAGTTCCTCCGCACCCATGCTTCCACGAAGAATAACAATAGATGTGATAAATCCGAAGGCATATTCCCCATGACGTGGATGCCTTATGATGGCCACTTCCTTGAAGGCATTGGAGCTCTGATCTGTAATACAAATTGATCTTCAAACCCCAAGTTCAGAGAAGCCTAATATTAGGAAGCGAGTTGATTAACCAAACCTGGGGAAATTGCTGCACTGATCTGTTTAGAAGCAGAGTAAATATAGCTGACAAAAGGCATTTTCTTGATAAACCATTCTCCCAAGCCAAGGACAGAAGCTCCCAACCATGAGGACATGAACACGCCAATCAGGAAGATGAAAGAGATGGAGGTCACAAATCCAAGACCTAATACAGATTAGTTAGAGAAAAGTATTTTTCAGAACAGAGAAGGCATTGATGGTACTGATCACATTCACAGCTCACGCCAAATAGCTAATACTGTAGCAGCTAGAATTTCTGGTCAGCTTGGACACAAGATAAAAATCATTAGTTAGGCTGGTTTCACTCTTCTTTTTTTATATCCTAAACAAGAATCATAAGAGCACAACGATTTATCTCCATTAAGTACACATGATATGCTCTTGTAGTCATGACAGAATTTTTGCTGAGCAGTGAGCACCGTTGATCCTAGCAGCTCGAAATGAATATTTCATTTATAAATGAATATATCAGTTCTTTGAAAATGGTTGATGACGATTATTTATAAATGAAGAATCTACTAACAAAGAAAAGAGAGATCTTCTATCTATTAAACAGAAGTTATGGTTCTGCATGGTTAAAACGACACCTAGAGTTGGGCCAATCTGTTGCCAGGCCAACAGGATGATATCATAATGCCAGTAATGATGGTAGCATTTAGCTTCCAACTGGTTATTTTCAGAAAATTGCTTATCCCCTTCATATAAATCCCTCATAATTCTTACAGCATCCTCATCAGCTAAAGTAATAAAGGACGACAGACGTCCTGTCAAATTGTTTTTAAGAAAAATACTTCCCATAAATAAATGGCTAAATTGAGAGCGTCCACTACTCTAAGAACCTCACTTCTTCATTTCCTTAGAGCCAAATATTTCATTGCCATGTCCAGATGATGCTTTGAGCATCAAATAAATGTAAAAAAACACAGGTATCCACACGAAGAGAAAGAAATAATCTAGTGAACTATGCAATAGAATGGGAGAATGTTTACACCCACCAAATATATTGACTCCAAAATGAGCATAGATTGGAGAGAAGAATCCATCCACAAAACTAATAAACCACCAAGTGATGCAGAATGTGATGGCTATAGGAAGCAAAATAACACTACAAAAGCAAAGCAAATTCTTGTTATGCACGAAGAAAATAAAAATGTATCAAGAAACTTCCATGGTTTCATCTTGGGAGGATGCAGAATTAAAGAAATTAGTCATTTCATTGGAACCGTGTGATAATGTGAAGTGATAATATCTACATTTCAGGATTGTTAAAGGCTACAGCAAGACATCTATGCACATAGATACTCTTCTAATAACTGTTGGATTATGGTTTACAGAAACCTTGAATCAAGCAAATATATCATGACAATCAGTCCTGAAATCATCGGGTTTGAAATACAATTCAGGACTTGATTTGCAAAGACTGGCACTCTATCCAGAATACAGGGGGACTAGACAAGATAAATGCGCAAGATCAAGAAATTAATCATATATATCCATTTAGTTACAGAGTTAGCACAATGGAAGACAAAAAATATATTCCCGCCAGATTGTTGGTTTATAAGGTCTCCTATCGTATGAGAGAATGAAGGTTTATTTCAGGAATCTTAAGTGCTAACCAATTGGTTGACTGGTGCGCTTGCAAACAAAATTTGAACGCAACTGATCAGGCTGGCGAGAATATGAATACAGATACGAGGCCAAGAATTCTATGCCCTTACCAAAATTCTACGACATTTTCATATACATCAAAATGTGAAAATCTTCGTGATAACCCAGCCACTCTGAAACTACGATTTAAGAGACTTAGATTATTCTAAAAGAAACAGCATGATGGGGAGAGAAGAGCCCGCAGGCAAAATTTTAAAGAGAATACAAGCAAAAGTTTGAACACCGATGGATAACTGAATACAAAATGATGAATGTGGACTACATTATTGGAACTATTGAGCAGAAAGAGCTAACCATCCAGACATAAACTTCTTCGAAGCCCAGCTTCTGATGACTTTAGACATTGCCTGCACGACAAAATATTAAGATTATTTAAGCTAGGTGGATTTCAGACTCGTTGACATAGAAATTCTAGCATGCATCAAGCCACTCTCCCTTTAATTTGCACTCATGTATTATGATTATATTTATTTTTATCTAGTAATCATTAAAATTCCCTTTAGCACATCTAACATCTCAGAATTAAATCATCGATCAACTCATCCAGAATTCACTAACACAAATGACTACGTGAGCAATTTCAAGTTTAGGCCGTATCCATGGACTCCCATCCAAGATTTACCAAATATGTGGGGAAGCCAATTTGCATGTGCCCACAATATGAGTTAACCTTAAAGCAATCTAAAAAAAAAAGACCTGGTCTCTTTCATAACACAGTAACAGAAATTCAATAAAACTCAACGAACAATATCAGTCTCAATACGAGTAAAAAAAAGAGAAGGAGAAGTAAATATGAAAAAAGGGAGAACCTCTTTGCTGGAGGAGTGATGAGAAGAGATGACAGGAGAGACAGATTCAGAGGAAGAATTAGACCCCCCATTGGTAATGATGTTGTTAATATTAATATCTGGATTTTGAGAGGGTATTAAACGCTCTAGATCCCTGTCTCTCGTTGCCATTTCTTTCTTTCTGTTCTTCAGCTTTTATCTTTTGGTAGAATTCTCCTCTCTCTCTTGCAAGCTGGGAATACCAACGAATGCGTCCTCTCTCTAACGAACCTCCATAGACGCGCGGGCGTTTTAACTGTCTCAAAACAAACATGGGCTTCAGATGTACAAAGGCCCATCTAGGTTGAATGTCTTCCTACTGTGCCATTCGTCCCAAAACGTTATGGCAATGAATTGTGATGAGGCCTCGGAATATCTTGGTCCAATCGAGCCCACTAGTTCTTACCTAATTGGATCCAATCAAAGGAAAGAAGGAAAAAACAGAGGGCTGTCAAGGAAGGATAGGAAAACTTGGCATGAAAGCCGAGAGAGAAAGGAGAAGGAAAAGACCGCCAAAGCACCACCAGAGTTACACTGTATTCTCATTCTGTTTTCTATATATTATTTTTCTCCTAAAAATTTTCTAACTTAAGACTTCAAAAGTCTCCTATAGCATATGTAGGATTTGCTTACAAGAATTTGTAGGCCAGTAGCCTATCTAAATTTCAGAAAATAAAAATAAATCCAAAGTCTATAGCATTAGCAATAAAGAGATTTAATTTTAAGTTTAAGTTGAAGTTCTTCTATTTATTTTGTCTTACATGCTTATCATTTCCATTAGAAATAACATAAATGTCAACAATATGCTCAATCTCCCTAATAATGAAATCAATCTTAGAGTTAGAAAAAAATCTAAAAATTTACCTCATAACTTTTATTAAAAATATAACAACATCAATCTTGACCCATCACTTCCAAAATTCTTCTTAAGCACATGTGAGATATATCTTTCTCAATGTGTTACATTAAAAATAGCCTCTAAACAACAACAATTAATTTAGTTCTTTTTTTATGAACATCATAAACCAAAAAAAATGCATTTATATCTTCCTCATGAACATGATCATCCACATCGAATTTTGATTGTTGATTTAATTCTGTAAAGAAACTAAGATTATAAAAAAAAAGTGTCAACATCATATTCATCATAATCAATAAGTTGTTTTGTATGTTCATGCTTTTATATGAGTTCTCAAAATTAGTCATGGATCAATGATCATTTTTCTCATGATCCTTAAAAATTTACTAATTGATGAGTTAATTTTGCAAGAGGTCTCACCATGTTTTCTTTCACTAGTTTTTGAACACCTCTTCACCTTTGTATAATCTCTTTGTATATCTTTTATAACTAGATTCGAAATGTCCTTTTCTCATTGAGGAACCTTCTTACCCTTTATATAAGCATGTCATGTTTTACTATCACTTTTAGTTATGATTATTTCAACACAGAACAAGTAAATAACTATCCAAATTGTAGGGCTTTAATGTCAACTAAAGTAAATAGAAACACAAACTAGAAGATAACAAGTTAGAAAAATAGAATTGAAGCCAAATAGGATTATCTTTCAAAACCATAATAATTCATAATTTTATTTATAGAAATTAAAGTATAATATGTTTTTTTAATTTATATTAGTCCTAGGGATATCTTAAAGATCTTAATCAATAATTATAAGTTTATTTTAAGGATTCCTAAACTAAAAATAAATAAATAAAATTATTAATCTCAAGTTTGGGAATTTGTTCTTCGGATTTCTATTTCTTTTTTTTTTGTTGCCAATTTCAACCTTTTTCTTAGAAGTTGTTTTAATTTATCCTATAATTGCACTCAAAATAGTTTCAGAACATTGATTGCATAAAAAATATCCCTTTTATTTTGGTGTATTTGTCAATTTTGTTGGCTTTCTAGTTATTTTTGCCAATTTCAGTCATTTTCTTAGTTTTTCTTCATAATTTCACCCTTCATTGTAATTTCTCAATATTATTTATTTATTTATTAATTTTTTTTACAAATTCACTATCCTAAAAATGATAAAGAATATTCAATGGCTAAGACTACTATTTTTAAGTCCAATGCCTAAAAAAACAAGCAAGACCCAATGAACAAGAAAAGAAAATGAAAATGGGTTGACACAAGAAAGCAAAGTAGGAGAGATAAAAAGAAAGAAAAAAAATGAGACATCATATGCACATATAAGCTTTGTTTATGATATTCCTATTACCATAAAACAAATTCCAATGAGATGAACTCAATGGCACATTAAAAGGCCATCATTGTTTGTAGTTGGTGACTAGCTTGCTCATTAATTGTTTAGGTCTTGCCTAAATTGCTAGTGAAAGGCAAAATGACTAGCTTTCTAGCCTTTTAGGCCATGTTTAAACAACTAGAAACCTGGATTATCAAGCTCTGAATAGATTGTAACTTACCTTGATTTTTTTCCAATCTTTCTCCAATATAGAACTCTATGTATTTCTTAAATTTTTCAAAAGTAGCACACACAATTTGTCCATGTATATAATTTTTTTTATGTACTCAATATTTTTTCTATGCAATGTATGCTTTGCTTTTATAGTGAATGGTTATTTTCTAGTATTGTAACTAGTTAATATCTCTACCAATATTGCACATGATATGACAACCCTTAACTTTCTTGGAAAATATTGTCACCAACATCTCCACCAATAATAAATATGGTACAACACCTGATGACACAATTTTGTAGAAAATTATTTTTCTTCTCCATAAAGTAAGTTCAAGGACTAGGTTAATAAATACCCATCATAGGTAAGAATACATGAGTTGTAGACTCTATACATAACCTCCAAAAGATAATAACAATCTTACACATGGTTTTTCTACTCATTCCTTATACCACTTCATTTTATATTTTCTTCCTTACATTAGTTTCTTTTCCTATATTTACTAACTTTAGCATTAAAGTGACTGTATACATATAAAAGACTTATTTTTTAGAACAACTCATGTTAGAGATAAAACTTACTTTCTGAGGTGTGACTAGGCATAATCAATACCTTCTGATGGGGTTAGATGAACGAGTTATAAAAGGAATGATTTTTTTGATTTTGTGTGTATATATTTGATTTTTTTGATTTTTTTGATATATGTCAATGTATATTTTAGCTTGTAAGCAATGGTTTCAACAAGTTTTTCAAAAAAGGTATGCTTAGTTTTTTAATTGAAGAGTCACCCCAATGATAGCATGATCCTTGGTCTTATCATCATAATAAAATTTGATTTTTGATGTGAATGTTCATATATTTCTCCTAAAAAGAATCAACCTTGGATAGTATCATCTTTAAAATGTTTTTATTTCTTAGAAGTTGAAAAGATGAATATTTGAATTTTAAAAGTGAAGATGAGGTTTGTTGCTAAAATCAAGTCCCAAATCATTGTCTTAGATTTCGGTAGTTTTCTTCTTTACTAATAAAAAATTATATACTAGTTTAGGAAAAAATTAGCAAGATCACAATAAATATCTTTATCATTAAAAACAAAAAATTAATAATAAAGTTTACCTTAGGTAGAATGCTTCAAGGTGATTTTCATCTTTCCTTTAGAATAACCACCACCTTACTTAGAACATGTAAATTTTTTTTGTTAGGGCTCTTATTAACCATAAAGCTAGAAGATGACTATTTCTTTTCAATTTTACTCTACCAGTCCTAATCAAGCTCATGAGATGAACCTTATGAAAATAATGATAAGGTCTAGCAAATAAACACTAATCTTGGATTTAGTGGTATAAATTTGGTGTAGTTTATTTTTTTTCTTTAATCTATCTAGTTTTTATTTCTCCTGAGTTTTTTTTGTACTATTTTTCAATACTACTTTAGTTGATTATGATATATAAATTCTTTTTCATATCAATAAAATTTTATATTTTAATAAAAAAATATCTATAATTATATTTACAAAAAGACCAGGTCCAGGATGAGTCGCATATGCTTGAACTTTCCATTACAACTTTAATGAAGATACTTTCTTGAAGTTCTAAGAAACTATAGGTTAATTGGTTGAAAGGTATGAACTTTTGCGCAAATCCAACTAAACCTCTTACATTTTAATTTTCTAATTTTGGTCCCTCTAACTACAAGGTTAAAGCAATGCATTTTGCCTTCATTAAGGTCTCTTAGACTTATGTCCAAGCAAATTTAGAGGGAACAATCACTCATGTGCTTAACAGGGTACATGTAATAAAGAAAGCTCAAGGGACCCTAATAGAGGCGGTGTGAATTGCCTTGATATGATAGTTCAAAGGAAAAAAAGTTCAAGAGGTCTTTTAACCAATTTGTCAAAAATATATTGATAATATGCTTATGTCTACCCACCACAACTTCTTGCTAAAACTAATGAAGGGATTGAAGTCTGGGACATTGAGGCATTCTAGTCCTTATCCATATAAACCTTACCATATACAATTATTCAAGCAAACAAAAAAAAATGAAGTAGTGAAGAAAAAATGAGATTATTTCTCTTTATTTCATAATTTTTTAAAAACATTTGGTCTATCCCACGAGTTTCATGTAATTTAAAATGTGGATATTATGTAATTCACTTTCAAGTCTTAACATTTTTGTTGACTAAAATTAAATGAAGAACCTAAGTAAAAAAATTAAGTTGGGTACTTAATAAATACTATCCTTAAAAGGTTACCCTAATTTTTTATATTATTTCCATTTCAATGGTAATATCATTGTTTGATTTTATGTTTTGACTTAAACAAGAAATGGGTTTGTTTGTGTTGTTTTATGCTATGAAGCATGGAGATGGCATTGAAGCACATGATAGATGTTGGTGTTAGGGTTATTGATGTTCATCATATAGTCAATAATATTATTGATTTTTTAATCAAATTTTGATGTAATTTAATATTTTAACTATAATTATTAATTTATAAATAGTTAAAAATATTTTCAACAATGGATGATAGATAATTGTTTTGTTAAAATATAAATTAAATTTCATTTTATTTCATAATTGCAATCCACAGGTTGACATCTTCACCATTTCTAAAATACAATTGACAAATAAAAGAAAACTCTCAACCTCTTTCACATAGAAAAATAAAATGTTTCAAAAAAACTTTTCAATACTGGAAGGAAATCATGGAATGATAGGAAGTACACATGAACTTGATTGGTGACTGTTACACGCCCAGAAATGAAGAGAGGAATTAAGGATTTTTCCTTATAAAGGGGGGCCCTGAAAACAATTGTTAATTGTTGTAGGGGGGCCAGGTGCAATTATCTTTATTTCAGTACAAGGACACTACTTTTTAATTATGCATGTAAGTCTGTAATGGGGGGGGGGGGGGGGGTTTACGTTTCAGTATTTAATTTCATAGTCAATTAATTATGTAATGGGGGGGTTACGTGAGTGGGGAGTTAAATTAAGTGAGTAGTTATTTCCTTAAGTCTATTTATGGCCCAGCCATGGATGAATGAAGTATGCATTTTCTGTACTAAGATCAAATATCTTTGTGGAGGTTACTGACTCCTTCAATTGCCAGATATCAAAATTCAATTACAATCCATTATCCCAAATTTATAGCAATTAAACTAGTTCATAATCAGGCTCCTAACAAGTGGTATCAGAGCAGCGATCCCGCGACATGGCTGAAGGCACCCGCATATCACAGTTGGCCGAAACTATCTAGCATCTACAAGAGGTCACTACCAAGCTATCAGATGATCAATCTAGGCATGGAATGTTGATGGAAGACATCCTGCAACAACTCAATAATTTAGCCTCCAGTTATGAGGGCTTAGCACAAGTGACAACAAGACTCAATTCAGGAGAAGGAACGCCAACAAATACAAGGGGAAATACTAACCCTTTGTGTGAAGTCAATGGTGGAATTCAAGCAAGGTCCATTCGGCTAGACTTTCCTCGGTTTGATGGTGGAGATCCTAGTGAATGGATTTTAAAGAAGCAACAGTTTTTCTCTTACTTTGGCACACCTGAAAATCAGAAGTTGGATTTAGCTTCTTTTCACATGGAAGGAAAGACTCTTACATGGTTTTGTTGGTTGAAGGATTCCAGTCCCGTAGCCAACTGGGAGGAATTTTTGGAGGCAATTCGGGTCAGATTTGGACCCATAGCCTTTGAAGATCCTGTTGGAGCATTTACAAAGTTGAAACAGATGGGAAGTGTGGAGGAATACCAGACAACATTTGAAATCTTGTCAAACAAAGTGCATGGGGTTAGTGAAGAGTTCAGAATCAGTACCTTTCTCAGTGGGCTCAAGGATGAACTGAGAATCGTAGTCACCATGTTCAAACCAAACACTCTGGCTGCTGCCTTTGGACTTGCGCGTCTGCAAGAGGAAGAAATCAACAGAAAATTTCATCCCTACAAATTCAGCCAAACCCATCACACCACTTTTAGCTCTACTTTCAAACCTACACCCAAAACACCACCCTTAAACACTATCCCAAGAATTACAGCCCCAAACCCCATACACAGATTACCTGCCCCTCCAAATCCAAGACCCCAACATACATTTCAGTCTAGAAATTCTTACCTTATCAAGAGGATCAGTCCCAACCAAATGCAGGAACGAAGAGAGAAAGGCCTTTGCTATTTCTGTGATGAAAGATACCAGCCAGGGCATAAATGCAATAAACCAAGGTTGTATGTGTTAGAAGGTATGAAATTTGAGGAAGAAGAAGGGGGAGAGATTTTCAATTCAGAAATTACTGATATCATACCTGGGGATATACAGGCTGAGCTATTGGGAATATCCTTACATGCTATTACTGGAGCACCCTCTCCCAAAACGATGCGGATAATAGGGAGAATTGGAAAAAGCACAGTGACTGTACTCATTGATACTGGGAGTACGCATAGCTTCATTGATGAAAACGTTGCCCGAAAGGAGAAATTGTCAATACAAGGGAGTAAAATGGAAGTTCAGGTCGCCAATGGGGATACACTCCCATGTACTGGGTGCTGCAAGGCAGTGACATTAACAACACATGCATGTAATATTCTGACCAATCTATTCATGCTTACTCTAGGTGGTTGTGATGTTGTGCTGGGTGTAGATTGGTTAAGAAGCTTGGGAACCATTCAATGGAATTTTGTGAAATTATATATGAAATTCAATATGAATGGAAGAGCATACATTTTGCAAGGGCTGAAACAACCAGAACAGGTAGTAGAAGAGGAATCAAACCTAGAAAAGGGGGCAATGACCAAGGGGAAAGGAGTTTGGTTACAAGTGATGCGCGTCACTTCAACAACTAGAACAACAGTATAAATTCCAATCATACAAGTTGTTTTGGATGATTATAAAATAGTGTTTGATGAACCGAAGGGATTACCTCCATTCCGAAGCCATGACCACCAAATACAGCTCCATGCCACAGCCAAACCAACAAATCTCAGACCATACTGTTTTCCCTATTACTAAAAAGAAGAAATAGAGAAGTTAGTCAAAGAAATACTATAAAATGGCATAATTCAAAAAAGCCAAAGCCCATATTCATCACCTGTTTTGCTGGTGCGGAAGCCGGATGGCAGCTGGAGGATGTGCATCGACTATCGAGCTCTCAACAAGGACACCGTGAAAGCTAAGTTTCCTATTCCTAATATTACTGAACTACTGGATGAAATTACTGGTGCAAAATGGTTTTCTAAATTGGATTTGAGGTCCGGATATCATCAAATCAGGATGAATCCTGAAGATATTCATAAAACTGCCTTTTGTACACATGAAGGGCAATATGAGTTTTTAGTCATGTCATTTGGCCTCACTAATGCACCTGCAACTTTCCAGGAATTGATGAATGAAATTTTCAGGCCCTACTTAAGGAAATTTGTCCTAGTTTTCTTTGACGATATCCTGGTGTATAGTAAAATAGTGGGAGAATACAACTAGCATTTGAAAACTGTCCTAGGGGTTTTATCTCAAAACCAACTGTTTGCTAAACTTTCAAAATGCACCTTTGGGTGTAGGGAAGTGGAGTATTTGGGGCACATCATTTCTAAAGAGGGAGTCAAGGCAGATCCAGCCAAGATTGCAGCCATGGTAGAGTGGTCCGAACCTAAGGGGATTTTTGGGTTTGACGGGTTATTATAGAAGATTTGTGAAGGGATATGGTGGAGTGGCATCTCCTCTCACTGCATTACTGGAAAAAAAACTCATTCCGGTGGAATGAAGATGCAGCCAAGGCCTTCACTGCACTAAAAGAAGCCATGGTAACACCACCAGTACTTGCCACACTAGATTTTTCAAAAATCTTTATTGTGGAGTGTGATGCATCAAAGGGAGGCATAGGAGCTATTCTAATGCAAGAAGGGAGACCAATAGCCTATCTTAGTCAAGCTTTGAAGGGTAAGAATCTGTTTTTATCTACTTATGAAAAAGAGTTTTTGGCTCTTGTGTTGGCAATACAGAAATGGAGACACTATCTTCTAGGACACAAGTTTGTGGTCAGAACTAACCAGCAGGCCCTAAAGAATCTCTTAGAGCAGAAGGTGGGCACTCCCTTTCAACAAAGATGGATTACCAAACTACTTGGGTTTGATTTCAGCGTAGAGTACAGGAGTGGCAAGGGAAACAAGGCAGTAGATGCCCTATCTCGCTTGCCAGCCCAGGAAGATAGTGAAAACCTAGAAATGGAGGCTATCCAAGGACAAGCCCAAGCCATCGGCTTGGTCAATGTTCAGTGGTGGGAGAATTTATCCCAAAGTTATGACCAAGACCCCCAGTTGAAGGAGTTAATAAGCAAAAACAACTTAGGCCAACTAGACCCACTTAAGTTTCAATTCAAAAGAGGCTTGCTGTTTTATAAGGGCAGAATTCACTTGGGATCTATGAAGGAGCAACAAGAGCAAATTATGACACATTTTCACAGTAGCCCTACAGGAGGGCATACTGGAGCACATAAGACACATTCTAGACTGAAAAAGGAGTTCTTTTGGCATGGAATGAGGAAGCACATAAGGCAGTTCATCAAGGAATGTAAAATATGTCAAAGGCATAAATCAGAGAATCTTAAACCAGCAGGGTTGCTACAACCTCTGCAAATTCCAAGTCAGGTGTGGACATATATCAGCATGGATTTTATTGAGGGATTGCCTATGTCTAAGGGTTACAATGTGTTGCTTGTGGTGGTGGATTGGTTCAGCAAATATTGTCATTTTTTACCACTAGTTCATCCATATACAGCAGCAACAATGGCAAAAACATTTATGGATAACATATTCAAATTGCATGGAATACCTAACAGCATAGTTAGTGATCGTGATGCAGTGTTCACAAGCAGAGTTTGGCAGGAAATTTTTCAGTTAAGTGGCACTAAATTATTCATGAGTTTAACATATCATCCTCAGTCAGATGGACAGACAGAAGTTGTAAATAAATGGGTAGAGGGATACCAGAGGTGTTTCACCAGTGATCGACCCAAGGATTGGGTTAGCTGGTTACCGATGGCAGAATGGGCGTACAGCACATCGGAGCACTCATCAACGGGATTCACTCCGTTTGAACTGGTTTATGGCAGGGAACCACCACCCCTTCTTCCTTATGAACCGGGAACGACAGCCGTACAAGCTGTGGAAACTGAGCTTAAGGACAGGGGGCATATCCTTGCACTCGCACGGGAAAATCTGCAAGAAACACAGTTGAGAATGAAGAATTTTGCAGATAAGAAGAGGACTGAACGAGAGTATGAAATTGGAGACTGGGTATACCTGAGATTGAGGCCTTACCGGCAGATGACCGTCACCGTGAGGAGGAATTTGAAACTAGCTCCGAAGTATTTCGGACCCTTCCAAATCGTTCAAAAAATCGGCACCGTTGCTTACAAGCTTGATCTGCCACACGGGTCGAAGAACTACCCGGTGTTTCATGTCTCTTGTCTCAAGAAGAAGGTGGGAAATCGGGTGAACCCTAACCCTAAGCTACCAACCATGATGGATGATGGAACCCTAGCACCCGAACCCAAAAAAATTGTAGATCGACGGCTCAAGAAGAAAGGGAACCGAGCTGGGGTTGACCTCTTGGTCCACTGGAAGGGATCTGATGTGGACGACGCCACGTGGGTCGACGCCGACGAGCTACGTCAGCTCTACACAGAACTCGTGGACGAGTTCTGCTGAAGAGGGCGGCTATGTTACACGCCCAGAAATGAAGAGAGGAATTAGGGATTTTTCCTTATAAAAGGGGGGCCCGAAAACAATTGTTAATTGTTGTAGGGGGGCCATATGCAATTATCTTTATTTCAGTACAAGGACACTACTTTTTAATTATGCATTTAAGTCTGTAATGGGGGGGTTTACGTTTCAGTATTTAATTTCACAGTCAATTTATGTAATGGGGGGGTTACGTGAGTGGGGAGTTAATTAAGTAAGTGGGTAGTTATTTCCTTAAGTCTATTTATGGCCCAGCCATGGATGAATGAAGTATGCATTTTCTGTACTAAGATCAAATATCTTTGTGGAGGTTACTGGCTCCTTCAATTGCCAGATATCAAAATTCAATTACAATCCATTATCCCAAATTTATCCCAAATTTACAGCAATTAAACTAGTTCATAATTAGGCTCCTAACAGTGACATCATGATTATTCTTATCGCAACACGTTTCCAATCAGTAAAAAAAACTTCATGTTAAATAAAACTCAAATTATAAAAGAAATCACACAATGTGACCCCATAAAACTCAAGATTTTCCCCATCTCTTCACATATTTCACATATCTAGTTTGATGCTTATCTACGTGATTAGAATTGTAACATAATTATATATTTTTAATAAATTTGCCGCAAATATTAAAGAGTTTTTTTTTAATAAATGTGAGAAAAATATAAAATGTATGGACACATATAAAAACCTCATGTTACCTTTTGACATGGGTTTTCTTTAAAAGGAAGAGTTTTTCAAATGAAATAAATAACTTAATCTAATGATGTTAAATATAAAATAAGACTATAGGTAAATATCCTTTTAAAAAAATACTTCAATCCAATTTAATGATATTCTAGATTTTAATGTAATTTATTATTTTAGAATTAAAATTATGTCGAACGATAGAAAATAAAAACATATACAAATAGAAATGGTACAAAATTTTTGGTTTAAATATATATATTTTTAAAATATTTGTAACTATTGTAAAAAATAAAAGAAAACTGTAAATTCCTTAAAAAAAAATGTAATTATTAAGTAAGAGCTTATTCCAAAACTCAAATTTAGTAAATTGGCTAAGAGAGTGCTATGGAACTAAACGCATGACTATTTCTAGCAACCTGGTGTAGTTGTTTAGTCGCTGTACATCTCAAGTTGATGTGCTGACCTCCTAGACAGAAGATAATCTCATTTTTGTTGAGCATTTGATCACCTGACTGCTAAGCTCGTGTATACTGAAGGCAACGAGAACACATTCAAGAAAAAAAAAAACAGCAATATTCTTAATTCGTTTCTGATATAGGCACAAAGACTAAGCAAACAAAAAAAGTTGATCCTGTCCAGAAACTACAGCTTGAAAATTATAATCCATCAGATATACTGGAAAGCAGAGGCCAGAAACTATTCAGAAGTTTTGAACAAACACATTCATACAACTTAAGCCAAATAAAGGAGCAAACAAGCTACTTCATTGTGTGAAAGAAGTGAAGGTTTCTATGGACCTCGAGGGCACCTCCCCAGTATGGCACCACAGACCTTAAGCAAGACCACATTCTCAGTTGTCATAATCCCCGGAAAGTGACCTCTCTAACCTTTGATTTCCACGAGACTCAGATGTTCCACGATCATAGTGGTAATCATCATCCTCCATATGATTGTCATCACGATTCGTGTCAGGATGTAGATCACTGCGGCCATGATCACCTTGAGCATCCATGTGATCATATCGTTTCCTGCTTCTGCGATGTTCGTAGTGATCATAAGACTGGTCATCTTCTGCATCTGGCAGCTTTTGACCCTGCTCAGGTTCATACAATCCCGAATCATCCTCTGGCTCAGCATGATCATAGTCCCTTTCACCATGTCGATCCCTCCCATGTTTCGACTCATCCCGATCATGAGAACGCCCATGGTAATGGTCACTGACTTCATAGTCCCTCTCCCTGTCCCGAGCACGATCACGACCACGGTCTCTCTCTCGATCACGCTCATAGTTGCGGCCACGGTCCTGACCTCGATCACGTGTCCTATCACGGTCACGGCCTCGTTCTCTCTCCTTGTCTCGGTCCCTCTCTCTTTCACGATCTCTGGTATGCCTATCTTCTCTGTGGTCACGATCCCTTGGCCTATCATGGGAGAGCTCACGTGACTTCTCCTTTTCTCTTTCTTTGTCCCTTCCCCTGTCACGAGACACCTCCCTTTCCCTGAGATGCACCATCCAAATAAATCAAACATATAACTTGCAAAAAGGTAACAAACTCATGAGGCCCTTGTGTTGGTCCCCACATGTCCTTCCATATACTGTCATTTTGATTTTCAGGTATAAACAAAATATGTGAGCTTCCTCATCCAACCATCAAATCCATTTCATAAGACATTATATGATAACTAAATTAGAAAGTACAAAAACATCAAGGGTAATCATACCTTTCAGTGTGCCGATCTTCTTGTGTCCTTGGCTCCTCAGACTGAGACAATCCTCCTGATTGCTGAACCTCTCTGAGAAAGGAAAACCAAAGCATGTTAGATTGTCCGAGTTAACAATCAACTCCAGGATGACTAACAGCATTCAGATTTTGAAGCTTAACACTATTTGACGTAATCAAAAAATCCACAAGGTGAGCAGTACAAGCTAAAAAACAGTCATATTAAACAAAATATGCAAAGCATGTAGAAGGGTAATTAGATGTCCATGGGACAACCTGAAATCAGGGAAATTACCTCCCAGAATGCCTCTGATTAACTTCTTCACCCCCAACTCTGGTAGTTCCAAGTCCACCACCTAGTCTGCGAGGTCGCCAATTTGGTACAGTCCTACCCCGTTCAACATCCACCAATACCCTTCTGCCATCAAGCTTCCGCCCATCAGCTTGCTTATATGCAGCTGGTTAAGTGTACAAGTAGCAGTTAGAAACACGACATGGAAAGTATATTCAATAAAAGGTGTGAAACAACAAATCAAACCTTTCATGTCTCGTGTATGCATGTATTCAATGAAAGCATAGCCCCTAGGTTTATTTGATACTTTATCAGCTACCATGCGAACCTGCAAATCTCAAAGGAGAAGAATAAATAAATTGCAGCAAGATAGTCAGATCTTCAAACAACTTCCACACTATTTTACTATTTATTCTCCATGACTTAGTGATAGCTCTACAGAAAGTCAAAAGTAGTAAATCCTAAATGGCACGGCAGGCAGGTGTTATCCATTAGCCGTGCTCACCTTTACTCACAGGACTTCGAATTGCGAGATGCATCACCACCAGTGCTAGAGTTGCAGAAAAACTGATATATCAAGGCAATTTTACCAATTCTTGAACAAACTAACATCCCCTTACCAGGGAATAAATTGTTTTAAATAAAAAATAGTTATAGATGAAAAATGAAATACCAGGACATCTTCTCAACTGCTGATATGTTTTGATAGCCTCTAAAGCCAAAAAAATAAAAAATTTAGCAGCAACGAAATGCATTGACAGATTCAAGTAGAAAGAAAGAGATGCCAATAGTCCCAACATGTTTTACCCAGTGCAGGAAAAAGAACAAACGCAGTCTCCTTTAGTTGCTTCAAAATAAGGCCAAAAGGCAGTGCATAACTGCTCTGCTCAACTAAAATCCAGTTTTGCTGGCAGGATGAGGCAAGATCTTTGGACTTGGACAATAGAAAATTGAAAGTGGAAATTTTCCCCTTACCAGAGATCTCCTCATATAAAGGGCTATGATTTCTAAACCCAACTACATTGAAAGTACAGTTGTCAAGGGATCAGCAAAACAAACCTATGTCATTAGTTGCAAATAGACAGCGATAACTGTGCTATTATTTCCAATTTGCACACTACCAAATGGATGGTATTCTAGCTTCCATTATTGTAATACATGTGGAACAACAGGTGTACCACACTATGTTGAAGCTTGGTTGAAAATGGTTTCAAAAAACACTTTACCAAGCAACAAAAGAGGTAATACTGATTTATAGTTCAACGAACAAATCAGGTATAGAATGGTGCAAATGGGACAATTTTCATTCCCAACAAAAAAAAAATCATTTGAAAATATTAATATAAATAAAAACACAGTTCATAAACTTTTTAAAGGGCAATTTGAAAAGAGTAAATATATTTTTTGCATGACATGTTAAGGAGAAAGTTGCTGCATAGCCTCTTACCAAACCCGCTTGGGTATACTCAAAATACCTACCTGTTTTATTGGTCCATAAGATTCAAGCTCCCTTTTAATTTTACTCTCTGTGGTCTCATAATTCTGCAACAAAAAACAAAGAATATGACACCAGAGCAAAGAGTGAATCATAAACAATAAAATTTACAAGGAATGAGAAAAGCACTTGCAAGCCTAGCAACGAACAGTGTCTTGTATGGATCTCCTGATACATTTGGATCATTATTAGGATCATCTGCATAGACAACAAAGATCCAGAATATGTTAAAGCCTGCATAGTTCAGGTCCATATATCATCTAATTACTACTAGCAAGGAAGTTAAACTAACATTTTTGCAGCTCCTCTACAGCTTTCTCTGCACCCTTCTCTAGTCGTGCCATGTGAATTCTAGCTTTTTTTTGTGCCTGGAGCCCATGAAAATGCAGCCTCAAAGTTATAAAATATAAAACAAAGCTACTTAGAGAGAGGAAAGAAACAAGAAAGAGGACATATGAAACAATGATGGACCTTGCCTAAACCATAAATAAATTAACATGGTAAGAATACCAGAAAGTAAGGAATCGTAATTGAAAATCACACAAAAAAAGAGAACAAATGTAGTAAGTAGAAAATCCTACACGAGTTTCAGCCTCTTTGATAGGTGGAGCATACTCCAGATCACCAGGCTCTGCAAAGTTACTCACAAACTGTGCCATACCTGGATAAAATACAGAGAGACCCGAAACAAGACTCCAAATGCTTATGCATCCAACAAGAGAAGTCACTGTCGATAATTGTATACAATAAATTAGATACCTGAATATGGTGGGCATTTTCTCTTCTCTGGCAGAGGTTTAAACTCCAGAGGAGGTCGGGGCTCAAAAAGCTTCAAGAGATTTGTTGTTAATCCCGTAGGATGACTTTGCCCAATCTGCAAAAGTCAACACATTCAGTACACTCCCACTAATGACAAAAATCTCAAACCTCAATTGCTTCCGCCACTCTTTGGCAAATTCCACCACAAATCCAAAAACCTATGCTTCTCAAATAAGAGAAAACGAGTTTCTATTTTCTTCCTCTCTTCCGCAATCAAAATTACACTAACTTAAACTCCTCAAAAATCAATTCTTATTGTTTATAAGAAATTAATCAATAACGAAAACTGACAAAATTAACGATTCTAAAACCCTAGAAAGCATGAAGCTAAAAATATGGAAGAATCCACAGAACAAATTTTAAAACAAGTAATCGTATTCGATTAATTAAAAACGCATTATCTAAAAAACAAAACCTAAAATCTCACATTAGAATAATTTTTTTTTATTTTTTAAATCCAATAGCTAGTATGGAATCGAACCAGTTTGAGCTGGAGAACGTTGGCGCGGTTCTGTCCTTTGGCGGTGCCGCGTACGGCGGAGTTTTGGTTGCGCATGAAGGCATCGTTGTAGTCTTCCATGGTAGAGGGATCGGAGGTGTCCTTGCTATATAGGGTTTTTGTGATTTTACAGAGAAATCGAGGTTTAGCAAGATAATGAAACTAAATTAAAAATAACGTGCATCGATAGAGATTTCTTATTATTTGGATCAGGTTTTTTTAGGTCTGATTAGAATTTCTCGGAAGGAAGCGCCAGCGAGAAGGAAAGGGGCAGTGTTTGGAATTGAGGGAAAGTTGGCGGCTTCACGCCGCGGTTCATATATTGTTTTTAATCTAATAATAGTAAATGTGTAAAACAGAATTGTGAAATTATGAAATAAAACTTTAATGTATATTAGAAAACATTTTTTTAATATTAAAAACGTATTAAGTTTTCATAGACCAACCTGCATTAAAGTTATAAAATCTGTAACTCGAGATTATAATATCTTTTATAAAATAAATTTAATAAAATTATAAAATTGAAGTTTCAAACAACTTTTTTAAAAATGGATAATATTGAAAAAAATTCATTTAAAAATAGAGTTAAGGAGGCAGCTTGATTCAACTTGGTAAACTAGTAGAATATGTGTTATGGGTAATTAAAATGAGATAACTTTATAAAATTTAATTTTCAATTAATCTAATATTAAAAAATAAAAATAAAAGTCAAATTATTAAATTTTAAAAAAACCTTCTAGTTATCTCTCCAACCTTGCAAAGAAAGCAAACTAAAAAACATGAAACTAAATTCTTAATAAACCGGTATTTAGAGGATGAAAGTGCAAAAACTATATATATATATTTTTTTTTAAATAACTAAAAAAATGTAATTGCCTTTAGAATCAAAATTCTTAAGGCATAGGTTAATGGGCTTTTGTGTTATTTCATAAAGGATTATTTGTTGCTAGGTTTTATGTGGTAATTTGATAAAAAAAAAAAAAAAATTTTGCCTCCAAGCAATACTTGTGACTAACTTTTGTAGTTGATTTATTAAAAATTATACTTTATAGTTTTTTCAAGTTTGATGTTTGTGATTAAATGGCTTGAGTCTCGAGCTTTATAAATCAACGCAGGTTGGTATTGTTTTCTTTTCACTTATTTTATTTTCTTACCTCATTTCCTTACATTGATTTTTTTTTTTTAAAGATAGATATCACAATTTTGTTTGTTTTTCTATTCATTAGGTTATTTTGATCTCTGAATTTTTGTTTGTGTGACAAGTTTTATAAGCTAACAATGTTTTTTTTTTTTAAATAACTTTTGTGATTTTCTTCATTTTCCTTTCTATCTAGTTACCTGATCTCACAACATGATGTATAGGTTCGACATACTGAATTGAGTGGGCTTGAGCCTCTTTTTGGCTTATAATTCCTAAAAAATATTATTTTGGTTGATTGATTTTTTTTTTCTTCAATATTTTATTAATTAAAAAATAGGCCTTAAAGTTTTTCAAATTTGATGTTTTTGGTTAAATAACTCCGGTAAAGGTTAACACAAGTTGACACCACTATTTTTTGGCTTTATTTTTTAGGCTTATAATTTAGCTTCTTGGTTGAGTTTAGATATGAAATCTCATGAAGGGTTGCATTTTTTATGTTATTAATTAACATAACTTATTGAACCTAGTAAGTGAATTTCTTTTACTTCTTTAGAAATCCCATCATTGCCTTAACTTTCTTCTACTTACATTTGAAAAACAAGAGGACTAACTCTTGGTGTTCGTAGACAATCGGTATGAGTGGATCACTTTTTATAATCATTTTTTTTAAAAAAAAAAATTGCCTTACTTTTAATTTGTTTCAACATGGATTTTATGATTTTATGATTTTATCATAAATGCTTTTTATAGGATTGAGATTTCCTTGAATCTAAAAAAAAGTTTTATAATTTTATCACAATTTCATACTATATGAGTCATGAGTCATTGTTACGCAAAGTCAATCATTATTCAAGTATTTTAAAAGTACTTTGACTGTGATGCACCAAAATATTCTACTCTAGTCACAATTAATGCTGATGGATGGTAAAATCTTATCTGTCATCAAAAGGTATAGCATGGTGATAAAAGATTTGAGATCTGTATAACAGGTCTCGAGTTCGAGTCAGGACGTGCATTTCTTGTAAGAGATTTGGACAGCCGGGGTTTTATTCATTCATCTCAACCTACAAAATACATTTTCCGAGGGTTATAGTTTTCTCGAATAAAAAAAAAATGTTAAAAATCCTATGCTTTAGAATGGTGATTACTCTTTCAATTTGTTTTTGCGTTCTCAAGAACATCAGGTTCCTTATAGGTCATTCAATTGGGGAGATTCATGTCAGAAATCAGAAACCAGTTGCTGCTATTCTGTTTCAACACCTTTCTTCGTGAAAACCTAACTTTTTTCTGCATATAAAACCTTTAATAAAGCTTTTCACAAAAGAAAAGAAAAAAAGTTTCCATCTCAATCTTAGAAACTTTCTGAAGGAATTCATTCAACGTTTGTTATAGAAGTTTCTCGAATCAAATAGAAACATAGGATTGATCTTCAATCCCGCTAAAACACCAATCCCACTAAACAGAAGATATAAAGGAAGGTCCATTGCAAAACATTTAGAAAACTGTACAAACCAGCAAGAGGTGAAACAGAAGAAAGAATTTAACAAGATAGGAATTTTTATAGTAGAACAAGATACAAGTTGTAACGCAGAAAACTCACAAATTCTGAAAATCATTAGTACCCCTTACATATTTCGTCTCTCCTCTCTGAATTAAGTTTATCCTTCAAACAAACACAAAGCAACAAGTTCCAAATCAACGGATCACTTGAAAGAAAAACAATGACCATGTTTATAATTAGTACGCCTGCGGTCCTTGTTTGTTCTTGACCACCAAACTGTTAGGCATTCAAACTTTGACCATTTGTATGGTTAGTAGAAGTTAGACTCGCTATTTCTGTGGATCCCTGAAGGCCCTATTACTGGGGATTCGTTGCTTGATGTGCCATGCTCACTGCTTCCAAACTCCTGACTGTTTAATGCCACCTGCCTGAACCTTTTCATATCTGCATTATATGAACTCGCGTCATAGTCTGAGCTTCCATTCGACCCGGAGAAGACTGAGCTCTGGCCAGGCTTTGTACCCTCATTCAGGTCATCCAGTAGCACATCCCCTTCTAATGCACGCACTACCTGTTTTGCAGAACAATCACTGAAAGTCAACTGGTGTACTCGTAATGATTACTGAGAAATTACCAGGTGGGAGTGAAGTTATCTGATACCTGGCTCATTTTTGGGCGCTTTCTTGCAGAATGGCGAATGCTGGCCGCAGCACAGGCTATCATTCTCTGCATCTCTTGATGATTGTAGTTATTCTCCAGCATTGGATCGACCAACTCGTTGTAATTGCCCGTGTCCAATGAAGTAGTCATAAGTGATCGAGCCTGTCCATCACACAAACACAAATATTATATTTACTGGCACAGAATAACACAGGGTCATCGCAAGTATTTCAAAAACTTCGTTGAAACTCGAAAGATAAGCATTTTTGTCAAACTTAGATAGCAATAGAGAAAGTACAAACCCAGTCGACCAAGCTATCTTCCATTGCACTTGAAGGATCAACAGGTTTCTTCCCTGTTATGAGTTCCAAGAGCATGACTCCGTATGAGAAAACATCAGATTTCTCAGTCAGCTTGCCGCTTGATGCATACTCAGGAGCCAAATACCTGCACTCGTATTGGAGAAGTTATTAGAGGGGGTGAATTCTTTTTAAATATTTCTTCTCTTTGACAGACAAGAATGTTTGGAAAACTTGTTTGATAGTCCAGGGGAAGTTTATTTGCCGAAACTCTCTCATCTCATCATATTAACAGCAACAGCTTTATAATTTTCCAGTAGGAAAATGAATGCTCAAGACTTTGCCAAACAGCTTAGAAATTGATTCTAGTCCACCCTCAACTCACAAAAGAATGCCTTATCTTAGCTTACCCGAAAGTGCCCATGACACGGGTAGATACATGAGTATAATTGTCAGAAGACAGCTTGGCCAGTCCGAAATCAGCAACCTGAATAAGCAGAAGTGCACGATCAGCTAGCTTAGTCAACATCAGCATTGTTTTGATGGAGCTGCCGCTACAGGGCTACCATATGTGTGTGTACATATAGAATAACGAATAAATCTACTTCTATCAGGAGAAGGTACCATGGCTTCAAAGTTGTTGTCAATGAGGATGTTAGCCGCTTTAATATCACGGTGGATAATCCGAGGATGGCCTGCACATATTTTTCAAATAAGTAACAGAAAAATGTGTGGGAGAGAAAGGGTGTGGAGAATTTCTTACAGTCTTCATGAAGGTAAGCAAGGCCTTTGGCAGAGCCTAACGCAATACGGAGCCTAGCTGGCCAATCCATGACTGGAAGACCCTTTCCTGCAAAATGAAAGTTTGAGATTATCTTGTTAATTCAATTTTCTGCTAAATTTCATTGGATGAGGTTGTTCTGACGCATTTCAGGATGCCTTAAGATTGGACAGACTTCTCTTCAATCTTAGAAAGGCTATACAGTTAGGCACCGACAAGTTCTTTCATTATTCAACGAGAAACTTAACAGCTGAGAGGAACCATAAAAGCAGAATCAGAATCAGAAACTCACCATGGAGATGATGTTCCAAGGTCTTGTTGGGAACGAACTCGTAGACCAACATTCTTTGCCCTCCAGCAATACAATAACCAACAAGTGACACAAGATGTCGATGATGGACACGACTGATGATCTCAACCTCAGCCTGGAATTCTCGCTCTCCCTGTCCGCTACCTAGTTTTAGGCTCTTAACTGCAATCTCCTTTCCATTAGGCAACACACCTTTGTGCACATAACCGAACCCGCCTTGACCCAGTAGATAAGCTTGATCGAACCCGTTTGTAGCTGCTGCTAACTCATCATATGTGAAGGTACTTTTGTTGAACCCAAGAGCAATATTTGGTGATGGAGGCGGCAAGGGGGGCCGGTATGGACCAGAGTAGTTGGAGCTCATGTCACTACTATTCATCATCGGTGGAGGAGGAGGAGGCGCGTGCCAGCCAGACCCCATTGGACCTGCTGATTGGGATAGCTTCACACCATGTTCTGTCGGGGGACCGTTGTGCCAGTTTGATTGCTGGGCGCTGGTATAAGAAAATTGCTCACTTCCTGTGCATAAACATATTACATGATCAACGAACGATCAGATTGATTTCGAATTGGAGCAGAAATAACTCACTGGCAATCCCAAAAACAGAAACAAGATGCAGCAATAATATAATAAGTATTAAAACAGATTTTTACTTGGCCGCTCTCCAAAAATGTTCCACATAAATACTAAGGAATCTTTGGCCTCATTTTTATCAGTAGATTGGAACAGTTATACATGATCCATAGCAGGTTCAGAATGAATTGAAGAACAAACTACGAAGCTTTTCTTGCGTAAGCAGTTTCTGAATCTACAATTAGACTCTCAAAGTTAAAATACAAACTCCTCCCATAACAATTGTTAGAGGAAACAAATAGCTCGAACCATTCTGACATCGGATGAAACTATTTAAATCTTCTTTCTGAGATGTAAAAAGGAAGTCAGGTCTTGAAACATTTTCCGTATGAAAATTAATAAAGTACGTATAGCATGCTATCAGAAAACATGGTTTTCGTTCATTTGCAGTTGAGACGATGCAATCCAGCCATGATGAGTGGTAGAGCGTTATAATGCAATCAATCAATGATGATATGAATGATTTACTAAAACATGAGGTTTGACGATTTAACACCTGTACCTCCTTGAGGATTGTCTACATAATAATGCATTCTTTTCTTATTCTTCCTGCGCGAACAATATGCACATATGAATATCATGGCAATAAGGAATATCCCAACACCAACCGCCACCCCAACTACAATTTTCATCTGATCTGAAGAAGAACCTCCACTATTTGATGTATCCGGAGGTGGCGGCGGCGAGTTAGCTGATCTTGGCGGTGACAATGATCTAGAAGTGG